>CM055406.1:126519148-126529962 GCA_029228625.1 Pseudolycoriella hygida
TAGACAATAAAATTTTAGATAACACGTGTTTCTGGGTTTGAGGGAAAAACGACTTAGTCCTTGGATATAAGCTTTTCTAGATTTGAATGGTCTGAGACGTGCTCTAGCTTAATTGTGTATGAAAAATATTAAAACAGGTTACACTGTAAAATCAACAAATTTTTGGTTTTCTCCAAGATGTATACCAATTACGCCGAAATCTCACAAAGTTTTAATTTTAGAAAATACGCGACACATTTTGAAATTATGGTGTCGTTATTGTTTAAAATAATATTCTCCATAAATTTCGAGACAAATATTTTAATAAGTAATTAACTCGTGTGGAGAAATCGTTAATTGTTAAATTATAAAATCAGTGGAACATCGGAGTTATTGCAAAATTCTTGCTAAATTAATTGTTGAAATAATGAATTTGTAAAAAGTGGTCAAAAGTTTGAATTTTCGATGAAGCCGGTTATGCAGTTATTTTGTTCAGGTATGTAATAATAATCCGCCGTTACAACCCGTCAGGGTCAGAGGCTACATCATGTTTAGACCCGTACGAAGAACGAACTTCTTCGAAAAGGGGCCTCTTGCGTTTACCACGACGTTTGTAAACACCTTAATTTTAAGCCGGGAGTAGGGTGGGAGCTTCGATCATGGTCCTTAGATGACGAATCAGCAATAAAAACGTTTTCCGTCTGTCACCGCGATAACTTGAGTAAAACTCTACCGATTTTCAAAAATCTTTTATAGGATTGAATCTGGGCACTGTCCGCTTAAGGGCCACCGAGTTAGGACCGTTTGAGTGGTTTTTGGTCTTTTGAACATAACTCGAGTAAATCTTTTCCGATTTTCATAAATTTTTTGTTTGAAAGATCTGGGCATGGCCAACAATTTATGGAAGAAACTTTTTTAAATTTTGAGCTTTTGGGCTAAGCCGAGGCCCTAAAACTGAATCTCTACTAGGGCAAAACGTGTTTTTTCTAGGCTGATGCTATCCGCCCGCGCGGGCGATTGTCCAGCCCTATGGGATCGTCCCTAAATTACGTAACGCAAAAACATGAGACAAAACATCGAAATCGCACACGCAAATCATTTTTTGTCTCATGTTTCTGCGTTATGTAATTTAGGGACGATCCCTATGGGGGTGAGACTTCAGCCGGGCCTATGGAGGTGAGATTACCCGCCCGCGAAAATGATGACTTTAGAAGACGTATATATAATCTTCGCGCCGCGCGAAACTTCTGACCTCTAAGTCATCATTTTCGCGGGCGGGTAGTCTCACCTCCATAAGACTGACTTGAATGACTATTAATCTTATTTTGAATATTATTCTACTTTAAATGACTTCAATAAATTGAACTATTCGAATTCCATCATTTTGTTTTTAAAATAACATTTACCTAAGGTAGTATCGAACTTGATAACAAGCTTACCGTTAATCGTTAATCGTTACGGGGTATTTAAATCTTTTCTATGAATTTTGTGCGCTGAAAGGTCTAAGTCGTTAATTCTCATAAGTACCTCTAGGGCAATTTTACTTTTTTGATAACAAATAGAATACATGGAAAAACATATCTGAAAATACGAAAAAACATTCTTGAATAAAAATTAAAATGTTCACACGAAAACATTTAACATTTTATTTAACTACATAATTCGCGGGCCATAGGGCTGGCTAATCGCCCGCGCGGGCGAATAGTCACTCCGTTTTTTCTACATAAATCGGGTAAATTTTTAAATTTTTTTTTCCTGAACGATAATCAGAAAATTATAATGGGATTGAGTTTGGGCAAAATCGGTAGAAAACTTTCGAAATTACGGTCGAAAAACGAAAAAACGTGGTTTTTTGAAGGTTAGTGGAGCTTTTTCACTTATATCTATGCGAAATTAGAACGGAAATCGCTCTTCAAGGTTTTGTATGAACGATGTGGACATCAGTAATTTACGAAAATTAAATTAGTGAAAATATGTTGAGTGACCAACTCACGCTAAGCGACCCTACACGATATTTGGTGCTTTTTTATGAATATTTCTTTAATGATGACGTTTTTTGTGCGGTGTTGCTGAGAAAAAAAGCGAACATTTTTGTTCATGGAAGTATGGATCTCCTAAGTGCTCTAGGGCGGTTCTAAGATCGGGCCCGGTGCAATTTTTTTTTAATTTTGGGTTTATTTTAAGGGTTTGAAGAGGTTTTTAACGCCGTTGCTTCGAAAGGGCTTTTCAATATTGCCCTTTCGGCAATTTACCATCCAATTTAATGTGGACGTAATTTCATGCACTTAAGAGTTGAAGCAACATTTACTTAGAAACGTTCGAATCTTTTGCCACATCTATTCTGATGCGTACGAGTCCCTTGCATATGTTTTATTTACTAGTCCCGCATTTTGTGAGCTTTCGCTCATATGGATTTTTCTTCCTTTCGCTACTGAAGTGTTTACTGTGTCAGTGGTAAATTGCACACAAACCTAGTGCCATCTATGATGTAATAGGTGCGGAAACCAGTAGGGCAAAAACTTATGGGACAACGAACTACAGGCGAACTTTTAAGATTTTCCCACTCCCACTTCCACATTATTAATTTCGTCTTTAGCTTTGTATTGCTTGGAAATTTACCAAAATTATTTATTTTATTTAGAGTTGAAAAATTTTCAAAAACAACTTTGCATATAAAATGCACAATGATGTACAATCTACAAACATATATGCTGATTTCGGCGTATCACGCCCCCATGTAACAATTATATTATTAAAATCATTTAATCGAATTTTCATTCCAGCGAGCTATCACTCATGAAAATCAGTTGTAAAGGAGCATCAAGGATAGAAGATGCCATTCTTCCACATAGGTTTTTCATTCTCCTATTGTTCTCATTATTACGAAAACTTTTTCTGATCTATCCATCTCTGTTCAATTAATAATTTTTATCTCTAGAACTAGCTTCTCAAGAAGATCAGCTTCCTGAAATTTTCAAGGAACGTTAGTCTCGTCCCCAAATGAAAAATTTCATAGCCGCTTTTCCGGGAAAATACTAGGGAGATCGCGGCATCTGGAAAAGTGGTAAATTTTTTGGATTTGATTTTGGTTTTCGAATTTGAGCTCCGGAATACAAACGTTCAGGGAGTTTTTTTTCTTCTAGAAAGTTATACAGTTCAGTCAGCGGAATTTTTTGGATTTCCAGGTTGACTTTTACATAAGCTTTTCTACCCAATGCTCGAGGCGCTAGGATTTGATTTATTTCAATGTAAATTTACATTTAGAAACTTCTAAGCGCAACATTTAGAAATTAGATCCACTGTAAATTGAATTCTAAGGAAATTAGAATCGGTTTTTAGAAGAGGAGTGTTTTTCCTCGTGTCCTTATGGGGTCATTCATAAAGGATGTCACGTTTGCTATAAAAAATGAGTAATAACTCAGTCAGGACAGCAAATTCTGTTTATAGAACTTTGGCTACCCCCCCAAATAGGGGGGGGGGGGTGTTTGGGGGGGGAAGCCGAAGTACTATAAACAAAATCTCTGACCAGTTAGGAGATATGGACTTTGTGGAGTTTATAGCAAGCGTGACATCCTTTATGAATGACCCCTATGTTCTTGAGTTTTAAAGGCAATATCAGACCCTAAACTAAGATTTTGCTGTAATTGTGATATGGTCTCATGTGAAACATCGTAGTAAAGAACGTTTTGTGGGACAGTTTTCCATCTTTCAAACAAATTTTTGCTTTTTTTGTCTTTGCCTGATTACTAATAGAGACAATTTCAGAAATATTTCCCAAAGTTAGTCCGATTTTGCGATATGCAAAAGTCAGACTGTCGACATTGTATACAACTTTTGTAGAGATTTTTGTTGCCTTTTTTCATCCAAATCGGATAGGACCGATTATCCCCAGTCAAAATGTCCTGAGAAAAAATATCCCACAAAAAACGTACAAAATATCCCCAGATGTAATGTCTACTCAGAAATGGTGAATATAGGTAGGTATTGTTAAAGAGATATTATATTGTCTGTTGGGGGGCTCTGCCCCCTCACCCCCGCGCCTGCGGCGGGCTTTTATAAGCCTTGCAGGCGGCCATACGTAAACATTTCCCCTTAACCCTACTTTTCTTAACTTGATAGAACATTCCAGAATTTTCTAGAACATTCTAGAACTTATTCCAATATTCCAGATCTTTCTAGAATTCTACAATCTACAACTTTCTCCAACTTTCTACAACTTTCAATCAAGAACTTTCTGGAGTATTCTAGAATTGAGAAATCTTTTAATAGTTTCTTTCCCTCCGGCATATACCCCTCGGCCCCTACGGCTTCTCTGTAAATATAGAGTCAGAGAGCTATAAAATGGCACAAGTTTCAAGTCTCTAGGTGGTCCGAGATATGTTTAATGCGCAATGACCTCTCCCGTCCCTTCCCCTACTACCACCTCCCCCTCCATTATTTCTGAAAATCTAGAGTAAAGGAACTATTGAATGACATAATTTTCAGTTCCTTTGGTGGTCTGGAATATTTGCATAGAGATATGCATAAATGGGATGGACCCCCTCCCAGGGGGCTTCATCCGACTCCTCCTCTGGTATTTCTGCAAATGTAGAGTCAAAAAACTTTGGAATGACGAAACTTTGAAAGAAAAACTACTTGTATCGCAGTCGAATATAAATGTTAGAATTATTTGAAAATAACGAACAAATTCCATCGCTTGAAGCAGTAAGTATGTACCAACAAATTTTTTAAGTAAATAACAAAAAATAAATCAAAAAAATAAATAAATAAATAAAAGAAATGCTTTGCGGCATACAAGAGTAAGTGTAAAATACGAGGAATTTCTTATGAACTTATGAACATTATTATGGTCAAACTGGCACAAATTCATATTGGTAGTATTACGGTGACAGATACAAACTATAAGATTTATCAATGTGACACATTAAGATCGAACGAATGAAATCTGATCTGAGTGTTTCGGTTGAGTAAATTTTAGCAATTTTTATCAAATTTAAGCAAAACAATTAAAAACTTACGATATAAAAATAAAAAAAATCAGCAAACAGCAAGAGAACTAATTGAAAAAGTCACTAAATACACTAGAATTACGAGAAATAATTCTTTTACTAGACTCTTGTTATCGTTCATATAATTTTGGATATTGGCCATCACAAACCACAAGGTAAGTTTAGTGGAACATTAATTTCGTTTTTTTATTCAAAGAAAAAATCACTCAAATCCAATCTAAAGTGCACTTCACAAAGAATGAACAATTACTGACTAACAACTATACACCATCAGTCACTTGACAGATCAATGCGAAAATCTTATAATGTACTAGATCTCATATGATCATGATCGCAGTCAGTTGGACAGATGAATGCGAAACATGCAAGGGACCCGTACTCATCAGAGACTCTACTGATTTACGCAATTTTATCATGTAGACAATATGAAACATAAACTGCCATCAGAAGAGATATGGCAAGCGGAACAGATATTACAAACTAAATCTTATAAAATTAGTTCGACATTAAATTGTATCGGAAATTGCCGAGAGGCCAATATTGAAAAACCTGTCCGACGCAACTGTGAAATTTTTTTTCGAAAATAAAACTTTCAAAAAAAATTTGCAAAAAATGTAAAAAAAAATTTAAAAAAAAATTTTTTAAAAAAAATTTAAAATTTTTTTTAAGATTTAAAATAAAATTAAAAAGAAAAAAAAAACATTTTTTGGGGTAGACCATATTTGGAACCGACCCAGACTCCTAAAGAGATGCCTCGGAAACATCAATCGATGGACAAAAAAGTTCCCCTCAATAGAGCGTGGTGTGCATCACTTTTCATCAGGCGTCGAAGGCATCGTCATTCGCTTGTTTTCATAGCTAAATACGGATCATATAAAACTAAAGTACCCCCGTCGGTGGCGCCATCCATTTTTTTCGTAGCTAAATAGGATTCGACACTCAACTAAATCCTCGGCTAGAACCAACCTAAGGCCCTAAGAGGTCTCGGACCCGTACTTTCACGGACAAAGAACCCTATTTCAATTTTATCTACAACAATGCACAGACAACCTCGTCATTAGGGGAATATTCATGAAAAACCACTAACTATCGTGCAGTGTCGCGTAGCGTGAGTTGGGCCCAGGGCCTATTTTTGAGAATTAATTCCTAAAAATTCCATAAAATTTGAAAAAAAATTCCTAAAAATTGTTAAAAATTCCTAAAATCTTAAATTTGAGAATTTAGGAATTTTAAGGAATTTTTTAAGAATTTTATGGAGTTTTTAGGAATTAAATTCCCAAAAATAGGTCCTGGTTGGGCCTGAACTAAAGACCCTACAGCCCGAACCACACAACCAACACGATTACTCGAGTAAAAGTCAATCGATTTTCTTGACAAGCTGGGAGGAATAGTGCGTCCCAGGCCCACGTCAATGCACCCCACTTTTTATAAGTGCGCCACAGTGAAACTCTATGACACATAGTTCCTTCTTCAAAAATTGTGTAATTACTGCGGCATTTCAAAAGTTTCAAAGTCGGGTCGGGTCGGGTCTTTTTTTTCGGTCGGGTCTGGCTTGAAGACTTCATCTAACAAAACCCGACCTCACCCGAAAAAATAAATTCACTCAAATTTTCTCAAAATGGAGTGTGAAAAACATTTCAAATGAATTCTTTTTGAAAAAAGTTCGGGGGGGGGGGCGAGGGGTGACGCACTTCTGCGGTTTATGGAATAAATGGAATAAATGGGAATAAATGGGAGTAAATGGGAATAAATGGGAATAAATGGAATAAATGGAATAAATGGGAATAAATGGAATAAATATTGGAATAAATGATATTTTTTTCAAATTCGTCAAAACCTCAAATAGACTTGATTTTGATGGCAACGCACACAAAAAACCATACTAATGTGTCGAAAAGTGAAAAAAACCCACTTTTGAAAACTTAAAAAATTCTTTTGTTGAAAAATGGAATAAATAAATTTATTCCATTTATTCCCAAAAAAATAAAATTTAATCTCAAGATGGTTTAAATGCTTTATAATTTGTGCAAACCTTTTTTTGAACTTATTTGTCTAACTTATGATGTGTTTGGTTCAGATATTTCACAAAAACAACAAAAAAAATTTGGGAATAAATGGAATAAAAGAATAAATGGAATAAATGAAGTGCGGTTTGGATCGAGTTTGATATTTTTATTTCGGATTGGGCTCGGTTCGGGTTTGGGTTTTTAGTTTGATTCGGGTTTGGAAAAAAGATCGGCCCGCTCCCGCACACTTCTAGTCTCGAGTCGATTTTTCTCTACAAAAAAAATATTTCATAGCTGCGGCCGACATTGAGTTCGACCTTTGATCCTATGACCACAAGTTAAATGGACATAGGGATCGCCTCAAACTATCTCCACTAATATCGGCCCCTGCCTCAGGTCAGTAGCTACGGAAGATATGAGTGGCCGGCTCCACCTTGGGCCTTCTCAGAAATTTTTTACTAAACATTTTCAGTTCAGTTCGGTGAAGAAAAGCTATAAAGTTTTCGTACAATATAAAACTTTACGAGGTAATCTATAGTGGACGGGTATGATCAAAGTGAGGTAGGGATTTTGAATAGGGTCCGGTCAGTTGAATGTGACCGAAACGTACTAGCAGACAATTTCAGTAAAACCGTCCGACGTAAGGAGGACAACATCTCATTGAGTCTGTTGAGATCAAAAGTCGGTCTATTTAAACTGTCAAAGTGACGTTTTAAACACAAACCGACACGGCAACTTTAATTCACATTCACTCTACACATGCTTCAATGAATCAAGGTGTAGCCGCTAGAAGCAGATTAAAGACGCGAAAACATTTCCAAAATTTTTTTTTTTAAATAAACATTTAATTTCTTAATGAAACATTTCAGAAGTCTAACACTCTATATCACCGACGCGATACGAATTTCTACGTAGAAAGCTTTTTCAACGAATCTTCGAATTCCATTGGATCTATTTTCCGCTTAGCTGACTCGTACTTTGGTGGTCCAATCAGCTCTACTACTTCATCATAGTTAAGAGTTTCCCTTTCTAACAGAGCCTCAGCCAACTGCAATCAGACGTTTTATCGTTCGTTATACCGTTACAAATTTGTTTTCTTCTACTTACCTTAATCAATTTGTCGCGATTTTCAATCAAAGTGGCCTCAGTTTTGCTGTACGCATCGGAGATGACTTTTCTCGCTTCCTCGTCGATTATATTTCCCAATGCTTTGGAAAATGGCTTCTCTCCGCTGTAGTTTTGTTCAGCTTCATCCGGTACATACATTGGACCGATCCGCTCATTCATTCCGTACTTGGAAACTTGAGCATAAGCAATTTTCGTCACCTTCTCCAAATCATTTTGAGCGCCAGTTGTAATCCGGTTGAAAGTTATATTCTCTGCAGCTCGACCTCCTAAAGCCATACAAATTTTGTCTTCTAATTGCTCTTTGGTATACAAATTCTGTTCGCTGGGTGTATACTGAGCGAAGCCGAGTGCTAAGGATGTTCGTGGTACTATGGTCACCTTTTGTAGCACCTGATGATAAAAAACAAAGGAAATTCAACATTGCGTACACTGAGAGTATTTTCGCTTCATTACGTCGGAATGTGGTAGCAGCCATCCGACCAACGCATGTCCAGATTCGTGATACGCAATTACTCTTCGCTCACCAGTTGACAGAGCATGTGATCGTTTTTCGGTGCCACCCACCAACCTCTCGACAGCATATTCCAAATTTTTCGCTTTTACCGATTTCTCATTTGTTCGAGCTGCGTGTAACGCTGATTCATTGCAGACGTTTGCGATGTCAGCACCGGAAAACCCAGGTGTCAATATTGCTAATCGATGTGAGTAAGTGCTGGGCGGTTTTTCTAACGTTATTCCAGTTAAGTGTTTTTCGAAAATTTCTTTACGTTCGCTCAATGTGGGTAGGTCGATGGTAATGTGACGATCGAATCGACCAGGTCGCAAAAGAGCCTGTGGAAAATGTAAATATAAAAGGACAAGTAGAGGAAATTTATAGATTTTCACATTATCCAGAACGTCTGCTCGATTCGTACTAGCTAGCATAAGTACACCTTGCTTGGAAGACATGCCATCCATTTCAACCAATAATTGATTCAGCGTTTGTTCCGACTCACCAGAGCTAAATTGCTGGCCACCACCTTAAAAATTCAGATGGTGAATTGTGTATCTAGTGGTGAGTTTACTCACAAAACAAACATGCCAACAAAATCTATACCAACTATTTCAATTGGAACTAAACTATGAGAGGAGTTCATAATTCAAAATCAAAAAGCTCACATCCAGGGTGTGCTCTTGTGAGAATATTTTTTTATGACTTTGTATCTTGCTCCAACTATCAGATTTCTGGTTTTGAGGCGGCCAGATCTTTTTGTCCCTTTGTTCCTTACCCGTTACTATTGGTGACAGGAATTAACGCCCGGGGAATTATCGCCGGAGAGGAATTAACGCCGGGGAATTGTTGCCCGGGAATTAACGCCGAATGGGAAATATCACCCGGGGAATTATTACCCAGCTATGAGAGTTGTCACAGAGCTATCCGAGACTTATCACCCAGTGGACTGTCTGGCAGGAACTATCGCCCAGCTGAATGGGAAGTTTCACCCAAGGAATTGGTGACGGGAATTAACGCCCGGGGAATTATCGCCCGGGAATTAACGCCCGAAAAAATTGTAATTAACGCCCGTGGAATTATCGCCCGGAAGGAAATTTTCCTTATACATATTGTGTATTTTACTTGTACAAATTTAACCGCTTTAATGACGAAAGGAAATTTTCCTTATACAAATTGTGAATTTTCCTTATGCAAATTACCCGCTCTAAATTGTTGTCACATTTGTATGGGCGATAATACCCGGGCGATAATACCCGGGCGATATTCCCCGGGCGTTAATTCCCGGGCGATAATTCCTCGGGCGTTAATTGCTCTCCGGCCGATAATTCCCCGGGCGTTCATTCCCGTCACCCAATAATTCCTTGGGTGAAACTTCCCATTCAGCTGGGCGATAGTTCCTGCCAGACAGTTCACTGGGTGATAAGTCTCGGATAGCTCTGTGATAGTTGTCTCATAGCTGGGTAATAATTCCTGGGTGATAATTCTCCGGGTGATATTTCGCATCCACCCGGGCGATAATTCTCCGGGAGATATTTCCCATCCACCTGGGGCGATAATTCCTGGGTGATAATTCCCCGGGTGATATTTCCCATCTACCCGGTCGATAATTCCTGGGTGATAATTCCCCGGGCTATATTTCCCATTACCCGGGCGTAAATTCCCGGGCGATAATTCCCCGGGTGATAATTCAGGTCGCCATTACTCTTCTACCATCCCACCTAGTCATGTATTCGATTTTTAGCTAGATTCCCATCAGATCTACACGTTCCCATTCAGATTACACCACCTGTTAGCCAAATAAAGCTCGTCCTGTGTGCACACACTACGATACATCTTCTAGCCTATTAGCCATGACTTATGCTTATTATGATATACGAGTATCATTAATGCAGTGTATTCCACACAACCAAGATACCTTTTTCTGGAGTATCTGTATGAGTAACTATTAATCTGTTTGTTCAGGCTCAGATATGTGTACACAGAACTCATCGTACATGGGTGACGTCATGCACGTCATTCTTCTGCATACGGTTCGTTGTGGACACCAAACACCACAACTATCCAGAATTTGAAGCTTAGGAACCGAGAGATTATCCACTGGTCAAAAAATTGTGCCAAAAATTCCAATTCCATAAAACAATTCCAAGGAATTCCAAAAATTCCAAGGAATTCCAAAAATTCCAAGGAATTCCAAAATTC
>CM055406.1:126530462-126550049 GCA_029228625.1 Pseudolycoriella hygida
TATAGAACGATTTTTGTGGACGCATGTCCTAAGGGGCTGTCCCTAAATTACGTAACGCTCTGGGGGGGGGGGTATAAGAATTTGTGGGCTTTAGGGGAGTGGGGGGGGGTTGTAGAAATGTTACGTTACAAACAACGTTACAAACAAAAACTTATATTTTTTATTAAATTTGTTCAAAATCGGATACGAGAAACTTTTTTTTTGATCATCTGTTTTTCACTTGGTGACGCAATGCTATTGTTTGCAGTTATCTTTCTCTAGTTTTGACAAATCATAACATACCACGATGACTGATTGTTACAGTGTGTGACAACGACGGGAGGGGGGGGGGGGGTAAGTGGCCAAAAATGTGTTACGTAATTTAGGGACAGCCCCTAATGAATTTCTTTGGCGAAATTAATTTTACGGATACGAAAATCCTAAGGAAACGCATTAGGACATGCTTCCACAAAAATCGTTCTATAAAATTCATTTGTTGACTAGAATTTATCGGGAGAGGTGCCGTTTAAGAGGTTAGTTATAAGATAAGCTTTCTTTGAAAAATATATTTTTTACATGACAGGTGATACGATGGCGCTGCGAGCGCTTCAAATTTGATAAATGGCGGAAAAATCACATTTTTGAATTTTATATCGGCCAATTTTCACTCAAAAAATTGTATAAAAAATATTTTTAGGGGTTTTGGACTCCTAGAATTTTTTATGTCGGGTGAAGAGATCAATCTGTGACATTTCATTTTTTCAGGCATGCCTAGTATGTGTACACCGACGACGTACTAGAAGGGTACTCGCAGTAGAACAAAATTTCGTTTTTCGGGAACTTAGTCACAAAATGCCTAATTTTGGACCATCAGCATTTAGATGAGTAGGCTCCAAAACTATTAGGAAACCTTTAGAAACACCCCTTTCGAATCCACTGCCTCCTTAAAGTTTTCAGTGCGTAGGTAAATTTGACGATTTACTGAGAGACGACCGTTCAACCAATTTCATTATCTTTGGACTCAAACGAAAGACGAAGGTTCAAAGTTTTTTTTGGATATTAATATTTTCCAAATTTTCCATTTTCTTGTCGCTTTTTCCTAACTCTTTGAAAAAGTTAATTTTTTCCTGACTTTAAGCCCAAAATATCCTTTAAATTGGATTTTTAGGAGAAAACTTTGTTCTAGAAGATCGTTCTTCATTCAATTCTGTGTACAATTCCTGCGCTCGGGGATTTCTATCTTGAAAAGGGAAGGAGCTAGGACCGATTTTCTACCACGACGACATGAATTCCGAAGTGACAAAGTGAATTTTTAATGCAAAGTTCCAAAATACATTGAAAGACTTCCAATAACAAAACTGTTTGAAATTGTCAGTAGTACAAAAAATGTTCCAAGGTCATCATCCCACCTTTCAGAACATCGAGATTTGAACGCTTTTTTTAAGACTTTCTAGGTTTTATTCTAGACTTAGACCATAATTGTGATATTTCCGATCTAGTTCCTAAATTAGGAGCTTCTCCTGAAGATCCATCTTGTTCCCATCTATAGAACTCTGTAACGCTATGTACTTTCATCAAGATTTTTGATGTTGTTCTGGATTTGTAACGCACTTGAGATATTTACGAGTTAGTTCTTAAGAACTAAGGTGAGTAAGAGCCGATTCCGGCATTTTTTGCTGAAGGGCCGTTGGGCTCAGCAAAAAATATCTTTTTTATGAACACATTCCTTCACTCGCTATGTCCCAGCCTCACCCAATGTCTCAGCGATTCGGCACATACTGATCGAGCAATATTCAGATACAGCTCGGATGCACCTCCTTCGGTCAGCTAATTCGGCCTGTTATGTAGCCGTACGTATGGGGTGTGAGCCAACTACAAAATTTCGAGAATATTATGAAAATAGGCGAATTTTTATAATTGTGGCCAAGTACCAAGAACGTACAATGTAAGTAAAACAAAAGAACTAATGCTAATTCACGGGAAGATATTTAATAAAGTTCTGGTACAACCGAATCCGAATACAACCATGTTACTCTCTTGGAAAGAAACATACACATCATGCTCAACTTCATGATGCAACCGCCTGGCTACCTGGAAATAATTCGTTAATTCCGAATCAACTTTGTGAACTCGCCAACACAGCCGTGTGTTTTGGAAACAGTTTTTTTTGCTGCGTCGCCTTCAGCTCTACACTTGACAAAGTAATAGTGTGCAGAGATTGTTGCTTTGGGGCCATTCAAGTACGCACTAGAGGGTGGGCGCTGATCATGAAAAACGTGCAAAGGGGATGGGAGTTAGGCTAAGGAGTACGCACTCAGAACACAGGAAAATTTTTCGAGAGAAATTTTTGATAACGGAAAATCGACTGTCAAACAAACCATCGGAAAATGTGTGCAGCTGAATGAATAGCGGAATACCGAGAAATTTCGACTAGGATATTGGGAAGAAAACGTTATTTACAGTACAAAAATTTCAGTATGCAGTACACCTACATAACTATTTTTTCATTCGTCAGTACCAATGAATGAGTATCTAAGTCAGAGTCATATTGGTATTTACATCTATCAGAATTTTGAATTGAAATTCCAGTAATTCCAATATGTGTACTAGACCTGTCCAAAAATGTATGGGAAAATTAAGTTTTCGAAAAGTTAGGGGGCCCGCCCGGAAAACGGTGTCAAATGGTCCACAAAAAAAAAGTTTCTATGGATCGGATGAAATCCGGAGCGATTTAATGGGTGCTCAATGGCGTTAAAGGAGAAAAATGACCAAAATCCGAGCATCAATATCTTCGTCGGCAAGTATCCGAATATTCTTGTTAATGGGCTTGTTTTGTAGGTTTTCTCTTCCTCTAAAAATTGTTTCTAAAAAGCTAGACTCTAAAGCAATTCCCAGTATGACTTTCGCTTAATTGAAGTGAAAACAATTTTTGCAAAAATGCTACACTAGTTTAGTGGTGAGGAACTCATACAAGGGATTCATTTCCTAACTTTTCGACAACATAGAATTTTGTACAGGTCTAATGTGTACCGTAGAAAAAGACAAATTGAACTAACAAACAGCCGGAAAAGTATCTGCTCCCCGTTTCACGAACTTAGTCTGCTAGTGTGATAAGAATTTCTCGGTACAGATTTACATAAAAATTCACATAATTTAAAAAGGATGGTAGTAAACGACCGATAAAATAATTCAACTTTACCGATCAAAAATAATAAATGACCGATAATTATTTGCCGATAAACTTTGAAACACATATTTAAAGAAGAATTAAAGCGCGAATATTTGGGGTAATTTAAACTGATCGCAGGAAAAAAGAAATGATCGCGGAAAAAAATAAAAACGATCGCGAAAAAAGTAGTTTTGATCGCGGAAAATTTTGTTAGCAGCAAAACAAGAAAATGATCGCGGCAAAAAGGGAAAATGATCGCAGTTAAATAAAAAACTGATCGCCGAAATTATAATGAGATATGATAACGGAAAAATTAAAACTGACCGCGGGAAAATACTAATTTGCTCGCAAGAAAATGAAAATTGATCACCGTAAAAATAAGAATTGAGCGGTGAGCGCCTTCTCGTTCCATTTCGTGAAAGGTTAAATTCTCTAGGATTGAGCGAAACGTCTTTACCTTTCCATTTCGTAAAAGTAAAAATTATCTAAAATTTTGCGAGACGCCTTTTCGTTCCATTTCGTAACAGCGACTATTTTTTCACAGTTTTCTCAGTTCTCGCTAGACCACTGCGCCGGCGGGCCGCGCCGAAGCCGCCGCCGAAAAAAGGGGTTAGCCGAAGCCGATACCCCTCTTAGCCGCCTTAGCCAAGGAAAAAATCGACGGCGACCGATGGCTTCAAAAAATCATACACATTTCAATGAAAAGAATCTTGTTTGCGATTTTGGAACTAGCTTTTAAAGTTGTGGCTATGTGGTATGCTTGATTTTAGGCATTTGCATTGAGACTAATTTAAGTTGGAAGGGATTCCTATTTCTGATTGTTCATTGATGTAATATAACGTTATATTCTGTGATGAAAACGTTCAAATATAAAACAGACTTTACCTAGTTTTTCCCGGAATGAATTACTCATCTAGATGAGCGAAGCAGACGAGTGAGTGGAAGCCGTTCTCTACTGGCGGTCGCAACACTCAATTGCATCGCGCAATTCTGAAGGCGTTCGTGGTTTTCTCACCCGTGCGAGATCTCTGGTTATCTTGCGTACACAACGAACATCACATAAATCTCTCAAACCCAGGGTCCTAAGCCGTAAGGCATTTTTCATCAGGATAACATTCAAATCACCTTGCAATAAAATGCCTTTACCGTATCTATATAAAGTAACAATAGTCCACAATTCGGTGGTAGCTCTTTTTAAGCGTCCAGCTTTCTATTCTTTAGAGCTTATCTAGGAAATTCGTACAGGATTTAAGTGTAACAAATTGTGGGGATTTCATTCATCTACTCTTTAGTCAATGGCGAATTGAATTGAAAACGAGATAAAGTTCGGATTTAGGATATTGTTTCATTACACTAAGAGGATCCACAGCAAGATAAATGACTTACCTCGGGTTAGCTCAGTGGTAATGTACTGGCCTTCCACCAAGAATACCCGGGTTCAAGCCCGGTGAGGATAAAATTCTGTATTCTGTGTACAGATATCTGAGTCTATCTTAAGGCGGAGATATAATGAACATCAGATGAAATCCTTTATGTAGCTACAATATACTAGGCGTGGTTGGGAATTCACGTTAAGCATGTGGTGCAACAATCAGATTACTGGTTGCTCACAAAAATGCCCTAGAAAAAGGTATTTCAGGTGTGTGTGAGTCGGAGGCTTGAAGATGTATCGTAATGTCGGGGCCCAAACAGCGAGATTCATTTGGCGTTTACAGCTTGTGCCGGAGGCTAGAAGATGTATCGTAGTACGTGTGCTCAGACGACGAGGCTTATTCGGCGTACCGGTTGCAACCATGCGTTCTGAAATGGGAACATTTAAATGTGGGAATCTAACTAAGACAGAATACATGACTAGGTGGAATGATAGAAGAGTAACGGGGAAGGAACAAAGGATCATAGTATCTGTGTTTTCAAGGCCAGTTGGCCGCCTCGACCAGAATATCTGCCTCGATAGTTTCCACACACAGGTAAACAGAATTTCGAGATATTGTTGCTCCTTTTTTCGTGTAACTTCAGTCGGCTAGCCGCCATCATTATGATACGAGCCGGCGGAGCCGGCCGCCGAAGGCCGTAGGCTACGTCTCAGCCGTCGAATGTCCATCGGCCGGCCGGCGGGCGGAGTGGTCTAGCTCTCGCGATCAAATTATTATTTTCTCGCGATCAAATTATCATTTTCTTGCGATTAAATTACAATTTTCTCGCGATCAAACACTCATTTTACCGCGGTAATTTTTGAACGTTGTCATTATATATTTTCGAGCGGTCGAATCTCATTTTCGAGTGATCATTTTTTATTTTTTGGTGTCAAAATCTTATTTTGCTGCGGTACGAGTGAGAAACAATCGACGATCAAAATATTATTTTCCAGCGATCATTTCTATTATTCCTGTGGTCGAAACACATTTTAGAATTATCAGTTTTAATTCTTCCCATGCCTAAAAGACCTCATGACATTTTGTAAAAGGAAAAATTCCCTAGATAAGTGGGTTAAATGAAGGTATCGGTCAAAAGTTGTCGGTCATTTATTACTTTTTATCGGTAGTGTTGATTTAATTTATCGGTCGAATATTTAAAAAAAAATTAAGCTTTCTGTGTACTTGAAGGGGAAGCGTGCAAAGCGTACGACAGGGTGCTGGGATCGCTACTTAATAAACCATTGACATTAGTATAGAAAAGTAGCGATAGTCAACTGTTGAAGAATTAAACGAAACAATATTTATGACGTCAAAACTTTTGGTTATATTTGTGACGTCATTTTTGTGACATTATAATTGTGACGTCATTTTTGTGACGTAATTTTTATGACGTCATAATTGGGACGTCATTTTTGTGACATCATAGTTGTGACGTCATAATTGCGACGCCATTTTTGTGACGTAATTTTTATGATATCATTTGTTTGACATTATTTGTGTAAAACGTCATTTTTGTGAATCATTTTTGCGACGATGTACAGACGGACGGACGAACAGAACGGGTGAAAACATAAAGTAGTTATCGCTACTTAATAAACGTTTTCCGTCGAGGGGCAGATGGGATTTTCTAAGATTTGGACGAGGATTTTCACTTTTTCATCTTGGATTTTCTAGACAGGTTCACAAAGTATCTACGACGCGTCGTATCTACGTAAGATTCTATTTCATTTTTGTTCAATAGACGATGGAATAAGTTATTTGTTGAACTACATCTAACAATGAAATTTGATGGTGCTAGTGTCATTCGGTGAAACTCTTTATATCGAACCGTAATTAGCTATAAAAGATGAAGAGATGGCGACACCGTTTGTCGGTGGCTATTTTTGACTATTGCCCGATGCACGACCGATGCGAGCCTAAATCGGAACACATTATCACACATTTTTTATGAAAATCTTATGTCATTACCGTTGGGTTGCACTTAGAAACGACGGAGCGAGATGTTGATTGGTAGCCTTAGACAATTGTAATGCTTTACAACGTTGTTATTTGTAGGGGGAGAGTACTCGTTAACAAATCTTGGTGGACATGTAACGAGGGAAGGAACTGTCGAAAATCTCATAAAAGAGAACGACGTCAATTTGTGAATGTCCCCCACCCGGTATAGTTACCATCTTCGGAAACGTTGAGGCATTGATTGGATCACTTACCTACTCCTGAACGTTGCCGACCAATCGCATCAATTTCGTCAATGTAAATAATACAAGGCGCGCGCTGCTTAGCTTCTTTAAACAAATCTCTAACTCTTGCCGCTCCCAAGCCACCAATCATTTCAATAAATTCGGATCCATTCATACTGAGGAAAGGAACATGCGATTCTGTTGCTACGGCCTTAGCTAATAGCGTTTTTCCACAACCCGGTGGTCCCAACAGTAGGGCACCTCTTGGCACTTTAGCTCCTAATCGCTGATATTTTTCTGGACACTTTAAATAGTCAACAAATTCCATCACTTCCTGTTTCGCTTCTTGCAATCCGGCTACATCTTTGAAATAAACACCTATGCCGCCTTCTAACGGTTCTATTAAAGTGAATTTTGCTCGACCAAGTTTTGTCTGAAAAATATAATTTTAGAAAAAGTGAGAGAAGTTTTGTGATTTGTTTCCATATCGACCAAACAGGAAAGGCGACAAATTTACATCAGGCGACGGATTAAAGGAACTGAATGATTTTTTCTTCCGTAAAAAACTCAACGACCGACGTGTGATAGCAACTGGTTGACCTTACAAAAACACAAAGCAAAGATCTTTGTCACCACGGCTGTTTTGTTCGATTGAAATTGACTCTTACAAATGAAATTGAAACTTACAAATGAGTCCATGCTGATGGGTGATTTCATTCCCTTCATACGCGAGAAAATCGAAAACAGTAGCGCCGCCATCATCAAAGTTATCACAATCCTAGCAGCAACATCCGAATGTCGGTCGTACGTTATCGTCACGCCATCACGGATACCCAAACGCTTCTCAATGTCTCGTAACTTCGTTTCAAATTTCGTCGTGTCCGCGACCGCCATATGGAACACCGTCGAATGATACTGTTTTCCTTTAATAACGGCGCCGTCATAAAGCAGGATCGTAACAATTTCCATGTCGGGCCTTATAATCAATTCACGAACTTCCCCCACAGCTAGCATGTGATGAACGAACTCATGCCAAGAGACATATCGTGTCGATGTTTCCGGTCGATTTTTATTTGGCAATGACGTTGTGAACATTGAGACGAATATGTAAATGGTGCCTATCCACAAGACCGCTTTCGTCACAACTGACAGCACTTTGTTGTTGGCCTCATCCTCCTTCTTGTCTTTGTCATTGTCGTTCGATGATGATTTTTGTGAATTATCTGATGAATTCGGTTTGGGTGGCTCTTTGAAATAAACTGAAGATGTGTGAAACCCTCTTGAGACAACCGGAGGAAAGTCATACGATCGTCTGACCAAATTCACCACTGCTGCGTATTCCTTAGAAAGTTGCTTTCGCTATGATGAAATAACCGATTACATATCTTGACTTCCGAGCAGAGCCTACTTACATGAAATAATTTCACGAAATTCACAATTTAATGTATTTTTTCGTGAAATTCACGACATTACTTCACTGAAGTGGGCTCTGCTTTCGAGTAACAGAAAATGTTATTTACCTGAGTTCTTCCACATTTGAGGTTATTGACGTTTAATTGTGAAATCGCTGCTAAGAAAGACGTATCGGTAGGATTAGAAATGTATCTACTAGCGTTGTTCAATATTCGTTTATATCGCTCGAGTTTCAACATTTTTATTCAAAGAGAAAATTAGAAAAGTTTTTTCTTCCACCAGAAATCGAAAAATTTTTGCGGAGTTTTGTTTTGACATTAGTTATCATTTTATGTCATACGCTGAGCCCCCACAAAAAAACGAATTAATATCGGATCTCTCGTGCACAATCACAATAGAACTTACATGCACATTTTTCATGTAAAATTTTGATGTGGATGGTGACAACCTGATTGTTACGATTTTTTATATGGGGGCCGCACTGGTGTCGCGGTGAATTCAAAAAGTCGTCCAACATATTATTTGTAAACACAAAGGATTTCTGTCATTCAGCCATTGTGTGTTAGTGTTAGTAAATATGTACGAATTCACGCGAAATGTCATTAGAAGATACTCTCACGACTCACGACCCTCGGAACTTGTATGGTTGGGTATGGTTGAACAGGCCCCCAATACACTTTTGCTCTACAGTGCAGGCCACGGGGGAAACGTTGTAGGTACTGAACCTACCGAGCTCAAAATGAAGTGTGAGCGAAGCATGAATGGACATAGAAATGATTCGTTGGCACCGGATACAGAATGCGCATGTGAAAGTAGTGTTTTGAAATTCTCTCAATTTGCCGTATATTTTTAAAACGTTGGTTGCATTTCGATCCCTGTTCGACGATGAGATAACTGCTCTTAAAAGTCGTGGGCCACCGCAGAAAAAAATCGCATTAAATCCTGAAAGTTACAAAGTGCTCTGCAACATCACAAAGTCATTCGCAAAGTCAAACCGGTAAGTCAGAAAGTCGCCAAAAACGACAGAAAATCACGAAAAGTAATGTAAAATGAAGAAAAAGTCATAAAATCATAAAAATTCTATTTAAAAAATCACAAAAGTAAGAAAAAGTCACAGAAAATCAAAGTCGTGGCCCAGCGTTTTTCAGAGTAGTTTTATTGGAGATGCGCATTCATATCTGGCACAGTGG
Organism: Pseudolycoriella hygida; assembly: GCA_029228625.1. Classification (NCBI taxonomy): domain Eukaryota; kingdom Metazoa; phylum Arthropoda; class Insecta; order Diptera; family Sciaridae; genus Pseudolycoriella; species Pseudolycoriella hygida. Next base: position 126,539,809 of record CM055406.1, read on the forward strand.
TGCCAACTAATCATTTCTATTCTTGTTGACAAAATGTTAATTTAACTCCTTGACCTCCTTGACTTCTAGACAGAGCCGCTTTCCAAGGGTGGGTGCCCCCCGTTTTATGATAAATCAAATTGAACCCCCTACGCGGTTTGGCTACAGCCCTCTCTTTATAAGGGTGAGGAAATCTCCATAGACACCCGGTCCTCCTGGACCAAGATAGTGTTGGATTCCATTCTTCAACTAAAATCTCCTTCCTTACTCTCCGTGCTCTCTTCCCCCCGGAATCGCCTCACAGCATTAGTTCGGGGAGGGGCTGTGCTTTCGCACCTACTCTCTCAGATCAATTGGCAGTCTTCTTTGATCGTCTCTCCATCCACACCTCCTCATCGTGGCACATCTCCGATATTATAAACTGTGTCAGTTGGAAATTAACCTCTCCATGTTTCCTCTGTGCCCATGTCGTTATGTTTGGTATGAGTCTATGGGTCCGTGGAGTCCACTCTTGCTGCCACTGTTTCAATGGTTTGGTTTGGTTTTATTGGGGAGTTTGAAGGACTCCATCATATAGCAAATTAACAATACTGTTTCAATGACTCGGCTCTTAATTGCGTCCTTACTGTTTGTATAGTTTGACTCTTCCTGCTCTTCTTTCTATGACATTCGCTGTCTTCCCTCAGCGTTATGCATATGGGCATTGTCCCGGCTGTGGCACATACCGCTTCCAGAGATATCGTTCGGTATGCGCTTGCTACTCTTATACTTGCCAGCCTTTGGGCTCCATTAAGCCTCCTTCGATTCCTCTTCGATCTAGCGCGTATATCCACGCTGGTGTGCCGCAGCGCAATATCGATAGGGTGACCGCTAGGCATTTTTGCGAATATCTTCCAAGCAGAAACGGTGGCCATCAGCGAAAGTTGTGAAATGTTGTTAGAGCAACGGCTGGAGGGCAAGCACGCATAGCGATCTGTTCAGACAGCGAGGCGTCGTTAAAGACTTTGTCGTCTTACAAGTTATCAGCTATTTCAGTTCTCCGAGGTAGAGTGGCACTGGACGCCTTATCTGAGAGGAACAATGTGACTCTGGTATGGGTTCCGGGACACTCAAACGTCGCGGTGAACGAAAGGGCGAGCGAAAGTAAGTTCATGGCTTAGAACTGGTTAAGTGGATACAGGCTGTCCCCAAGGGGGAGTACTACCTCCGATTCTTTAGAACATGAAGGTCGATGATCTGCTAACTAAGTTAAACGAATCGGGGTACGTAGCAATAGGTTACGCCGACGACATAGCGATACTCGTGTCAGGGCCTTTCGAAGAAGTATTTGGCCAATTAATGCAAAGAGCCTTCAGCCTTGTTGAAGAATGGTGCAACGAGTCAGGACTATCGGTAAACCCCGATAAAACCGGACTGGTGCTATTCACCAACAGGAGGAAGTTCCAAGCATTTAATAAACCGAAACTTTTCGGAAAACAACTAGTGTTGACAAACAAAGTCAAATACCTTGGAGTCATACTAGATGAAAAGCTGACATTGAGGGAACACATAGCAGAAAGAATTAGCAAATCAATTAGAATTTTCTGGCAGTGCCGCAGCGCGATCGGTAAAAACTGGGGATTGAGACCCTCAGCTTTATACTGGTTGTACACGGCGATAGTGAGACCGATACTAAGCTACGGCTGTATGGTATGGTCCTGCAAGGCAGGAACAGCTAGTGTGAAGAAAGAGCTGACGCACGTGCAAAGACTAGCATGTGTGGGAATAACTGGAGCGATGACGTCGACCCCAAAGGCAGCCCTTGAAGTCTTGCTGTTACTCAGTCACATTGATTTATTCATAAATCAAGAGGCAGAGCGGACAATAGCGAGATTATTCACGAGCGGCCAATGGTTGGCGCTGAATAGGAATATGGGACACGCAGCCATTTTGAATTCACTGAAGGAAGACTTTAGAGAAATAGAAATCCCCAACGACCGCATTTCAACAACGTTTAAATTCGAAAAAAAACTTCGAGACACTCCTCCCGGGCAGGGAGGAGTGGCAAGGCGGGACTTGTCCTGTGATTGGGGACTTTATAGTCTACACAGATGGATCCAAGACGGAGGACGGAACGGGGACAGGTATTCATTGCGAGAAATTAGAACTTAACACATCAATTCCCCTCGGTTGCAAGAGACTGTCGGAGCGATCTCAAATTGCAAGCTGTCAGCGAGATCGGTACTCGGGGCTAGAGTAGCTCTGGAATCCCTAGCAGAGAACAACGAAGTATCGCTTGTTTGGGTCCCAGGCTTTCGAAACGAAATCTGGAACAGTCCGAGCCCTAACTCAGATGTCCCGGGTAACGACAGGCAAAGGAATTTTTGAGCCTGGACAAGAGATCCTTAAGAAGGATAGTAGGAGTGCGGACGGGTCACAATAATCTGAGATACCATCGAAACAAGATGGGACTCAGTGATGACCCGAAATGCAGGACGTGCGGAGACGTGCCGGAAACAGCAATGCACTACCTATGTCAGTGTCCCGCTTTAGCGGGACTCAGGGCGCAATGTCTGGGGGACTTCTAGCTAACAAAAGAAGAATTCCGTAAAGTACCACTCCCAAAAGTCCTCTCTTTTATCACAGGGAACAATTGGTTGGAGGTCAGCGCCACATAACCACTACAATCATCATACACGAACATTAGCCAGGAACCATAAAACTCACCGCATCACACTACACCACACACACACACACACAAATCGGGAGCAGCACAATGTGCCCAACAAAGATGGCCTCAGTGCTAATAATTGTGACCAATTGTATCAATTGTAGCTTTTATACCTGAGAAATAAATCAATCAAGTTCATAGGACCAGAGCACTCGGCTTATACGCTGATTTGGTGTCGGAGCTCATCAGGAAAAAGACCAAAGACAAGCATCAGAGAGCCTAGGAACAACTGGATGCATGTAGGCAAACTGAAGAGTTTTTGACGGGATGCAATCTGGGACTTAGCGATAATCCTAACTGTAGACGGTGCGGAGACGCACCGGAAACGGCAAAGCACTTCATGTGCTACTGACCAGCCCTATTGAAGCTAAGGACAAAGCACCTATGGGCTCTACCATAAATGACGTCCAGTTTTCTCAGTGCTGCTAGCACATTTAAATCGTTAATAACTCGATAAATATCCATTCTGGCGAGTCAAACATTACCCCAATTAGAGGGGGTATTTAGGAGGTAGAACACACATTTGACTCGCCAGAATGGATATTTATGGAGTTATTAACGATTTAAATGTGCTGGCAGCACTGAAAAAACTGGACGTCATTCATGGACGAGCCCTATGTGACTTTCACTTGACGCTGGAGGAATTCCGAAAGGTACCGTTATCTAATATTCTATCATTTTTATTACAGCAAATGGCTGGGAGCTGGAGCATCCCACAAATTTAAAAAAGCCACGACACGGCACAATGAGCCCAATTAGCATGGTCGACCGGTTTAGGATCAGTATAGGTTCACATATCGAGTTGTAATAATTAATTCTAAGGCAGCATTCACAAATGACGTCTGCATTTTTTTGGCTTTTTTAGACACCCAATTACTCCCCCCCCCCAAAACAGACGTCTTATTTTCATCATCTATTTGATGTTCGAGAAACAACTCAGTAGCCAGTGCGTTGTAAACAAAACAAAGCTGATTGAATCGGTTCAAGTCAAGTGAAGTTGAGTGTAGCGCGATCGTGCGGCTTACCGGTGAAAGGCATTGTTGGGAGGTGCCGGTACTACTACTACTTTCGCTCCTAATACATCGCATAGATGGCACTAGGTTTGTCGCACAGCTTACCACTGGCGCAGTAAAAATACTTTCCGGTAATGAAAGGATCTCACAAAAAGTAGAACTACAACCAGAGAAACTAGCAAATAGTGATCTAGCCTCTACCCTCCATGGGTTGTTCAGGTGGATTGTTATTACTATTATTATTTGACCTTCGAGAAACGAATACACAAATAAGCGAAAGTAATGCACAAAACACATGATGCGAAAAGTGGACATGCATAATGCGAAATCGTAGTTCTTGTAATGAAAAAGTGTGAGACTAGTGCGATTGCAGCGCTTGCGTTTGATTGAAGTGTTTTTCTTCTGTTCCTTGCAGTCCAAATAAGGCCTGTCGCACAGTCACTCCGTTTATGAATGAACAATGAAAAGTGGTCATTGTTTAATCATAAACGGAGAGCTAAACGGAGTGACTGTGCAACAGGCATAACTATTTTTCAAATATCATTTTCATGCTTCATAGCAGGGCAGAAAGTAGAAAATTTCAATTACTTTCGCCCTTCAGATTGACATTTTTGACTGCTATTAAGCATGAAAAACTTGATACGTCACTCGGCAAAGCACTTTCGTTCTATTGTCCTTGTGACGTAAATAACTATTTCCAATATTTCGGTATTTGATGGCCGATTTCGAAAATGGCATAGGACAACTTTGGTGTGCTCGAAAGTGAGCTTACATCATGAAAACGATGAAAGTCTCAAATTGAGCGAATCACAAAATATGACTATGTTTTCGTCAGACACCCCCCTCCCCCTGTCTGTTTTCGTCTGTTTTTAATGACCCGCCTCCCCCCCCTCCCCTCAAACGCAGACGTCATTTATGAACACTCCCTAATTGTATGATCATGTTGCTCGTTCAAACAAACTATCCAACCAACCATGTTTTTACAGTAGGCCAACGGATCGTTACGAAAGCTGACTTGTATGGAAATTGTCGAAGACAATAAAATGCCTCCGGACAGAATTAGAAAACTTATCTCACAGTTTTTAAAATAATTTAACGTTTTTATTTTTGTTAAAATATAGGAAATTTACAAAATATTAACAAATTCACAAAGTATTTACAACGTCAACAAGAGTTTTAATATTCACTTTTCGGTGGTGCGAATCCCGTGGGAGGTAGATATTCTCTATTAGTTGGTGGAATGAATTGCTTAGGCGGTAAATACGTTCGTTGTAGTGTTTCAGGTTCTGGGGTAGTTACAAGTGGCTTCTCGTAGTTGTATCCGTTATCACTCAAAAGATTGTTATTTCCACCACCACTGTTGTTGGAGACATCAGTCACTTTTACTTTAACATCGTCGTTAACGTGAAACGTTTCCCTCTGGTATTTGCTGTCGACGTCCTTAGGATCTGGATTCTTATCATTACCAGACAGAAGATTATTGCTTTGGCCATTCGATTTGGTTAAATCAATTTTTGGTGATGCGAAGTTGATAGTGGGACGACTAAGCGACAATGGTTTGGTTTCCGGTTTCGTGAAGTTTATTCTATAAGAAGCGATTGTGAACGACAAGGAAAATATGTGGCAGTTGTTTACTCACTCTGGAAGGTCGAGGTCATCCAGCATGGTAATTGGATGATATCCCAATTCATCAGCAGTGTACCTGTTGTCAATTTTGAATCACAACGTTTTCTATTAAAAACAGCGAAATCATTACCTCACTCGATATCTTTTCCCATCAGCTCCAGTGTATGCATACGATCCCATCACAACAAATGTTTTGTTGTCTTTCAATTTTCCTACTTGAGCGATGGAGATTCCATTCTGTGTGTTGAAGCTGAGCAACGGAAAATCAAAATTTAGCAAGTAAAATACACTACATCACATAAAAACTGGACTTTTCCTTTTTTTATCCCATGTGATGTAAATAAAAATTGCAGAGCGTCTGGATTTCTACTTACGTGTATTTAAATTTGCCCTTTCCATGGTTTCTATTTTCCGAATTTGTAATTTGGGCTTTCTGCACGTTTCCAGTGAAATGTGTTGGTGGCTAAAAATCCATTTGCTATTAAGTAACTTGTTCAGTTATGAAATTAAGGTATTGTTCTGACCGTATCATCATCTTCTTCCGGAATTTCGAGATCTGGATCGTCTTTGAAATCGTGAAATGGGTCTTTTGTTGGCTTTCGCACAATTTTTCGACACGAACCCACTCCTACTAAGCACAGTACTGTTGTGATTATTATCTGCGAAACATTAAAGATTGGCAATTATGTTTTTTCTTTGAAAGTTTTAGAGAGAATAATGGTATTTTAATGCATGACGACAGGTATTATTGCGTTACACTGACACCAAATCGCAATTGAAAGAGGAAAGTAGCGCTAGCGATAGAGTGCACTCAAATTCCAATCTCCGATGACAAATCCCATTATGACCGAATCATCGGTGATTCCCCGGTAAATGATCGGTGATTCCTCGCTGAATTATCGGTAATTCCTCGCTGAATTATCGGTAATTCCCCGGTGAATCATCTGTGAACGTGCACAGACCGAAGGACGGACGAGCAGGAAGAGTGAAAACATAAGTAGCTATCGCTACTTATAAATTGCACAAAGCCGTTTAAACCTCAGGACAACTTTAAGCTCCACGAATCCATGTGTAAGGTCTGAAACGCTTTCATCGTACTAAACGAAATAGAAGCATGCCATAGACATAACATAGATACAGGAATCATAGATTGGATAGTAGCAATGCTACTTCACCGAACACTTTAGCTCATCGATAATCTCAGTCACTGTCACCAAAGGTTGTCCTCAAGGAGGTGTTCTCCCTCCACTCTTATAGTGTCTAATAATAAATGAATTATTTACAAAACTAAAAGATAGAAAATTGCAAACAGAATGCTTCTCAGATGATCTTGCGATGTTAGTTCGTGGCAAATTTGTAGATACTCTATGTGACCTACTTCAAAGTGCTTTTAATATAATTTCAAAATGGTGCCAAGACAAAGGACTCAGCATAAATCCAGATAAAGCTAAAATGGTACTATTCACCTAGAGGAATAAAGTCGAGGGAATAAAAATTCCAACATTAAATGATATTCCCATAAAATTAGTAGAATTTGTAAAATACCTGGGCATAATTCTAGACTGCAGACTCAACTGGTTATCAAACATAGAGTCTCGACTAGAAAAGGCTTTGATAGCTCTATGACAATGTCGCAAAGCGTATAGCAAAAAGTGGGGACTCTCGCCGAAGGTAATGCTTTGGACATATACAACTGTCATTAGAGCAATTATAGCATACGCCTCTTTTCTCTGGAATCACAAATGCCAACTAAAATATATCCAGAGTAAACTAGAGAAGTTCCATTGCCATTACGAGCGCTTGGAAATCAACTCCCACAGCCGCAATGGAAGCAATGCTAAATTTACCTCCATTACATATCTTCATCAATACAGAGGCACTGGCCACTCTAAGTAGGATATCAAGACACCAACCTATAAGAAATACAGACCACTCACATATCTGGCTAGAATACATAAATAAAGAATCTACATTAAGCATGCCTACAGATAGGATAATAACCGAATTTAAATTTGACAAGAATTTTGACATTCATATACCTCCAAAATACCGTTAGACCAGTCCTTAACGGTATTTACCCACCAGAGCATGAAATAGTTATGTACTCGGACGGTTCACTAATACTTGAGGAGCAGGAGCAGGATTAAACTGTGACAAACTTAAAATACAAAGATCCATACCATTGGGAAACTACGTTTCGATCTTCCTAGCAGAAATAAGAGCCATCATAGAAGGTTGCCATGCCATCAAAGATAGTAACACCACTAATAAGATCGTCTTCACCTGCTCAGATAGTGAAGCTGCTTTGAAAGCTCTCTCATCAATTGAAATAAAATCAGAACTAACTTCTGAATGTTGGTTGCTTCTGACAACCACATAGACTTATTGTGGGTACAAGCTCACTCAACACGGTGCGGTTGAACAAAAGTTATATGAAATGGTCTGGCAAATTGGTTTTCTCTTCTGAATATTCATTTCGGGACCCTAAGGAGCTAAAATCACCAAAAAACAAAAAAATTGAAAGGGCGCATTTCAAAAAAAGTCAAAAAACGTCAAAAAAAAAACTCAAAAAAAAAACGATTTTTTGAGTGATTTCTCGTCGCCCGGTAACATTTTAACTACCTTATTTGGTTTTCTCTTCTGACAATTCATTAGGAGCTAAAATAACCAAAAAACCAAAAAAATTGAGTGAACGCGTTTCAAAAAACGTCAAAAAAACTAAAAAAAAATCGATTTTTCAGGGTAAGTCAAAATAAATCAATTTTTTATTGAACTCTCAGTCGTTTTTACAACAATTAAATTTTATTTTAGGAGGAACAATTCAAAATTTAAAGTCCATTAATATTTCTTAAATGTGAAGACCGTTTTAGTCACATATTGAGCGGAGGAGACGTTTCACCACGTCCATGACTTTTGTTCGATAAATCCAATCGGCTTGGGTAACTTTAGCGAACAAGCTATGGAATCAGTTCATTTTGATTTTGCAAAAATTTGGAGCAAATATGAAGTTTCGATGGAAAATCCGATATATGGAGAACTTCTCCTCCGCTCAATATGTGACTACAACGGTCTTCACATTTAAGAAATATTAATGGACTTTAAATTTTGAATTGTTCCTCCTAAAATAAAATTTAATTGTTGTAAAAACGACTGAGAGTTCAATAAAAAATTGATTTATTTTGACTTACCCTGAAAAATCGATTTTTTTGAGTTTTTTGACGTTTTTTGAAACGCGTTCACTCAATTTTTTTGGTTTTTTGGTTATTTTAGCTCCTAATGAATTGTCAGAAGAGAAAACCAAATAAGGTAGTTAAAATGTTACCGGGCGACGAAAAATCACTCAAAAAATCGTTTTTTTTTTGAGTTTTTTGACTTTTTTTGAAATGCGCCCATTCAATTTTTTTGTTTTTTGGTGATTTTAGCTCCTTAGGGTCCCGAATTGAATATTCAGAAGAGAAAACCAATTTGCCAGACCATTTCATATAACTTTTGTTCAACCGCACCGTGTCAAACATAGAGGGTAATGAAACAGCAGATGAATTAGCGAAAAAGGGATCCTTGACTAAATTCATAGGTCCAGAGCTAGTAGTGGGAACACCATATTCAAATATAAGACGTAAAATAACAATAACAACTGTAAGGTCCAAAAGGTTTGCTTCGCACTGGCATAGTATCCCAAGCTGTCGCCAGGTTAAAAATTGCATTAGAATTGACAAGAAAACGTCGAAATTCCTGTTAAATGTAAGTAGAACTAGACTGAAAAATATGTTGGCACAGTAACAGGACATTTCGGGTTCAATAAACACTTGACAATAGGTAATCGATCGGATCCAAGCTGTGACCTATGTGGGGAAGACATGGAAACAGCTGAACATTTTCTTTGCTACTGTCCTGCTTTCATTACAGCAAGAAGAAAGCATTTAGGCGATTACACCATTAGGTATAGCCTAATTAGATCTTTGCAACCAAAAGACATCCTGAACTATATTGCTAGTAGAGGAAGGTTCTATACAACAGCAAATGTCTAAACAACAATATAGTAAGCACAATGGGCCCAACGGTGGCCTCCGTGAGCGTTCTATCATAGAATATAACTACTAATTTTAATAAAAACAACGATAAAACATGACCGCTTTGTAGTTGTGAAAGCGAACGTTTGGGAAAATATGTGATTTTTTTAACATAACGCCCATGCCGCTTCCGCATTTAAACATTGAACAGAATTGGCTATGGAAATTGATTGTAACACACGTGCGAAAATTTAAGGTATCCGAGGACTATTAATATGGATTGATAAATCAACAAACAACCATACACACATAGTCTTAAAGACAGGGTGATGCACTGAAGATGTCGCAAACGGCGAAATCAGAAATTTTTTTATTCTCCAAATTTATTGATCACTAGCGTGGTTATGGGGTTATGGGGCCTCAGAGGTGTCTCTTTAATTGTGCAATTTGAAAAACGCCCACTGATACTCACAAAATAACAGTTTCCAAATCTTGTTACTAAAAAACACACACTTCGCTCGTCACACAAAAATGTTATTTTCGAAAGTACGTTGAGCTCAGTAATGAACTCCGCTCTAACCATAGTAGGGAAATGGTGCACTGAAAACGGATTAACTGTGAATCCAAGCAAAACGAAATTGGTACTCTTCTCCAATAAGAAGAAATTATCGGGTTATAAAGGACCGAAGCTAAACGGTATACAGCTGAAGTTATCTCATCATCATCATCATCATCATCATCAAACTTTATAGACCGTTTATACCTTCCGGTGTGGGGTCTTTAAGCCGCAACCCGGTGGTCATTGACCACCCCCCTCCATACCCTTCTATCCTCTGCCAAGGAGATGGTTTGCTCGCCCAGTGAAAGCCCCCAAACTTCTAAATCTGATTTAATTGAGTCTAT
>CM055406.1:126550549-126565549 GCA_029228625.1 Pseudolycoriella hygida
AAAATTCAGGGTATGGTCATGCGAAAATTCTGATCAAGAACTCAAAAGTAATCCCTGAACTCTTAATGCATACGGATAAATGCACCCCCATATACTTCTTTAATAAGTTTAAGGTTATCATACCACATGAAGAAATTCTTCAAGGCAGTAACATCGAAAATGCAGATTTCAACATATCTACAGATGGTTCGAAAACGAACGAAGGGAGTGGAATATGGATTTACTCCACTAATCCCGAAATCAAGGTATCGCTATTAAGCAAGCTGAAACATGAGCTATAAGTGAAGCATGCAAAATCCCTACGTTAAGCAAGACCCGAGGGAAAGTTATAAACATTTACTCGGACAGTCAGTCCAGTCTTAAAGTAATGAGAGGGCACTGCTTCACGTCTAATATATCGGCAGAATGCTATCAAATTCTAAACGCACTATCAATGAACAATAACGTGAACCTGATCTGGGTACCAGGACACTGCTAAGGTAGACCCAGAGAGGACCGAAGGCTACTTATTGGCGTCATCACAGGACACTGGACACTAAATGGACACCTGCACAAAATGGGCATCACTGACGTAGACACGTGTGAAAGATGTCAAGAAGAAGTCGTAACTCCACTACATCTTATGACATCCTGCCCGTCTGTAGCGAGACTGAGAACTAAGCACTTCAACATGCAGGCGGTAACAGTTGGAGACTTAAAAGACATCAAAATCAGCAAAATGCTAAAATTTTTCAAAGAATTGTAATTATTTGGTTGCAAAAGAGGCCCGGCCATGAGGCTTAGTTGCAAGATTCATTGATTTATAAATAATATTTATGTAACAATGGAGAACCAATAAACTTAACTAACTAACTTATTCAAATTGAAATCGTCACACTAATATCGTTACATAGTTACAATATGTTGGCATCTGCCGCTACAAGATCGCATAGGCTTTGATGAAAGTAATGAACTCTTGAGTTAACTTTGGAGACAATACACTCAGGGTTAGAGTAAGAAATGTTTCATATAAAAAACTTCAACAGATGGCAGTTGTAACTTTTGAAAATTTTAAAGTTCTCAGCTGATGGAGCATTCTAGAGAAAAAGTTTTTGCCAACCCTCCATGACCAGTACCTAAGTTCTAAAAGTAGATCCCTGAAATACCATCAAAAAAGGACAGTTAACTGAACACATACTTTCTTAAGCCCTTTTTCCACCGCGAGACTCAGTAAAACTTTGAATTCCAGAACGAATATCTATCTGATGGGGATGGGAGGCATGTACCTTTCAGGGAAAAAAAAGTTTAGGCTGATCGGTTGAGCCGTTTGGAAAAAAAAGTGGAGACGGACTGACGGACATTTTTTTATTGGTGATTCGTCATCTCTAGACGATAATAGATGCATCCCCCCCCCTCCCACCTCGATCTACCCCATGTTACAATAAAATTGTTTGTAGTAAACGTATAGGACCTTTGTTCTCCGTACGGGTTCAAAAATTGTAGAGAAAAAAACACCCCTGAATGTCCACGTGTCAGGAAAGTTCTCCCAAAAATTTCCTCCATTGTGTTATCAACTGAGTTGCGATGAAGAGAAATGAAGTGAGATGTAGTGCAGTGATCAGTAGTGTAGTGAAATGTATAGTGTAGTGTTTTGGTTTTGTGTAATGTGGTGAGATGTTGTGTGGTGTGTTGTTTTGTGGTGTGTTGTTGTGTGGTGTGTTGTTGTGTGGTGAGATGTTGTGTGGTGTGTGATTGTGCAATTGAATAAAATTGGTACCAGAAACATCTCATATGGACTGTGCACATGGGGCTATGTGAGAGGTCAAAGTAATATTCTATGTTCTAGAGGGTTGTTTACTATGAAACCACAAAACTTGAGAATGATGGATTTATAGGCTGCTACTGAACGCTTTCGTAATTGACTTTTGCACTCTATTGAAAACTTTCACCCTGAATTTGGAATAGAAATGTTAACGCTAGAATTTATACACGAACATTTCATGACAAACGTTTCGTTTAACTCTATTGGAATTGGGACATAATACTATACAATTTGAAAGGTGTTGTTATGTGTTGGGTGGATTTAATCTCCCTTCAAGTTTACACCACGAGTCAAGCTTTGCATAAGAGGGTCAGGATACAAAAGAGTTCGCAAATCTAGAAAATTTTCATTTATTTTTATAATGAAAAAATGAACACCATAACATTGTAACTCTTCGCTCGTTCTATACCAAAAAATTCAATCAAGAAATCCACAAACATCTGTTAGAAATTAATTTTAATTCAATTTAAGAATTTAACAAATCGTTTTGACTGACAGATTGATTAGTTCCTGTTTCATAAGTTATGTTTTCAAGAAATGTATGGACTTCCAATATCTTCATACACTACGTTCCGCACGCCGGAAATTTCGTTTAAAGCACGATGACACGATTTGTTTATAGTTTTTTCTTGTATAAAATACATAAATATTTCGAGCCCACAGTGTTTTTCAATATGGGAAATTAAAAAAGTCGGAACAACACACAATCGTCAAGTTCACGAACACCTTTTTTTCGCATTCTGTTTTATGCGTTGTGCTTTTGCACCATCAACAATTTCGTGTATATTTTTTGGTGATGACGATTTTATGATTTCGGATTATAGTTATTATCGATTATCAAACAATTCAAGGATTCTTGCCGCTTATCAAAGAAATGCTCATAAATAAAAGAGTTATGGAGCGAAGAAGTGATGATTCGGTAGTCGGAAATATATTTTCAAATTATGGACAAGCAGCAAAATGATTTGAGAAACTTCCGACAAATAATGTGTTTCGAAAGTTTAAAGCATTCATCAAGAAATTGAATTGCAAATTGGGCTGAAATGCATACAAAGTTCAAGTTCTTAGGAGATGTAGAATACGATTTTTATGTGGTGTTGAAAAGATGATTGCCTCATGGTAATTTTGTTATCGTTGATAAGTGGGTGAATAACTTTTCTTCAATGCGAGATGAGTATCTTTCAGGAGGTTATTATGAAAAAAAATTATCAAGTGTGAAAGTTGTGGGCGACTCAAGGGACTATTTGTATGGGTGTTATTAGTTACTCTATCTTTATAGAAATCGAAGGTGAGGAGGTACCTATCAATATGTACTTAGTGGATTACATTACATTGAGTGAAATTATGTCAATATTTGCGGAAGGTGTTTTTACCAAAAAAAAAGTATCGATTCCGTAGAGAAGAGGTTGTCTGTTACGTGGACAGCATTTCAATTTCTTATTTAAATCTCCTTTACCTCTTAACATTCCGCAACAAATAGTTTTACCCCTTCCCCTCCGCCTCCGGCAGCGTACCTGGAGTCAAAAAAATTATTATCAAATAGACCGACACCAATGTCGGCATTGTTTTCAATATCAACGAAATGCTTCACTAATACACTCACGTAAGTAATCTTCGTGATTAGAGAGTTTGAGCAAAGCCACTTATAGCCAAATTTATAACATATACATATATAGCTATTTGTTTTGATTTATATGTTTAAGTTATAAGTTACAAGTTACAAGTTAACATTTTAAGTTTACAGCCCAGATCAGCATTGTAACTGATACACACTAGTACTGATTAGTTCCAAAACTGATCCGCATCAGAACTGATCAGTTTCAAAACTGATTTGGATTAGTAGTTTTTAAACTAATTAGTACTGGTCCTGATCAGTTTTAAGACTGATCATTACTTATCAGGATCAGTTTTAAAACTCATCAGTACTGATCCATATCAGTTTTATGACTAATATGTACTATTCCGGATTAGTTTTAAAACTGATCAGTACTGATTCGAATCAGTTTTAAAACTGATCAGTACTGATCCATATCAGTTTTCAAACTAATATGTACTGATCCGGGTCAGTTTTAAAACTACTCAGTACTGATTCAGATCTGTTTTAAAACTGATCAGTACTGATCCATATCAGTTTTCAGACTAATAAGTACTGTTCCGGATCAGTTTTAAAACTGATCAGTACTGATTCGGATCAGTTTTAAAACTGATCAGTGTTGATTCGGATCAGTTTTAAGACTGATTAGTACTGATGTGGATCAGTTACAATACTGGGCTATAAACTTATAACTTGTAACTTATAAATAACTCATAGCTCGTTAAGATAAACTTATTACTTATAACGTAAACTTGTAACTTATAACGTAAACATATAACTTGTTACTTATAGCTATGTGTATATGTTATAAATTTGGCTATAAGTCGCTTTGCCCAAACTTTCTATTAGCGTCCTAAAGTGAAGCAGACATTCGTTTGGCCCACTGTGCTTATTATTGATAAATCTAGATATTTGGTTTCTTACAGAATCTACCTGAACCAGAAATGAAACCCCCAAGTGTTTTCTTTTAACGTTAATGAAGGCAGTATAGATGCACAGGTAATGTTTCTCTGAATCCTGTGATATCCGCAGAAGTCACTGCTCGGGTCTGAGCGCTTTCCGATGGTTTCTATTCTATTCAACTATTCCTGTATATATTTAACATGGTTTTGTGAGGTATTTAGAGGTTTTCTTACTCCCTGATACTGATAACTGATAACAAGTTCTTGGGATTGCTGGCATGTAATAAGATTATTCTAGAAGGTAATGAACCATTCTTCCTTCTTTGCGTTTACACTACGTACTACGTTTTATGTACCCATATGGGTCGTTAATAAATTACGTAACGCAAGGGGGTATGAGATAAAATTTAAACGCTTTTGCGTGACAGTGGGAGTGGTCTGGAAATCTTAATTTTTGTGTTACGTAATTTATGAATGCCCCATGGCCGTCGTCTGCTATCCTCGTTACCTTCAATTTTGATATGTGTCGGTTAGGGTCGGGTGGTTAAAAAAAAAGATTTTGGAAAACTGTATTAGCTCAACCATTTTTGGCTTCTATTTCGCATCCTGATCAGAAGTCTAGAACAACATCAAACCAAACAATTGAGATTGAAATTTATATGAGCCCTATGTAACTTTTTAATTTCAATACAAACTGTGCGACCTCTTAACTAAGTTTTTTAGCCTTATTATGTTCTAGACTGTCTGTACCTGGGCTAGTTCTTTCAAACGAATAAGAAATTCCGCCGTCGCACAGTGTATTTTTTGTAAGGGTTTGGGGCTTGGGCTTCAACTCGTACAGATTTCAAAATTTTGATGATGTTCTATTTTATTTGAATCAAGAAAAGAATATAGGACAGAGACGAAAACGTTTGTATGGTCAAAAACCAATTTTTTTTGTTGAGAGTATTGCCACTTTGGCTATATATTGCAGGGACCTTGCTTGAAATGGATCAATGTTTTTTTTTTTAGACCAAGGAAAACGTTCTTCTTCTGACCATTTATAGTAAGGCAGCCTGGTGCCAAAATTCTGTTTACGCCCGCATCTCGGCTTTACCGAGAAATATTGATTACAAAAAGTTTCAACTTGGCACCAGCCTGCTTCCCTGAGTTCTAGAACAAAGAATGCCGAATCCGTATGACAGCTATAGGAAGGCAGTCTGGTGCCAAAATTCTTTTTACGCCAGACTCTCGACACCAACATGGATATTGTTCCCAAAAAGTTTCAACTTGGCACCAGCCTGCTTCCTTGAGTTCTTGACCAAAGAGTGAAATCTTGAAAATATTTTTGATTTTTTTGAAATTTTGTTTCTAAACACTCAACACGTCTCCAGTCACACTGATATATTGTTTTTAATTTTCAAAAGTTTGGTTCTCCTCAACTCATTTGTTCCCACGGGAGTCAGAAGATTTTTCGAACCGAAAAGGAAATACGTTTGTCCTTTAATCTTTCCGATTAAAAACGAAAAAAAAAGAAACGTCAAAATATTGAAAATTGTACAATTTAAAGCCCAAGCCGCAAAACCTTACAAAAAATACACTGTGCGTCGCCCACCCTAAATCTTTAGTTAGGGGTCGTGCACATATTACGTCACACTCAGAGGGGGAGGTGGGATCACTGAAAACGTGACGGAATCAGACGGGGGGAGGAGGGGTGTCTGCATGGAACGTGACGTCACGTTTGTTCCAATAAAAAGGAAAAATTTTTATTAGACATTCAAAACACAAACTTCGCGGACCCGTAGGAAACCAGTTCAATCGATTTTGGTTGCAAGGATTTCCGTTCTATCAAGTTACTGAGTAATTTTGATCGAGTTATTTACAAGAAAACCAAAATTACTAAAATGACCCTCGCCGAACGGCTTCTGGGCATGTATTTCCAGGTAGGGGGTCGAAAATGTGACGTCATATTTTAGGGGGTGTAATTTAAACGTGATGCAACATGACATGGGGGAGGTGGAGAGTCAAAAAATCGGGAAAAAAGTATGACGTAATATGCGTAATACAATTTCTTTAAATAATTACACACCTGCGTGTAAATTTGCTTGCAAACGAGTGAGAAGCTGACCATAGGATGCATTTCACATAAAAATGTATGAAAAAACACATCACCTCCCACTAACATTTAAAAAGTTTTTTCTTCCACATCCTAATTCTTACACTAAATTTTATTAATTCGATGTACTAATTAGCTAATCAGCTTAACGATTTGTTTTATGTAATAATTCAGGTTTTTTCCAATCTGCCATTATGTAACATTGACAAGCAAAAACATTTTAGGATATCTTTCGTATCAATCAACATGTTTGTCTTTCGCTTATGTCCATATTCGGTAGATAGAATCAAACGGTCATGCCCTCTACAAATTTGCGTTACGGTCTGCGTATAAAATGAATAAGTTTACTGGACGTGGAAAAAAGGTGCTTCGCGCACCTTTAGAACTTTCTCATAGTGATTTATTCATTGAAGATTGCTAAAAAAACCTACATTTTGCAGATTTTGTTCACAAATTTATTCTAAATCTGCCATACGACAACCAAAAAATAATAATAATTTATGATAAATTATGCTATTAAGAGCCTAACTGTTATTTACTTATTTCGCTTTTTTATCTCGTTGACACCATCATTTCGTTCATTCATCCATGTGATGAGAAAAGAAAAGAGTTTTTTTTTTCTGGTCGTATTCAAAATATCGTATTTCAGGTAAGAGCATTCGATGAATCTTAATTTCGGTTGTAGAAATCAATTCAAATATCCAGAAAGACGAAACAGAATTCTATTTTTTCTTTAAAATAAAAAAACAAAAAGGTTCGTCTTTTTGGTAGGTCTTTTGATTTTGAATAAAAAAATACTTTCTACTTTTCGTTCTCAGCTACTAACATTAATTATTATAATGAAGAAGAAATTAATTTTAATGAATTGTTAATTGGCATTTTGACTACAAAACATAAATTCGAACGAATTAATTTGTTACTCGCTTGATTGCCAAAGAACCCAATCGTTGATTCTTTTTTCAGTGAAGATAAAACTAATTGAGTCGTAAAGTAGACCAATTAATTAAATGATTCAAAGGTTAGTAACTCGATCTGTGTGATTAATTTTTGAAAATTGTGTTTAGAAAGCTTTAGAAGCTTTTCAACTTTAGTAGTAAGGAATCGTCGATAAATTACGTAAAGCTTTTTTCAGTGCTGCCATAAATTTAAAGTCGTCAGGGGGGCATTTAAATAGTGCGCACGTTATTTTGGGAGAAGGAGGGGTTTGAGAAAAGCTTGCGCTCCATACATTTTGAATTTTTGCGTGTAAAGGGGGAGTGGGGGTCTTAAATCCCTATTTTTTAGCTTACGCACTATTTGAATGGTCCATTATATCTCAACAAGCAAGCCGAAAGTATGACCTAGCCACCACTTTAAGGGGTAATTTTTGTGTGTTTTTCATACATTCGACCGAGAAAAATTCCAACTTGTTGAAATATAACGATTTTAAATTGATGGAAGCACTGAAAAAAAGCGTTACGATCCCTGCTGCTAACTCAACTCGTAGCATACGAATTAATGCAATAAACTAAATTATTTAGGAAAGCGAAATTATGATAAGAGGTTTTTTCTAAGCTTGTCGATCCGAATGAGAAAATACAATTTTATGCCAAAATATGGAACATTTCGTTACATTTGTGTAGGAAAATTTCACTTGCATCACCCAGCAACTGTAAGTTACAAATCAATAGCTGTGACAGGATATAGAAAATGTTTCTACAAAATTACATGCACACACTCGCTTATTGCACTAAAAATAACCCAAAGGACACTGCCGACTTTTTGGGATCTTTCGTGCCATAAAGAATTACTTTGACAAAAAATAGATATTATACTCCAGCTCCAGCTGCTACATCTTTCAGTTTTTCCGTAGACAGCATCCTCAAGTTTTTTAGATAAGTTTTTCCTAAAAAACATACGTCGTATGTAGCAGGGTTTAGAGAAATTCTACGCGATCTAAGCAATCTCAAAAGAACTGAAATGAACGTAGCTATGCTATATTCTAAAATCTAGTTTTAAATATAACTTCTCGCCAAGCAAATAAGAACAGACCCACAAAGCCGCCCTATAGAGGTGAGCGGGCTGCCCGAAAATTGGAAAAAACCCGACCCAGATCCGACCCAGACCCGACTCGAACCCGAATCGATTTTCACTGGTTTCGGGTTCGGGCTTTCGGGTCTTGAAAATCCCGGGCGGGCGGGTTTCGGACGTACATTTTATCGGGTTGAAGATTCGGGCACATAAACAAACCGAAACGGATTTGTAAAAAAATCTAAAAATGATGCACTATATCCAAACCGAAACTAATACCAATATTTATACAAAAAATGAAATTCAAAAATTGAAAAAATTCAAAAATTTAATTTTTTGAAAAAAACGCCGTCAGCCGAGGTTTCAAAAATGTTCGCTACCGCCCGCCGCCGAAAATAAAATTCAGTTTCGCTGCCGCCGAGACCATACTGCATACATTCTATTTTTCTATTTTTTACTCTTTTATCTACTTTTGTTTGAATTTCTTCTGAAGTAATTATTAGAGCTAGCGCAATAAACTAGTGGTAGCGGTAGTGCTAGATGCGCTAGTAAAGTTGAAATAGGTAATTAAAACAATTCAACCCGAAATTCGGGTTAAAACTTTTGGTCGGGTTCGGGTCAGACTACAAAAAAAGGCCGACCCGTTGACCTCTTCTGCCCTACAGCGCATAAAACCTTAGAGGGTGAATTGAGAGAGAGAAAGTTTATGTAATTCTCTCACCAGATGGCGTAATTAAGATTTTTATGCGCTGCAAGGCTGAAACTTCCTCCTACACTGGCTGTCACAAGGAAAAATACTTAGAGAAAATCAGCAAAGATTTTCAACGAATTTCGTCGAAAAAAACCAAAATTTCGACAAAATCAAACAAAACAATTGCCAAGAATCTTTTGTTTAATTTTGTCCCTAATGAGATTTTTTGCCGAATTTCGTTGAAAATCTTCGTTGATTTTCTCTGGGTTTGTTTTCCTTATGACAGCAGTACAGTCTTTTATCTAAAAGAAGTACAATGACCGAAATTTAAATTAGAACTTTGTTCTTCTGCGCAGATTTTTGCGGTGAAAAAATCAGCGTATAATTTCAACGACTTCATCCGCTACATCAATTTTTCCAATTGAAACTTTTTGAAATTATTCGATGATATTCTCTAAGTTTTTAACGGTGTAATTCTGCGAGCGAAAAAAATTTCGCTGAGTTTCTCTTGCTTATAATGTCAGTTTTGTGTACATGAAAGGACGATTTGAACGATTTGGTGAATCTCACCAACAAAATCTTTAACACACATACACCGAACCCTGTTCTGTTCTTACATGAATTCACTAAAAAAATGTTTAGTTGCTGTGTTGCATAATATACTATTGTATGCTAGCAGTAATATCACATGAATTGCTTCGTATGAATGGAGTGAATTTAAAATTTGTAGTTCGACTCCACGCTCTCATACTCACAAAAGTACTTTGATTGATAAAAAGATTACAAAATCATTTTAATTTTACACTTAACGCTAAATAGCCGAGTAAATAACATTTCTCTTAGAAATATGATTCTATCGCAAAAAAATATCAAACTTTGCGTAGAGTAAAAGTTTTTTTTTACGTCCAGTGTAAATTACCGACATTTTGCATTAAAAGTTTTGCAATTAGAATTTTCTAACGTCAAGAAAAAAATTAATTTTAATGACAAAATAAGATTGGTAAAGAAATCATAAACGCTTGACATCACCTCACCGAAATCGCCAAAGAAAAAGTTCATTCATCACTCATAATGTAACAATGGAAAAGAGGTGTTAAAATTATTATATATTAACCGGTGGACCGCACCAAATTTTATTTAACTGAAATGAATTATGTCAATTTCCACAAATTAACAAATAAACTCACAATTTTTACGTTCATAATGCAACAAGTTTTTAAACTTCAACGGTTAACAGCTACAGAAAATTTCTTATGATCTGATCAGAACACTGTGATTTATTTCAATGATCGTTAATTACTTGTTTGAAATGTTAGAATAATTTTTGTTCAATATTTTCTATTTATATGAATATCCCTTCTTCATATTCGGCGATCTTTTTTTTTATTTGGTTCTCCCACCAATACATCACAAACGATTGATACCAAATATAATATTTTGAGATTTACCATTCGTCGATGTATTTTTCTTTTAAATTTGGGTATCGTTGAGCGGCTTAATTAGTAATTTTGTTACGCGATGTTTAGTTGCTGCATGTGTCATTGCTGCATGTGTTTTCCAACTCATATATCGGTATACAAAATCGTCCCTACGAATTGACGTTATTACAAAAGGCTATACCTAGAATAGTGACTATACCCATCCCACATTGGCCCTTTAAAAGAAATAACATTTTTATACAATGAACTCTTGACGAATGTCAGCTCAGAAAAAATCACCCGGGGAAAAGCCTTAAAAAAGATATTGGCACCCATGGGTAAATAGTCTCTTCTTTGTGTTCAATGATAACCAATTGAATAGAGAGCAGTCTAATGAAGTATACACTCGTTGCTAAAGATTCGTATGTGCAGGATTTGTTTTGAAGAGAATTTGTGAGCTTTTGGCACCCGTAGTGCCGGTTAAGTAGTCTAACTAGAATGTTCCTTTTACAAATCACGTGAGGTAATTCATTTTTGAGGAAGAAACTTAAATAATTGGCATTTTGTGGCTTTTTCTCATTTCCAATAACGCTTTCGCCCCTCGGGCTTACATTTTTCAACTTTCGTCCCTGCTAGCAAGCATGAAATATTTATTTGTGTGTCTGTTTTTGACGAATGATTTTAGGCGATTTCGCGTGTTGTAGACCGAACTTTTTTTCATGCTTCATATGCGGTGCGAAAGTAAAAATTTCTTCCCATGAAACGAAAATTTTATTTTCGCCCCTCGGGCTAAAGCCCCGTGGGATGAAATTTTTTTTACTTTCGCACCGCATATGAAGCATGAAATAGTAGATTATACACCGCTGTCCAGGATGCTCTATTTTGACGATTTGGAGGTTATTTCCCGAGCCGAAGGCGTGGGAAATAATCCAAATCGTCAAAATAAACCATCCTGGACAGCGGTGCATATACTATTTTATCTGCCGAGAAAGTATATATCGAGAATAACAATTTTGCCCTAGGGAGAAAAATGCGAGATTATCGTTCTAGGCAGATAAAATATACTAAACCACTCGGAGATACTTTCGTACCTTTCCCTTGTAGTATAAATAACTATTTTTTCGTGAGAGACCAATTCTCTACCTTTCAATTACAATAGGTGTGTCGTCAGACCTTCCGTCGATATGTGTTACGAGGGCGACATGTTACATGTTGTCGAATAGTTCAGGTTCCAGAATTCGTTCTGTTCTAGGAGCATAGTATAAATCGATTTTACCCTTTAACGTGTAGGAGTATTCGGTACGTTGCAGGTTAATTGCTATGTAGATGAAATTTAACATGCTAGGCAGTAATGACCCGACCTACGTAATGAGCCATTTTGGCCCAGTTCATCCAGAATGAACTCTTATAGGGTAAAGCCCTTATTTTTATAAAGAAAAAAAATGAGATTTGAACCTGGCACATCCATATCAGCGGCACACAGTAGGCTAATCCGTTATATTCATGTTCAAAAATCTATATCTCGTGAAATATTTACAATTTAAATGTAAGAATGAAAGAAACGTGATTTAAGAATGTTCAAAAATGTAGGGAAAAATATTTGTGCATGTAGGCCGCAGATTAATAGTCGCAAAGTTGTTAGACAAAGTGACAGGTTTGATTTCTCCCCATACATAACCTCAAAAAAATATATTTTCCATATTTTCGTCAGAATCTTGTCGAAATCAGTTGTAAACGTTAAAGTAATTCATAATAAGTCGAAACGAGCCTAGTCCGACGAAAAAGAGATGCATTTCCTAGTGTTTTTGAAGCGAATTGATGTTCAGCGCTCTGAGACTCAAAGACAGTCAGTATCAAAATCAAAGAATCAACCAAGAAATTCATGCTAACCATTATCCCACGGATTCATGTAACGAACGACGATTGTAGTTTTGAGAACCGAAAATAAAAAAATTCAACTTATGTGTTGTCAACTTATCTACATGTCACGAAAATCAACTCAGATAATGCGAAAGTAAAAATACACAATGCGAAAATCGAAACACACAATGCGAAAGTAGACGTACAAGATGCTAATAGTTTTTTGGATTAGAAGGGATGAAAGTATGAAACGCCAACCATGTGCGAGAATTGCGCCGAAGGCAAGGGCTGCAAGCGCACAGGCTGAATTTTCATACGTCATCCCTTGTAATTGACATAATGTTTCATTACGAGAACAACGAAAATTGTAATTTCCCAAAGTCAAAACATGAAAATAATAATAAGCATCGTGTACGTCGACTTTCGCATTGTGGGTTTTTACTTTCGCATTATCTAAGTTGACTTTCGTTTCGGTTCGGTTTTCAATTACAATTTTCGTTGTTCGAGTAATGAAAGTAATGAAAAATCAATTTACATGTTGATGCTCGGTAAATGCGTCGTTATCTCGTCGCAAGCGACTCGGAAAACGCATTGACCGAGCATCAGCATGTAAAATATTGTACGTAAGTGCCTCCAAATAGTTTTTTTGACCTGTAGGATTACAGCATTCGCCTACGGCTTATGCAGAAACCTTCCTACAAATCAAAACAATCAATTTGGAAGCACATACGTGTACTATAGTGTACTTTAATCGCACATTGCTGTTTTTATAAGAGTTTTTGTATGAAAAATTAATAGACGTATTTAATGGAATGCACGCAACACAAAAAAATGTAAAAAAAAAATTTGCGGCAACTAGGATTTGAACCAAAAAATTCTGGAAAAAATGAATTTATAACACCGCAGCATTTCTCACTGAGCTACATAGAGCGTTTATGCACTGCGTTATTATCACATCGATAAATGCAATAACAAAATGAGCCTAGCACATTGTTCACAAACATTCAAACTATAATTATACGTACTTTTCCCCTCCCTCCTAACGCAAATGCGGGGATAGCTGACGATACTCACCTCCCTATCCTCAAAGTTTTACGTAAAAAAATGGCTTTTTGCAGCTACTACGATGATTTGTCTGATCTTCGTTTCAATGGTATATTCAGGTCAGAAGCAAGAGGAACTGATAGGTAGAAATGAGTTGTTTCCACTACTTTTTTCTACTATATTTAAAACAAAAATTTTGTGATATTTGAGATCCACAATGTTCCACATTGCTTCATTTTACTATCCATGCGTTATAATTACGATTACAAATCGTAATAGGGTAGAAGCACCCTCTTTAGAAATGGTTCAGGTACGAGCCCACATTGTCTTTTCCTTTGTTCTCAATAACGAATAAAAGAAAGGCTAGGAACAAGCACAAGGCTGGTAGCCGGTGAACTTACCCTATAGTGTTGGCGACTGCAACAAAAAAATTCAAAAATGTTTTGCCAGTAATGTAAGTATAGTTTCTTAGGCTATCGCGGCATTTATAATGCAAAAAGATATTTATTTGGCTCGAAATATACCAACCATATTACATCAAACTAGCTGCACTCTTTATATTGTAACGAAACAACCATCTCTCAGCTCAGTGTCATCTACATGTTGAATTTCAATGTACAATCATAATGAAAGGGAACATAGGTTTGAACAAGGGAATAGAGAATAACATATTATTCATTGTGTCTACACAATTTCATTGCACATTAGAAAAGAAAACGCTATTTTGGTGCTCTTTCCTTACAATGCATGAACTTGTCTTCTGTTCATACAACTACCTTGCTATTCGACTTGGCTCGGAAATGTTTTATGCATCTCGGATGCGAATAATGCGGAATAATTTAGTCAATGCTTGCTATCAAACGCATTGTTTCTCACGAAATTTTCTGGTTTTTAATAATCGATGTTACGAATGATGACACGATAGTTCAAGTCATTAGCTTAATTTAATATCCAATGTTTGAGCATTCACCTTACAAGAATTGAATATTTGATTAGATTATCGTGTTTTATTTGCAACTACGATTTGTGCGTCATAGTGCAAGGATTGTTTTGCTGTAAATGAATGAGTAGAGTGGTTTTCATCGAAGGGAAATGGCTCTTTGATTTGAGTACGAACTCATTTTCGGAAAAATTAGTTTTGTATACAGAAAGTGTTGAGTATTGGAATATCGTCGCATATCGTTTTAAGGTGACGACGTCGTCGGAGGAGGAATATTAACCACCCACGGTCACAGTAGGCGAATCCGTTATATTCATGTTCAAAAATCTATATCTCGTGAAATATTCACAATTTAAATGTAGGAATTCTTAAAACGTGATTTGAGAATGTTCAAAAATGTCGGGAAAAATATTTGTGCATGTAGGCCGCAGATTAATAGTCGTAAGGTTGTTAGACAAAGTGACAGGTTTGATTTCTCCCCATACATAACCTCAAAAAAATATATTTTCCATATTTTCGTCAGAATCTTGTCGAAATCAGTTGTAAACGTTAAAGTAATTCATAATAAGTCGAAACGAGCCTTGTCCGACGAAAAAGGGATCTGTCGGTCTGTCTGTCGGTCTGTCTGTCGGTCTGTCCGTCAAC
>CM055406.1:126574387-126642878 GCA_029228625.1 Pseudolycoriella hygida
GAGCAAGGCAAAATTTTCGACCGATTTTTCTTAGAGTTGTGGGGAAGGCACATTTAGTCCGATTGGACTGAAAATCATTTTCAACTCATATTTAGGTGTGATAAACCCCCCCTGAAATTTTCATCCCCATCGGACAACCTAAATTTTCAAAATTTAAGAAAATCTTAGGCCTTATGAGAGCAAGGCAAATTTTTCGACCGATTTTTCTTAGGGTTGTGGGGAAGGCACATTTAGTCCGATTGGACTGAAAATCATTTTCAGCACATATTTAGGTGTGATAAACCCCCCCTGAAATTTTCATCCCGATTCGACAACCTTAATTTTCAACATTTAAGAAAGTCCTAGGCGAAAAAATGCCTTATGAGGGCAAGGCAAAATTTTCGACCGATTTTTCTTAGAGTTGTGGGGAAGGCAGATTTAGTCCGATTGGACTGAAAATCATTTTCGGCGCATATTTCGGTGTGATAAACCTCTCGTAAAATTTTCATCTCAATTTGCAATTGGGTGTTTTTAAGAAATTTCACTTAAAGTTTTACTTCATGGTTCGGAGTAGTTGTTTTCTCTAAGGCCATATTTCTCTAGAATGTTATTGACAAAATTAAATATATCTTCCCAGCTTATTTGCGTTTTCGCTGAATATCTTGGCCGGAAGATCAGCCCTAAACGCAGGGTTGGTCTCAATCGTCAGCCCTTAACTAACCCCTTTGGAATAGCTCGACAGCAGTCTAAAAATGCCAAGACCCTTAATGGGTTGTAGTGCCGGTAAAGTAAAAGTCTACAAATAATGACTAGACAGTAGAAAACACATTTGACATGATTTGACCCATTCAACCATTAAATGCTCGAGTCCAGTAACAGCCCTAAACTTGGAAGTTGCAGCCCCGTTCAGCCCTTAATCAGCCACTTTCGTTTTGATCCCTCCCAAAAAAAATTAAGGGGTGGGGTTACAGCGACATGTACCTTGTCTTTAGTATCAATTATTGTTTTTTTTGTCTTTATTATTTCGCTCGTTTTATGCGTTACTTATTTTGTTTTTTTTTTTTTCTTCTTTTTTCTCATTGTAGCTCTAACAGAGTGGTTGGCGTAATAATAAAAAAAAATAAAATCGAGCACAGCTAACAGGCAAATCGGCCAGACGATGCGACTATAAGTGTTACTATGACCGAAAATGAGCCAGATTTCACCCCCGAATTTAATTGAGTCGATGTCTCTGTCGTATTTGACTGGATCGTGTAGATATTCGTAACGTCTCTCCGATCGCTTGTTGTACCATCTGTTACGCCGTCTGTTACGCCGCTTGTCGTGCCACTTGTGATGGTGTTTGTCCGGCCGTTCGTTAAGCCATTTGTCGTGGTTGATTCGATTAACGTCGGAACAGGCCAAACTGTATGTTCAATCCAGGCGATGTATAAATATATCTGTACAACCTCATTACATCCTCCGTCGATTTCCGTTGTCTTGATTGCAGCCAATTCGCCATATGCGTTCAAAATAACACTGTCAGCGTATGCCGGTTCGTTTTGTTCAAATTCCTGGAAAAAGTTTTCGAAATTACAGAATTTCGATAGAGTTTTTCGTTACGCACATATAAATATTCATTACAGTCCATAAATAATTTCTGAAGGAATATGTTGTAGAAGAAATTTATCCAAGTCGTTCGAATTTCCAACCCATTGTTTGTCCTCACTTCCGTTTGGGGTCCAGTTGCTGTTATTGGTTCATAACTCAAACAGACGGGTCGAATGAACTCATTGAAATGATTGATCGGTTGACTCAGTTTCAATAAACATAAATCCGTAGCAGGATGTTTTATCCGTTCACTTATTGCAATAAATTGAGATCGGGTTTCATCTGGAGCTAAAAAGTCTATTTCCACCATGGCTGCTTCACTAAAATGTTATCATTTGTTAACTCCTCTCTGCAATGTTTCCTTACTTCTTTACTTTGATGAACATACACCATACGATAGCGCAAAAGCTTCGCTAATCAGTACTCCATTCGTTTGAATGTCGCTGCCTAGTAATACATTGACCTAAAAGGAAATTTTCAGATTTTGTAAGAAGATGCGAGAAGGCATCTCTATGGAGAAAAGGGCCAAAATTATCGTCGGTGCCGCTAATGTTCTTAGTTTTGCAATGTTCATTGTTTGCAAAAGAAAACCGAAGAAAAGGCATTGAAAAAATCAGTAAAACTTCATGGGAGAAATG
This sequence comes from Pseudolycoriella hygida, assembly GCA_029228625.1. Classification (NCBI taxonomy): domain Eukaryota; kingdom Metazoa; phylum Arthropoda; class Insecta; order Diptera; family Sciaridae; genus Pseudolycoriella; species Pseudolycoriella hygida. The sequence goes on from CM055406.1 coordinate 126,576,595, forward strand.
ACTTGTGGTGGGCTGACGAACGGACACGTTTTTTGTGTATATTTGGTATCTCGAGTTCATAATAAATTCTCATTGGATTTTACTCATTCGAGTAGGAAAACAAAATCGAATATTGACTCGAATAAAATTGCATCAGTTATCGCTCAAAATTCGACGATGATCTCACCGGATGTCACCTTTGAACGCGACATCAAGAAGAGGCTGAAAAAGATGAAAAAATCACTTAGCAACAGTGATGAATTTGGTGGACCTTTCAAGTCAAACGAACTTGACATTGCAATCAACTCGATGAAGCTAGGGAAGGCGGCCGGCATCGATGGGCTATACCCAGAATTCCTGAAATATCTAGGTAAGAGGGCGAGGCTATGGGTCTTGAAATTAATGAACAAAATCTTGAAATTTTCGAACCTCCCCCCTTTGTTAATGAAATCGAGCGTGAATGCTATCCTTAAGCCAGGAAAACCTGCAGATGACCCAACGAAGTATCGTCCAATCGCCTTACTCAGCACAATGTACAAACTGCTGGAACGGCTTATATACAATCGTATAAAAAGTGAAGTGGACAGTACACTTCCAGATGAGGAAGCTGGATTCCGAGAAAATCGAAGCTGTGTTGAACAGCTCCTGTCAATGATTACTCACATTGAAGCCGGATTTGAAAGAAACTTGAAAACAGCACTGGCTCTATTTGACCTCTCATCTGCCTACGACACCATCTGGCGAGTGGGTTGCATGTGGAAATTCTACAACGTTATATCGAGCAAAAGACTTGGGTGCTTGGTTAACAAGATGCTAAGTAATCGTATTGTTCGTGTATTCATGTATGATCTTTACACCAGCGATATGCCTGCTACACGATCTAGAAAATTTTCCTTCGCCGACGATTTGGGACTTGCTACACAAGTACAAGATTTCGAAACAGGTGAAGAAAACCTGGAGTACGACTTACGAATTATGAAAGCATATTACGAAAAATGGTGCCTCTGTTTAAATGACGATAAAACTGAAGTTATAATGTTCCATCTGAATAATCGGATGGCCACTATAGAGTTAAATGTTTTCATCGATGGCAAGAGGCTAACGCATAACGTGTGCCCAAAGTATCTGGGATTGCTACTGGATCGGACTTTGTCATTTAAACCAGCCCTGGAACAAAGAGCTGAAAAACTGAAAGCACGGAACAATCTGATACAAAAAATTGCCGGCTCAAATTGGGGTGCAAATGGGAATGTGCTGCGAACATCTGCGCTGGCACTCATTTACCCGACTGCTGAATACGCCTCACCGGTGTGGTACTCGAGCTGTCACACAAATAAAATAGACGTACAGCTTAACGCAGCAATGCGAATAATAACAGGTGCTGTCGAATCGACTCCTGTACCATGGCTGCACGTTCTTTCTAATATTGCACCACCACCGATTCGAAGAAAACTGGCGGCGCACAAAGAGTGGGAAAAATACCATAGTGACTCCCGTTCGTACAACCTACCAATAAAAAATGACCTGCAAAACCCTCCTCCACCACGACTGGTTTCGCGATCGCCGATATGGAAAGACACTGAAATCCAAGACCCAAATTTCAATGTTGTAGAACAGTGGTTGAAGTACTGGAGTGAGAGCCATGCATTCACAAATAAACAACTGATACGTGAACCGCATCTCAAACTCGAGGGCTTCAATCTCCCCAGACGAGAGTGGAAGATGCTGAATCGGATCAGATCAGGTCATGGCTGTTCTGGTGACTCTCCGTACTATGATTGCGGAGACGAAATCGTCCAGACAATGGACCATATCTTGAATGCGTGCCCTAAACGAATGGTCACTGGTACCATTCAGAGCCTAAATAGTGTGGACACAGAAGCGATAAGATGGCTGAGTGAGCTGGATATTGAAATTTGAAGTGAAAAGTTAAATGAACTAAATGTAGATTCTTATGATGTAATAAACTCCATACGATCAAAAAAAAACAAATTCTCTATTTCCTACGAAGTTCTGAATGTTACAAGCGCAGAAACCGCCAGCCAATTTCTTTCTACAACTCAGACAACTCAGGCATTAGTGTTTCGAAAATCTAATCATCCAACAATTTCGGTAGCTTCAGACGTTGACCCTAATATGAATGGAAAAATAAAAAAGGGGAGACACAGAACGGCAGCCAAGAAAGCGTCGAGATGGGAACCGCATGTGGAAATCATGGGCGCGTGGTAGCAATGCGCCCGTGACGCAAGTACCCATACGATCAAAAATTAGGAAAAATTTTTTTCATAGACGGTGGAGCCATATATACAGCTATGTGTCGTACCCCCTGAGACCTTGTTTTACGGATTATACGTAAAATGTTGATTGAAATCGACATTTTAGTCATTAAAATCGGTCCAGTGGATCCGAAGATTTGACCTTTAGAAAATCGTCATTTTCCATACAAAATGTGCTATTTCACAGAAGCCAAAGTTAATGGAAACATCCTACGTTAAAGTAAAAAATTGAGAAAATTCTCGTTTTGGTACAATTGCACCCATAGAAGTAATATTTTACTATGGCTGCTGTACCTTCGGCAGATTAAAGTCCACCCGCTTGAATCAACATTTAAAAGCCACTCACAATTCTTCATCCTACTTCCAATTTTTTAACAAAAATCGAAAAACTAAAAGTGCTGATTTCGTCGTTTACGACTCATCAGTACACGTTGAATTGTGGTAATCTGCTTAGCAGATAATCCAAATTCAAAAATAACCGAAACAAACTCACAATTCTTTTACTTCCAAATTGTTCAAACTAAATGGCATGCATCCAATCGTAAGATTGGGATTGTATAAAAGGCGAGTTGACATAGTCTGAGTATCATTCTATGGCCATCGTTGCTGATATACACATGGTCTTAAGACAAGGTGTACTGATGAGTCGTAAACGACGAAATCAGCACTTTTAGTTTTTCGATTTTTGTTAAACAATTGGAAGTAGGATGAAGAATTGTGAGTGGCTTTTAAATGTTGATCCTACGTTAGTTAGTGGGCAGTTAGTTAGTTCTAGAACTATTTGTATGAAAACCGACTTTTTTGGCTCGTGCTCGAAAACGGCTCGATAAGTTTTCTTGAAATTTTGCAGGGACCTTCGGGTGGGTATTCTACGCCATATGAGATTTTAAAAAAGGGGGGAGGGTACCGGCCTCGTTTGGGCGCCAGGGCTCTTAGAAGGCGCCATATAAAAGAACATTTTGTTTGTGTGTGTGAGTGTATTCAAAGAATGGGTCAAATATGAGCAAAATTTTTGGACTGAGTTAGGATGGAGATAGATGTTTGGTGTCAAAGTAAAAGTTGATGGGTTGGGTGTGTAGTGTGTCACGGTGACCAACAAAATGGCCGACAGTGGTATGGGACGGATTTAGGGTGAAAATTGATTTTTTCTTTAATTTTTTTTTTTGTTGTCAAAGGAAATTTTTTTTCACCGGAAAGTTTTTTTCGCCGGAAATTTTTTTTCGCTGAAATTTTTTTCGCCGGAAAGTTTTTCCGCCCGCAAATTTTTTTCTTTTTTTCCCGCCGTAATTTTTTTTGCCGTAACTTTTATTCGAATAAATTTTTTTTTCGCTGCAAATTTTTTTTCGCCGAAATAGTGTTTCACTGAAAATTTTTTGCCCTGAAAAATGTTTTTCGCCAGAAATTGTTTTTCGCCGGAAATTTTTTTTCGACAGAAAAGTTTTTTTTCGACAGAAATTTTTTTTCGACAGAAATTTTTTTCCCTGGAAATTTTTTTTCGCTGAAAATTTTTTCTCCAAAGTTTGTTTTCTTCCAAAACTACTGATATCACAACAAAACTCTTTTTAAAAGGAAAACGTGACGCAAGTCCTCGTCTCTTCTTCCAAAACAACTGATATCAATTTGGGTGACGCTTACAGCTTCGGAACGCAAAAAATTCTCTTGAAATATTTTCATTTTTGATTAAAGAAAATAGCCGAAGGTATTTAGAAGAGACTATTTGCACAATGTGCAAATAGCCAACAATATATAGAAGAGACTATTTGCACAATCTGCAAATAGCCAACAATATATAGAAGAGACTATTTGCACACTTAAACGTAGTACTAATTCTAGTTTCCTTACCCAAAAACTTTTTGTGACATTTTGTGAAAGAAAAACTTCCTTACCTTCGTTACCTACCTAGCTTTTATAGCACTTTTTCGTGACATTTCGTGAAAGGAAAAGTTCCTTAGTTTTTGTGATATTTTGTAAAAGTAAAAGTTCCCTAGCTTCTTTAGCCATTTAGCTTTTCGTGACGTTTCATTAAAGCGCAAATTCCCTAGTTTCGCAGGCCACCTAGTTTTCGTGACATTTCGTAAAAGGAAAACTTTTCCATATACATGTACAAATACATATACCTATCATGTACATATTATAAACTTGATGAAAAATTACTTGAAAAGTTTCTTCTTTGTGTAATAGTTTTGGTTGAATGTTACGTCTTTCCATGTGCAAATTGTCTCTTCTATATATTGTTGGCTATTTACACTGTGTGCAAATAGCCGAAGGTATATTGAAGAGACTATTTGCACAATGTGCAAATAGCCAACAATATATAGAAGAGACTATTTGCACAATGTGCAAATAGTCAACAATATATAGAAGAGACTATTTGCACAATGTGCAAATAGCCAACAATATATAGAAGAGACTATTTGCACAATGTGCAAGGAGTCTTTTCGTTAAAGAAATGCGTCACAAATGCCGGACCCCCCAATGTTATAGTTTTTCAGTTCTTTTAGATTTGACACGAAAAAAAAATAAGTTTTGCGTGATGTGTGGAGTACGGGTAGACATTTTTTTTTGAATTTTTCTTTGTCGCGTTTTAGACAAAAATTCACCTGGGCTTACTTTGTGATATTTAGTGAATTAAGTAATTAGCGCCACAGACGAAATTCTTCAGCCAAGGGACTCGTTGCAGGTAAGATCCCTAATAGAGCAACAGAAAGTTTGTAGCACATTCGGTTATGTAATGAAGTTAATGAGTTGCGGTTTTGTATAAGGGAATGTGCCAATTACATCTGGGCAAAAGTTACTTTTTTCTGCAAATTCGTCAGATGTGATTGCCACATTCGCCTATATAAAGCAGGTGTATTCAGTGTTATAGGTAACATCTCGGCACATTTATATCTATAGTTTTGAGATGTGCACTTACCTGGCCAAAAAGTTCGGTAGAAAAGCGAAATGTGCCGTTCAAAATTCTGTGTTTCACATTTTTTCACATTTGTTTCAAAATTCAAATTAGAATTTGTAGACAAACAAAAAACGTTTTACTGAGTCGATTTTCTAACGCTTTATTTTATTTTAAATTGTACCAAAACATAATTGTAATTCGCCTACCGGTTTCGTATGCTAAGCATACATTATCAAGGCTTGAACAACGACTAATTTGAAAATTCTTTCTGCATCTCATCAAAATCTATGTTACAATTACATTTAAAATTTGAACTGTTAATCAATTTAACAAACACAGATCTAAACATAAAATTGGCTCAAAGTCATTTCGTCGTCCTACAAACACCTAAAAAACATAATCTCCAAAAATACAGCATAACAAACATCCATTGTAGCGTCGATCGCATTGCTGTCGTCAGTAGAATGGTTCATACATCGTCAACGCTACATACACTTTCTCTTATTTCAATTTCCCCTTCCATTTTCACTTGCAAAGCTGTGTTATCAGTAGAACATTTCATACATCGTCAATGCTACATGTACTTTCTCCGCTTCATATTTCCCCTTCTTCGCAATCAAAGAATACGTCGCTGATGCTTGAGTCCGATGTGTTTTCTATGTCGTTTGTAAGGTCGATGACATTCTCGCCAATTCTTCTTTCTAACACGAATAAATTTAGGATAGGTGACTGCACATTTCCGTCGTCTATGTTCAGAAGATTCTCATGTTTGTGGCGATGAATATGGATGGCTTCGTAAAAATCAATTTTCCACATGTGTTTTGCGGGTTTTATCAGCCTCAGTTCACTTATGTGCACCTTATGGTTCGAACTGAAAATATGTTTGCCTACTGCCGTCTTGGACTTCCAGTTGGCCGACTTAATATGTTCATTAAATCTGATGAACAACTTGCGGATCGTCAACCCAAAACAGAACCTACCACAACAGGAGCATTGTATCCTGTAAATTCCTGACTTATGCAGGTCTAACTAGGTGTCTTTGATCGTCCCTAAAGCGTCTTTCAAGGAACCTTCGCTTCTATGCACCAGCTCCATATTACATTTCCTGTATATCGGCTTCAGCAGCTTTGTCACTTCCTTATACCTTATACTAACACGTTTTGTTGGTCCTTTCTGCTCATCCTCTAGGGCCGCCATTTGTTTCGCTTGTCGCTGACAACAGCAATGCGATCGACGCTACAATGGATGTTTGTTATGCTGTATTTTTGGAGATTATGTTTTTTAGGTGTTTGTAGGACGACGAAATGACTTTGAGCCAATTTTATGTTGAGATCTGTGTTTGTTAAATTGATTAACAGTTCAAATTTTAAATGTAATTGTAACATAGATTTTGATGAGATGCAGAAAGAATTTTCAAATTAGTCGTTGTTCAAGCCTTGATAATGTATGCTTAGCATACGAAACCGGTAGGCGAACTACAATTTTGTTTTGGTAACAATTTAAAATAAAATAAAGCGCTAGAAAATCGACTCAGTAAAACGTTTTTTGTTTGTCTACAAATTCTAATTTGAAGTAGTAAAATTGTACCGGGAGTTGCGGGAAATAGTCAAATTCGCAATAATAAACTAATTTCTTTGTTTATGTGAATTCTACGGTTTGCCTCATTTACAGAGTAACGTGAAATTTAGAATGTAAATTTTGAAGTTTACGAAACATAATAAATTTGAAAATTTACTTTAGTTGCTTGGAGAATATCTGAGGTTTTAAAAACATTTCAGCATTGGTACAACATGAGCAAGGTGGTTCTTCCTTGCTTTTTTTACTAAACCTAACACACCGAAAAATTTTTTTAGTAACATTCACTAAAAAATTGAAGAATTCGTTAGCTCATCAAAATTATACCTTTATTCAAAAATCAAGAAAAATTATTTTCCAGTAAAGTTTAGACTTCAGGTAAGCCCCTTGCTTAAAATAACAACGTCCTTTATTCGACATAATTTCACATCAAATAATCGCATTTGTAAATTGTTCGCCATTTTGCGTCCATTTTTTTTTACTTGCTCTGAGCCTTGAGCTTGAAATGCAGTTGTAATGTCTTAAGGTTCTTTTTATATTTTGGGTGCATTAAGTGCAAAGTCATTTTAAACACAAAAATAATGAAACTAAGTTATAAAAATGCAATTGACGAAAAAATGTGATTTTGACATTTCACACATTTTCACACTTCGGCACATTTGACGTTTCTTTCGAGTGTTATCGATTGGATGGAATTGATTTGGTAAACTTATTATCAAATGTGCCGAGATGTGCATTACCCGCACTCCAAAGTGGTTTTGGTGAGCCAAAATAGCCTAAAAATGTGAAAAAAATGCGAAACACAGAATTTTTGAACGGCACATTTCGCTTTCCTATCAAACTTTTTCGATGGATCAAAGCACATCTGAAAACTACATACATAAATGAAAGAGGTGGAAAAGGCGACGATACAGACGACGAAAATCAATCCAACAAAGAAGAAGAAGAAGAAGCCGCACGCGCGTCAACTTCGTCTGACGGCGATGTTTCGTCCAGCAATGCCTTGATGACACACCATAACTACCCGGTCATTGTCCAAAAATTCACATGTCCAACTTCTGAATTTGACAAAGTTTTGATGGTCGTAAGCTTGCCTGGTGGTGCACAAAACCTGAATGTGGTGCTACATGACGATGGAATCGTCGCTTCAGTGAATTATCGATGGTCTAAAACAATGTACGACGTGGGGGATGTGTTCAAGGTACAGATTGAAGCCAATGATATGCCTGCCTATCACCCAATGGCCGTAGCCTTCAAGACTGGATTGGCACAAGTTCGTAAAAGAATTGATGTTGCTCCAGAGTCTTCGATAAAAGTTTATTTGCCATTTACTGTGCAGACATCATCCGAATCATGGAAAAAATGGGCAATACAGCGCAAGGATGGAAGCATAATTTTAATTGCTATATTCACGGGTGCTATCAAAGAGTACTTGAAAAAAGTTGCAGATGAGAAAGTTGAGTTTCTGTAACGGTTTTATATTAATGACAATTGATCAATGAAATAAAATATTATTATTAACAAATATTGTTTCATATTGGCCAATTTCACGATTTCCCGCAATCTCCAGATGTGAATTGCAAATATGACCACTTCCAGATCGGTTTCTAGTGATGTTAGTGCACATCTCGGTACATTTATGTATGTAGTTTTCAGATGTGCTTTGATCCATCGAAAAAGTTTGATAGGAAAGCGAAATGTGCCGTTCAAAAATTCTGTGTTTCGCATTTTTTTCACATTTTTAGGCTATTTTGGCTCACCAAAACCACTTTGGAGTGCGGGTAATGCACATCTCGGCACATTTGATAATAAGTTTACCAAATCAATTCCATCCAATCGATAACACTCGAAAGAAACGTCAAATGTGCCGAAGTGTGAAAATGTGTGAAATGTCAAAATCACATTTTTTCGTCAATCGCATTTTTATAACTTAGTTTCATTATTTTTGTGTTTAAAATGACTTCGCACTTAATGCACCCAAAATATAAAAAGAACCTTAAGACATTACAACTGCATTTCAAGCTCAAGGCTCAGAGCAAGTAAAAAAAATGGACGCAAAATGGCGAACAATTTACAAATGCGATTATTTGATGTGAAATTATGTCGAATAAAGGACGTTGTTATTTTAAGCAAGGGGCTTACCTGAAGTCTAAACTTTACTGGAAAATAATTTTTCTTGATTTTTGAATAAAGGTATAATTTTGATGAGCTAACAAATTCTTCAATTTTTTGGTGAATGTTACTAAAAAAATTTTTCGGTGTGTTAGGTTTAGTAAAAAAAGCAAGGAAGAACCACCTTGCTCATGTTGTACCAATGCTGAAATGTTTTTAAAACCTCAGATATTCTCCAAGCAACTAAAGTAAATTTTCAAATTTATTATGTTTGGTAAACTTCAAAATTTACATTCTAAATTTCACGTTACTCTGTAAATGAGGCAAACCGTAGAATTCACATAAACAAAGAAATTAGTTTATTATTGCGAATTCGACTATTTCCCGCAACTCCCCGTGTTCCGTGGCAGTTTATGTTTTATGTTGTCTACATGATGAAATTACGTAAACCAGTAGAGTCTCATTTGTTTCACATCTGTGGAAATTATGTGAACGGCACATTTGACTCACCAACCGTTGTTAAATTGGAACCAGTTGGCCTTGAACGAGATGATGGGAAGCGTGTCGATGGCATGTCATTGATCCCCTGGTCAAGAGGCAGCACATTAATTTGGGACGCAACTTGCACCGACACCTTAGCGCCTAGCAATTTGCATTTATCCACAAGAAATGCGAGCAGAGCAGCAGAAGCGAAGGCTCAACAGAAAGTAGTAAAATACCGATCGTTAATTAGCCAAAATTACCACTTCGTTCCATTCGCTGTGGAAACGATGGGGCCGTGGAGTAGTGACGCCATCCAGTTTTTCAAGATAGTTAGCAAAAAGATTGCGATTAAGTCGAATGAACCCCGGTCTAGATCCTATTTACAACAAAGGCTGAGCATGGCAATTCAGAGAGGAAATGCTGCCGCAATCATGGGTACCTTTCGCGATTGTGATAAAATGAATGAGATCTTCTATCTGTGATATTAATTTTAAAATTGTATAAATGTCCCGATATGTAATTTGTTCCAATGCTGACGAATAAAATTCACTTATTTGTTAGTGCACATCTCGGCACATTCCACCATAAAACTTTTTCATTACATCGAATACGAAACTTGTATATTTCTCTTCCCAAATGAGACGCGAAAATTAAAAAATGCAACTCTCAGTAGGCCTTAGAATGCTATGGGAACCGAAAGTATTTTCGGCCCTCTAAACAGAGGTTCGAAAATAAACAGAGGGACGAAAATTTTTTCGGTCCTCTAAACAGAGGTGCGAAAATAACTGACACAACAAAAAAACTTCGACACTTCATTGAGTTTATTTCGATCAAAGTGTAACAAATCTGTGCGCCGCTGCTACCAAGATTTTTTATGTGGAATTAAACATGATATTGTTGAAGAAGGAAATGTTATTTTTAAATTAGTTTTGTCTTTCTAGTTTTGTAAGGAAAAACTGCAATATTCTCGTAGTTCTTGTTATGTGAATCACTTAGTTTTGGATGTGTATCATGAGTTTTGGATGTGGATCATTTCGCATGAGAATCACAATGGTTATTTGTGTACATGCTATGGACGATTGATTTTAGGCAATTTCGCGAACTAAGCAGGTGCACAATGCCCATACAACTTTTCATGAATTGGGCATAAATTACAGAATTTTTCTTGTAATTTAGACGCCCGGCATGAAAAACATCATATTTTTAATTTCTACATGCTGTTGCTGCTATTACTGCAGTGATGTTTAAATCATAACAATTCCAATGAATAAATTATTGACCTTAGTTGAATTGATTAATGAGTAAGCCTTCCTTTCGAGTTGCATTTTTTTATTTTCGCGTCTATTTGGGATTCGTATTCGTTGTAATGAAAAGTTGTGTGAATCACATGTGACGACGTAAAAAATTTCAACCTGTGCGATTGCCGACCTTGCCTTCGGCGCGGGCTGCAAATTTCGCACACGGTTGAAATTTTTCACTTTCGTCCCTTGTGATCCAAATAACTATAATAGTTTTACCATAAAAGGATACATCTTTGCATAATGGTCCACGATTCCTATGCTTTTTTGATAGTCCTTGCATTCTAAAACGATTTCCAGAAACAATTTCTTAGTCGAATATTTAGAATATTTTAATCCATTTATACTTTGCACCGAAATTTCCGTCCCGAATGAACTTTGGATTTGAAACAAGAACATCGTCAAAGAAATAATTTTTCCCATAATGACTGTAGATGTGCGAGCCAGAAGGAATTATGATGAACTGCATGAATGGATTTCCTCGTTTCTACAATCTTGTATATCGAATAATTCAATGAATGATACAGTAAATAGTTCATTCAATTAGATCTGAAAATAGCAGCTTCATCTCTGACCTTCGTGCTTATCACAGAGCGTCACCGTTCATCCGGGATATTTCTTTGTTTGATTATTCAGTTGCTCTTTTTCCACGTTTGACTCAATGTTTATGGAAGTCATTCACTGAAAATATCGGTGGACAGTTTCCACTTTTATTTCATAGTTCCAGTGAAGTGGATTGTTTCACTCAGAGAAATAATTTTTTTATTTTTTATTGTTTGTTAGTTTTACAAATTCTAATGTGTTTGCAGCTACTATAATATGGCAATTACAAATATAATGCGTTCGACACAAATATCACAAGGCAGCGTGGTATGTGCAGTTACATCGATTGCGCAAAAAAGCGGCCAAGTCTTATCTTGATTAAATGTTTTAGTGGAATGAAAGGTGACGAAAATAACGAAGAGACCACAATTCGTGGTTCATAAGTGATGTCATGAATTTGTATAGATTTGTTGCGAATTGAGTATTCAACACCAATTTCATTTCGATAGCAGTAGCAGTTGTTCTTTTAACCAATTCTGACTTTTATCATGAGCCAAAAAATGCACCATTTTTTTATAATTTGATTTTAAGTTACTTCACGAAAATTCGACACGAAATCGAGTGTTTAGACCCGTACGAAGAACGAAGTTCTTCGAAAAGGGGTCTTATGCGTTTACCACGACGTTTGTAACTAGTCGCATTTCGACCCGGGAGTAGGGGGGGGGGGGAGCACCGAACATGGTCCTTAGATGATGAATCAGCGATAAAAAAAATGTCCGTCCGTCACCGCGATAACTTGAGTAAAACCCAACCGATTTTCAAAAAATGTTTTTCCCTGAAAGGTAAAAAAATCTTTTATGGGATTGAATCTGGGCACTGTCGGCCTATGGGCCGCCGAGCTAGGGCTGTTTAAGTGGTTTTTGGTATTTTGTACATAACTCGAGTAAGTCTCTTCCTATTTTCAAATTTTGTTTGATCGAAAGGTCTAGGACTGTCTCCCGTTTTATGGAAGAAAACGTTTTGATTAGAAACCCTTGGACTCAGTCAGGACCCTAAAAATGAGTTTCGACTAGGGCATAACGAGTTCGCTTACATAAGTTTGATAAATCCTAACTGATTTTGTTGATTCTTTTTGTATTTGAGACGTAATCGAGTACCGAATTATATTCAAAAACAAATTTGGACCTGTGCCTGTGCTTAGGGCTGAAGTGGGCCTCAGGTCTGCCCTAAGGTCGGCCCTAACCAAAAAAATTGTTTTTGCTATGTTGCAGAGAAAATTGAGGGAAACATTTTTGTCTATTTGGGGGTCAATTTTGTACTTCCGGAAGGCCTTTATTACATCGTTTCTTCGGACGGGTTTTTCAATATTGCCGCCTCGGCGATTTACAATACAACTTAATGTGGACGTAATTTCATACACTTAAGAGTTAAGGCAATATTCACTTAAATACGTTCGTGTCTTTCGTAACATCACTCTGTTTGCCACATCTATTCTGATACGTACGGGTTCCTTGCATATGTTTTTGCTTAGTTTTCACAGTTGTTGTAATATCAATTCTTTTGGAAGTAGGAAAATTGTTTGTGACGAACTATATATAGAATTTTTTTCGAGCCGCCGTCGTTACCAAATCGAAGCGCGACGGTTACTACTTCCATGGAGGTGCGGGAAATGCTTGATTTAACTGGTTTTTTTTACCAACTTCGCATTATTCTCCAAATTTCTCATATAATTACTGTTACCCGTATAACCTTACAAGATCTGTACTGTGCAATGATGACAAAGACATTTTTTTCTTATCCACTTTGCTAGTCTTCAATGATGATTGCATCTAACGCTTCATGCAAAGATCCAATATGCAATCATATCGAAATGCTAGCGATAATTCGCTAATATTTCTGTTTTTTAAAACTGTTAATTTTTCGGTGTAATAGTAGCGGTTTTATCGTAATTTTGACCAAAATTTCAGCTATTTTGCGAACATTTGCGTTTGTTTACTTCTAGTTTGGTATGTCTTGAAGAGATCTTCCCAACGAGCCCTCTTATGTTGAAATTGAACTGCTTTTCAAATAAACTTGAGAAAATTTTCAATAATTTTACCCATTTTAGCGCTTTCTTTTGAATTTTTGTTTATTTCTGTATTTTTTTGGATATTCTTTTATCTTTTTCCAATGTATTTTCGTAGCGCGTCATGTAGCGCCGTGGTGCTTCAAAAATTTAAGGTATCACACATCCCAGATCTTGTCTCACTGTTTCCAATGAGTCATCACATGAGAAAATCTGCTAAAGGTAAGAAATGTTTCTGAAGATGTAAAAATCACGAGAAAAATCGTCAAAACAGTAAAAGTATACTTTTACGAAAAAGTAATTTATTAGCGCTTTTATGACCAAATATTCACCTAGTGATTTCCATTTTAATCGCAATTCATAGGGCAAAATAGAAACTAATAGTCTTTCAAAAAAACTCACGTTTTCACCATTCAGACACTTTTTGAGGCTTTTTTCGACGTTTTTCGTCTTTTAGCGCTACTTGTAGCGATCTAGCGTTACAAATACATTCTAAAAGTATCTCACACCTTACAGCTTGTCCATTTCTTTCCAAAAAATTTACAAATGTCAAAATCTTTTAAAGTTACGATAATTTTCGGAGAATTTTCGGAAAAAGTCACTTTTTAGCGCTATTTTGACCAAATTTTCACTTAGATGCTTCCAATTTCCTCGAATTTCATAGAGTTTCGTATGCATTGATGATACCTTTCATATAATTCCGCTTTTGTACCATTTGGACACTTTTCAGAGACTTTTTGAGGCTTTTTTCGTCCTATTTTCGTAGCGCTACGAATAGCGCTGTAGCGCTACGAATAGCGCTGTAGCGCTACAAATATCTTCGAAAGTATCTCACATCCTAGAAGTCGTCTCACTCTTTCCAACGAGTCCCCAAACACTAAAATCGATTAAGATTACGATACTTTTCGGAGGATGTGAAAATTCGCAAAAAGCCTACCAAAAGTATACTTTAAGTATGCTTTAAAAACCCACCTGTACATCCTACACTGTACTTCACATCCTCATAGCTTCCGATCAAAGCACCCAAATTGGACAAACTTTTTTTTGTTTGAAAGATCTGTGATTTCTCTAGGGATTTTTTTTTTTTTTTGTTCGTATGTGGACTTGTGTCACGGGCGCGTCGCTAACGCGCATCCATGATGAAAATTAAGTTTTCGAAAAGTTAGGGGCCCCGCCCGGAAAACGGTTTCAAATGGTCCACGAAAAAAAAGTTTCTATGGATCGGATGAAATCCGGAGCGATTTAATGGGTGCTCAATCGCGTTAAAGGAGAAAAATGATCGAAATCCGAGCATCAATATCTTCGTCGGCAAGTATCCGAATATTCTTGTTAAGGGGTCATTCATAAAGGATGTCACGCTTGCTATAAACTCCACAAAGTCCATATCTCCTAACTGGTCAGAGATTTTGTTTATAGGCTACCCCCCCAAACACCCCCCCCCTATTTGGGGGGGGGTAGCCAAAGTTCTATAAACAGAATTTCCTGTCCTGACTGAGTTATTACCTTTTTATGGATACTCATTTTTTATAGCAAACGTGACATCCTTTATGAATGACCCCTAATGGGCTTGTTTTGTAGGTTTTCTCTTCCTCTAAAAATTGTTTCTAAGAAGCTAGACTCTAAAGCATTCCCAGTATGACTTTCGCTTAATTGATGTGGAAACAATTTTTGCAAAAATGCTGCACTACTTCAGTCGTAGAAACAATTTTTAGAGGAAGAAAAAACCTAGAAGACAAGCTCATTAACAAGAATATTCGGACACTTGCCGATGAAGATATTGATGCTCGGATTTCGGTCATTTTTCACATTTAACGCCATTGAGCACCCATTAAATCGCTCTGGATTTCATCCGACCCATAGAAACTTTTTTTCGGTGTACCAGTTGACACCGTTTTCCGGGCGGGCCCCCTAACTTTTCGATAACATAGAATTTTGGACAGGTCTAATATACAGTCCTAAGTCCTATAAGCCTCATAAAACTAAAAAATGATACTCGAGCTGAGATCATTTTCTCAAACGTTTTCTGTTGAGATATTTTCTCTGAGATTTTTTGCGCCCCCTAAGAATATTCCCGCTACCACAACATTTCTACAGACGATTCCAAAGTCTGACTATATTTTAGAATTTCGTCAGACGTTTCGTCCGCGACTTTTTTTTGCAAATTTGCTAATTTTTTCGGTTGAAGCCAAGCAACGAAAAGCAATTTTTTTGCGCTGAAAATGGGGTCTTCCGTACCGAAGTCGTACCACTTGTTGGACCCGTTCGAAGTACAAAAATGTCCTATACGTTTACTACAAACAACATGGGGTAGCTCGAGGTGGGAGGTGGGGAGATACATTTATTATCATCTAGTGATGACGAATCAGCAATAAAAAAAATGTTCGTCCGTCCGTCTCCCCTTTTTTTTCCAAACGGCTAGAGCGATCACCCCAAACCTTTTCTTCCCTGAAAGGTACATGATTCAAGTTCGAAGATGAGCAAAATCGCTCAAGCAGTTCCGAAGATATGATCGAAGAAGTGGAGGTCGAACATGGATTTTCGAGCGTCGATGAAACTTTTTCGCAAATATCTTAGCAAGTAGAACTTGGAAATCGTTCATTGTGGTTTCAAATGAAAACATTTGATCTCAGAAAACTGGGAATTTTTTTTTGGAAATCGGGTGAGTGGTCTGGGGAGTGGGAACAATGAAATGGACGAAAATAAATTTGGCCATATACGACAGAAGAAGGTTTTTCGTCTATTTTTGCTCCACTATGCAACATGGAGATTTACTGTCAAAGGCAAAGTTGTAGAGAATAAAATTTTAACTGGGATCCTGGGATATGACCACTTCTAGAATTGGAAGGGATGACCCATATCTCTAGAGCTATGAGAGTTAGAAAGTTCCTTCCAGAGGCAAAATTTCGGAGAACACGTGTTTCAGGGCTTTAGGGAAAAATTACCAATAAAGCAACTTTTAGATTTGTGAAGGATTGCGCATATCTCTAGTACTATGGCAGTTAGAAATTTGCTCATCATCATCGTACTTTATAGACCGGCACTACCTCTCGGTGTGAGGTCTTTGAGCCGCAACCCTAGGACGATGGATCAACCACCCTCCTCAATGTCCTCCTATCCCCTGCCAAGGAGATGGTTTGCCGGTCCAGTGAAAGTCCCCTAACTCCTAAGTCTGACTTGATTGAATCTATAAACCTTCTCCTTGGTCTACCCCTAGGTCGAACTCCCGGGACCTGTGCATCCAAGATCCTCTTTGGCAGCTTGTTATCGCCGATCCTTTTTACGTGCCCAAACCAGCGCAGACGGCTAACCCTTGCCGCCTCTTCTACTGACGAAACCCCCAGCTTTTCCCTGATGCCGTCGTTCCTAATATGATTCTCCCACTGCTCGCTCCGATTAACCTTTTCTATGCTCCTAAGAATTCTCATGTCAGAAACTTCCAGGTCATAGATATCCGCAGTCTACCCAACTTTCGCTACTACACAGAATCGTTGGCCTAAAGATTAATCCGTGGATAGCTAACTTCATCTGCTTACTTAATTCCTTCTTGTTGAACACGTGAGCCCTCAACTGACTAGCAACCGCACTACCCATCTTTCTCCTTTCCTCAAATTTCCTAACTAACTTTCCATCTTCTGAAAAAATGGTACCTCAATATTTAAACTCAGAAACCTGTTCCACCTGCTCCCCATTCAGACTGCAGGCTACCTCCTTCCGAGATTTGCCGACATGCAAAACCTTAATCTTCCCTACACTAATCCTCATCCCATACTCCTGACATGTAACGTTTAGGCAGTCAATCCCACCCTGCAAATCGCTGGCGTTCTCTGTCAATAGGATTGAGTCATCCGCATAGGCCAGGATCTTCATAATTACCTCACCCACCCCAACATTTCTCTACAAGTTGGCTTGTTTGATGATTTTATCCATGAAAATTATGAACAGGAGCGGAGAGAGACAACCGCTGACTCGCTAATTTCCCCATCTATCCTGACCGCAGCCCTGCTCTCTCAGTAAATGCTTTTAATCGCTCCTAGTAAACTCCCATATTTAAAAAGCAAAATTATCTCAAATAGAAGAGACGCTCATTTAAAATGGTCAGGAGCGCTGAAAAAAGTTTCTTGTCCACAGGCAATACCAAGGGATACTACAATTGAAATAATAACATTTTCGAAAACCTCACATTACAGCAGACAAGTAACAAATAGCCCTCCCCCCATCGGCTTTCGTCCCATCTTGAGCATTACCTTCTCCTCGAGGGTGACATGATTTGTGAACGGCTTCATATCACGTATTGAGAATGTTCCTAAAGTTCTCTACTGAAAGCAGAAGAGGAAAGGTGTCAGTTCATTTACATGCCTTCAATTTTTCACGAAATTCTTCAAGTGCAAAGGTAATGATAGTGGCTTTGCTGGGAAAATTGATGTAACACCTTAAATTATAACGGGGATGGATCTGATTGGAGCCAGGTCGCGACGCACAGCGGTTCATAATCCGGAAAAATTGGCACTAACACAATAAATCGGTTGGATGATGCGATATTTGTGATTTAAGTTTTGTTGAATAGCTTATACATGGGCCTATCAGAATCACGAACAAAATTTCTGAAGTGATTAAAACTTGGGGGTCTCGGTCATGATCAAAGTTGAAATTTTTTTTACGAAAATTGGAAAAATGTCCTGAGGCCCATAATGAAAATAAATCGGTCCATGTTTCATGTCAGTCGAAAGAGGGCATCAAAGGCTTTTCAAAGATACCCATATGACCTCGCTATGAGGTCTCTAGCGAGAGGTAGGAGGTCTTAAATGAAAACACGTTTTTGCCTATATCCCTGGAACCAAATGCCGTACAGGAACGAATAAGGTATCGTTTGAAAGGCCTTTCTAATACCTTTCAAATGATGTCAATATCAGCAATGTCCGACGCATCTTCGAGGAGATAGAGGTACAAAATCGATTAAGTTAAAATTCCAATAGAAATATCGACATTTCCACCTATTGACTAGACGTTGTATCGCTTGTTATTTTAGCCGGTAAAAAGAAACCACTGAATTTATGTGTTCAATTTATTGCATTCGGTCGTAGTTATCGACCATAATCATGGCTAAAGAACAATAAAATAAAGAACCATAATACAGTGATTCATTCTTAGAACTAATTAAACTTACGTTACTATTAATCTCGCAACAATTTCCTTAAATTTAACAATTTCTTTTCCGCAGATTATATCTGGGATGATTATTGCGGGTGTTGTTGTTGACAATTTTGTTGTCAGAATGTGTCAAAACATCTGTTGCTGGTGGGGTCATAATAGAAGTTGGTTCAGCTGGGTTTACATTTGGAGGCTTGGAGTTGTTGTGGATGATGTTGTAAAAAACTGGTGAGATGTGTTCAGCGTCAGATTTGAAGTTCACTGTTTTATTTTCATGCAAAACGATTTGGTTAGCTTCATGCCCTTTTTTCTTACTTTTTTCAGAATTTCCTTTCTTTCAAAGTCAAATTGGTGGTGATTTGGTCCAGTGTCAAAAACATGTTTCACCAGAGCCGTTCTTCTCGGATTTTTTGCCATGTTTCTGACATCCAATTGATGGGTCTTGCTCCTGTCACAAAGACACCACGTGGTTTCACCAATATAGAATTTTAAGCAGATTTTGCACCTAATTCTGTAGACAACGAAGGATTACTGGTCATCAGTCAGTCTCTGCTTCATGTCGGTGAAAATTTCCCCAACTTTTGCAATAGGTCTGGGCGCAATTTTCGAATTAGGAACAATTCTGGTCATCGATTTGGTTAACTTCTCACTTAACCCCGAAACAGACGTCATGCCCACGAAGTGTGTCCGTTCAGAGATTGCGGTAGAATTGGCATTGGGTACGTTGTCCAGATTGGGCAAATCATTATTCACCACAATGCTCAATTCCTCGTTGCTTGGATTAAGGATCGTGGTTTGGTTAATGAAAGGATAACTCACCATATGTCTCAAGTTGTTGTGTTGCGCTGAACTATATACTTTTTTGATCAACTCATCAGTCCTTTTTTCCGGGAAATTATTCTTTGACAGGATGCGCTTAATGGTTAACGAGTGGCTAATACAGAAAACTCGTTTCATAAATGCCGTTGCTGTGTTTAGGATCATAATTCTCGGGTGTTTTGAATAAAAATTTAGCAATCGGTTTGATGCAATTGGCTTGTGGAACCATTTAGTTTTAATTTTCCTCCCACAGTTGTATACTGTTGTGTCAAGAAAGTCTATGGTTCCATCTACTTTTTGGATTTCAACTGTAAATTGGACAAGTGGGTGGAATGAATTCAGCTTATCAAGCACTTTTTGAATCATGTCTCTCTTGATGGCAGTGAGGTGATCGTCAACATAAGCGTACCAGAAATCGTGCTCTAAACCCAGTTCACTCAATGTTGTCTCCACAATGTGCTCAACAACTCTTTCAACTAGAATCGGAGCTAAGGATGACCCCATGAACATGCCTCGATTTTGTCTATAGAATTTTTCTTCGTAGACAAAATAGTTAGCTTCACTAAGGCATAGTCCTAGTAACTTCATGAAGTCTTCCTTGCTAATGCATGTATCTATCGTCTCGAGAGTTAACTCAACCGGAATATTCCCAAAACAATTAACCACGTCGAATGAAGCCAAAATGTGGTCTTCCCTGATGGTGATGTGTCGGATCTTCTTCACAAATTCCTTCGAGTTCGAGTTCGAGTTCGAAATTCAGCGATTTAAACGATTTTCTTAGGATCGTGGCAAGAAATCTAGCTAATTTGTACGCTGCTGAATTAATCGTTGAAACTATCAGCCTCAGTGGATGACCCAATTTGTGGTATTTTATCTGGCCAAATATACGCGGCGGGATTGTATTCCATGTTTTAAGGCTCTTTTTTACTGTATTAGAGATGACGTGAGCTTTGAACAGTTTATCCATGAATTTATTGATTTTGTTTTTCATGGTTTGGGTCGGATCACTGTCCAATGGGGTGAATGCTTCCACATCTGCCAAAAGAGCACTCATCTTGTGTCGGTAATCTTGACGTTTAGAGATGATAACCATTCCACCTTTGTCGCTGTTTGACACCATAATGTCCGGATTCTCCTTTAAGAATCTTCGAGCAGTTGCTGCCGCTTTTTGTAGGTATTTGTCAATGCGGTTCAGTTTCCTACTTTCCTTAGAAAATTTGGTGATGGTGTACAGTGCATCGCCTCTCGCTTTTCTTTCATTGTCTTCCGGGACATGTGTTTTGATATGTTCAATGTCAGACGCCAAATCAAGAATCGGAAGTTCTCCAGGAGTGATGGCAAATTTTGGCCCAAGGCTTAGAACTGTTAGAACTTCTTTTGGAACATCAACGTCGCTCACTGTATAATGGTTCTTTATTTTTTTGTTCTTTAGCCATGATTATGGTCGATAACTACGACCGAATGCAAGGGAAGTACAATAAAGTGAACACATAAATTCAGTGGTTTCTTTTTACCGGCTAAAATAACAAGCGATACAACGTCTAGTCAATTGATTGTAACATAGCCAGCTATACAAAAATACAGAAAATTTCCACCTAGTCTGAGTGCTCATTATCGTCATGGAAGATAGCTCATTTGCAGTGATTAAAACTAGTAATGTATTCGTGGATCATAGCTAGTTTCACCTGCTGTAAATGAGCTAGCTTCCATGAGGATGATGACCACTTAGACTAGGTGGAAATGCCGATATTTCTAGTGGAATGTTAACTTAATCGATTTTGTACCTCTATCTCTCGAAGCTGCGTCGGATATTGCTGATATTGATATCATTTGAAAGGTATTAGGAAGGCCTTTCAAACGATACCTTATTCGTTTCTCTCCGGCATTTGGTTCCAGGGATATAGGCAAAAACGTGTTTTCATTTAAGACCTCCTACCTCTCGCTAGAGACCTCGTAGCGAGGTCATATAGGTATCGTTGGAAAGCTATTGATGCCCTCTTTCGATTGACATTGACTGATTTATTTTCATTATGGGCCTCAGGACATTTTTCCAATTTTCGTAAAAAAAAAATTCAACTTTGATCATGACCGAGACCCCCAAGTTTTAATCACTTCAGAAATTTTGTTCGTGATTCTGATAGGCCCATGCATAAGCTATTCAACAAAACTTAAATCACAAATATGGCATCATCCAACCGATTTATTCTGTTAGTGCCGATTTTTCCGGATTTTGGACCACTGTGCGACGGCATCATTATGCGAATGTGGAGAGCCACGAGCTATGAAACATATCGTAATGTCAATCTCTCCACCAAGTACATCACAAACACAGAACAAATTTGTCGATACACAAAAATTCCAACTAAAAAAATTACAAAAAATGAGTAACGGCTGTGCAGCTACCTGTGCTTTAGTGTGGCCTTGCTTGTAATTCACTGATCAGAGTGGGTCGATTTTTTTTTTAAACAATAAGATCACATAAAGTGAAAAGTCAAATTTCCAAAGTCAACCATTTCCAAGAGACTCTTAGTCTTTGACTTAATATTTTTTTTGAAACATCGGAGAAGGCCCAAAATTTTTCATTCGCAAGTCAATGAAATCGTTTTATAGAAGGTCCTTCTTAGTCCTTAGGTTTTGCGTTCGGACGGTCGCGAAAATTTTCTGCTCCGCAATAATTATTGAAAATTATAGTGGTCTGGGCACTGTTTCTGGAGTTTCTCTACCATATACGAAAGCAGACGGGTTTTCGTCTATATTTGCTTAATTGCTTAATAATTATGCAATGTGAAGATTGGTGGTTGCAGGTTTTTGTTGTCGAGAACTATTTTAGTGTTTTGACTTTAAATACGGGAAAATTCAGTCGTATTAGCGCTCCAAATCATGTTCCTGATTCTAAAATGAAAACATGTTGACGATTTTCCCAAATCGTACGGATCTATGAAGCCTCTATGTTTTATTGGCGTTACAGAATCCAAAGTTCTTTTCACCACTGAAACGGTGAGTCTCCCAATGAAAGTCGATTTTGGCAAAGAAGTGGACGTTCCGCGTTTATGTTAATCTATGATACCATGACACAAAGGTACTAGTATTTTTCGGTAAGCGCTAAATATTATCCAAAACGTCAAGTACTTTGTCTTAAGACCTTACACTTTCATTGATGTTTGCTAAATCTTTGGTGCTCCAATTTTCTAACGGATCTGGTGGCGAATCACTTCGATATCTCGACGAGCTTTGAGCTGATTTACCACTTTTATGCTTACGAGTTTCTCCCGCTTCCGTGTCGGTGGGTGAAACTCTGAAACGCAGTTGTGATTTAGAACCGGCTCCCATTAAAATGCTTTCAATTCGACAAACTTGTTATTTCTGCTTGCCTTCGGCTTACTTCTTCGATTGTAACAATTTCGTCCGGTTCAGTTGTTTCGTTTATTTAAAGCCATATTTGCGATGCCATTCGGCTGCATCGTAACATTTTTCTGGTCGAAATTTCCTTTTGTTTTGATAGTTGTACTTGCTTGGACAAGTGAAACGATTTGTAGTTGTTATTCTAGCCGTACTTTATTTGCCAATATTTCGGATTCTCATAAAATCCATCTTCAGGGCTGAAAATAATTTCGAGTTAATTCCGAATTAATTGAAAAGGAGACTAATAATAACAACTTGAGATGCAAGATGCATCAAAATCAAAATTAAAACATAACCAAAGACCCGTACGTATCAGAATAGATGTGGCAAAGTGACTCGAACGTAACTAAATATACAAACAAGCAAACAATCCAACGTTTTCTGTTCTTTTATAACTGTAAGAATTTTAAAGATCCATAGAAATTACCCAAGATAATGTCAAAGGCCCTACCGAAGTACGTCTCAGACCATTCAAATCTAGAAAAGCTTATATCCAAGGACTAAGTCGTTTTTCCCTAAAACCCAGAAAAAAGTTTTATCTAAAATTTTATTATCTACAACTTTGTTCTTGGAAGCAACTTTCTAAGTCTCGTAGTTCTGGAGATCTGGGTCATTCTGCCCAATTATGGAAGTGGCCATATACCAGGATTGGGCCATATTTCGCCAAAACCCTGAAACACGTGTTCGCTGTTTAATTCTCTACAACTTTGCCTTTGACAGTAAATCTCCATATTGCATAGTTAAAGAAATATAGACGAAAAACTGTTTTAGTATATGGCCAAGAATCTCCATTTCGTCCATTCCATTGGTCCCAGTGCCCATGCCCCTGACCCGATTCCCACAAAAAATTTTTCTCAGTTTCGTGACATCAAATGCTTTCATTTGACACCAAAATTCCATTCGACCATATCTCCGGAACCACTTAATCGATTTTGTTCAACTTCGAACTTGAGTCATGTGAGACATGTACCTTTCAGGGAAAAAAAAGTTTAGGCTGATCGGTTGAGCCGTTTGGAAAAAAAAGTGGAGACGGACAGACGGACATTTTTTTTTATTGCTGATTCGTCATATTTAGACGATAATAGATGGATCCCCCAACTCCCACCTCGACCTACCCCATGTTAGAATAAAATTGTTTGTAGTAAACGTATAGGACCTCTTGTACTTCGTACGGGTCCAAAAACTGTAAATTGACAAATTTACCATTGAATACTCGATACGGTCTCTAACGACTAATCAAAAATTAAATTTATATGTCGCGAGCAATTAAAAGATGTGAAGTTGGGCTAATTTCCTTGTTCCTCCCATGCAACATGGAACAATGGATGTTTATCGTTGGTCTTTTTAGCAGAGGCGGTTCTAGAAACTGCTGACTTAGCTCGTCGGATCAATGAGATTTTAGCTATTTCAAGCGAATATAAAAACATCATGGAATTATTAATTGAACACATGGTAAACATGGTGAACTCTCTTACCATCAAAACATTCACAATCTGTATCATCTAGGGTCTGCAGTTTTTTCATGAACTATTTTTCTTTAACTGGATCGACAATGTCTTTCGGATCAGTAAAGATTGTTGAAAGGTTCGGCATTTCATAATACGATTTATAATACTCTCTCCCCATTGAGTTGGTCGACTTATATTTCCCAAAGTTCATTATAACAATAATTTGGATTTCTGGCGATGGCTTTCATGCTCAACGCAGGGAACGCGAATATGGTACGTTACGTAACAAGATGAAAACGTATGAGAATTTCTGGTCAACCAACAACTGACAGAATAACGGCAATCTAAATCTAAATATAAGGACTTGCAGGAGTTTCCGTAAGTTATACATGGGCAATTCCACACAATGAAATTTGTATATGACCTGGGAACCGTGTCAATCTCGTGAAGTGTACAGGGATACAAGAGTTGTGATGTAAGAAAAAATTTTCAGGAAAAACCATATCTAAAAGTCTCTCATACAAAAACCGACTGTCAGACGAACTGTTTAACCGGAAAACGTGGTTCCCAGGTCATGAATTTTTTTATTTTCAACTTTTGAGTGGAATGGCCCACATGTTGAAGCCTACAAGCACGAGTGTGCCTTCATTCATAGATCCACGTAGCGTAGATTACATTCATTCAACGTTCTTCTTTCTTTTAAATGTACTCGTACTTGATGGATACGAATCAGAGCTATTGGCTGCATGAGTAAATAATTCAACGAAAATCAAGATTGTGCGAAACCAAAACCTAACAAAGGGATACCGAATGAATCGAATGGTTGGTCTAAATGCAGTGCCTTCAAAAATAAATTAGGTGGTTTGTATAGATGACTCGTTGGTAAGTGGACCGATACTGCTACATCTATAACCAAATTTAGTAGCTAGTCCGATCACTTTATCGAGTGACGGTGATTGTTGTTAGTCTGTAAGATTTCTGCATGTCGAGCAGCGGCCCAGCGCTGTTCCAGTACAAATACGAAGCCTATGGTAAAGTATAAGTGCTGGAACTGGTGAGCGTTAAAGGGTGATCCAGGTGGCAACTTTCACTCTAATTGTTCACACGTTCAAGCTCTCTGGGAAGTCCACAGGGGCCAGTTCAAATGTTGCAAGTTAAAGTTCAAGTTCAACAGGTAGGGTACTGAAGGTAATTGATAACATGAATAAATTTGTAGCTAGTTCGATCACTTTTTGAGCGACGGTGATTGTTGTTAGTCTGTAAGATTTCTGCATGTCGAACGGCAGCCCAACGGTATCATATTCCGGATAATGTGACTTGTGAGTATAAAAGGGTAAGCTCTGAAGTGACCATGTCACCTTTAGGGTTCACACGCGCAAGCTCTCTGGGAGTGATCACAGGATCCAGCTCGAATGTTGCAAGGTCAAGGTCCTTCTCAGTCCTCCTCCAATCTGTGAAAATATTTCTCCGAGTCAAAACTGCAAGTTTCTTGATTGACTACACTATCGCTATTTATTCGGGCTTATAAAAAATGGTTGAATCTTTGAAATCGTGTAACTCGTCCGACCATATGTTGTCAGGCAGGGATTCATCAGAACCCAAAGCCGCTGTAGGAAAAGGCGGTGGTGTCTTGCGCCTATGCAATGGCAAAATGGTGTCATAGATATACACTACACTGTTATTTCCACCAGGTATCCCCTGACCACTGACCCAAAGCACATTGAACTTAGTGTTGATACGCCAAATCGTTAAACCCCTCGCCTGTCGCGGTTTATTGCCCATATGTCCAGGCATTTTAGTTCCAGGCCAAACGCGAGCCTTTTCACCACCCGCTCCAATATTACCACCACGACGATGTGTTTTGGTCACACCATGAGTGGCGGGCATGCCACTGAAGCCATGTCGTTTCATCACACCCTGGAACCCTCGATTGATGCTAAAATAATAGAAAAAAATTCGATCGAAAAGGTTCCGTAAATCATTTGAAGTAAAAATTGACAGTTTTCAACCCGTCCTCCTGCTTTACACACGGAACTTACGTTTTTCCACGAACATCCACAATATCACCAACGCTAAAATGATTTACGTTGATTGGTGTACCCGGAGGTATATATGCTTGCGGGCTGATGAAAAAACGTGTAAGTATTCTTTTTGGCATAACTCCCGAATCGGCAAACAATCCACAGTAGTCCTTCGTAAGCAACGACGGGTCTGTGCTTTCAGCTCCAACTATCAAGCAACCGTATTTCTTACGCGGTGGTATGACCAATTTTTTCGCTGGTTGGTATTCTTCTGGGGGAATATATTTGACGACTTGGTTATCGACAATCTGAAGCATTGTTGTCAAAATTCTTTTTCCATCCTTCCGCCACAATGGCACAACGCCAATCTTTCTGGCAATAGCACCACATCGCTTATAACGTTGATTCCATTCGGCTGTCTGTAGCTGCGTGCTTAGATCCTTCGGCAGTTCAGTTTTGTATGTTTGAACGCCTTTGATTAAAGAAGGCGGTCCGAATTTGTCGGAAATGACTTCTTTAATAAAAGTTTTATTATCAGCGGTTATGAAATCGTCGTGTACCTACACAAACAAGATGCACAGATCTTCGATAAGAGAAATAACTTTCACTCAATACTCAATTCTTACCGTTCTCCTTTTTCTCACAAACCACTCCGGATTGCGTAGCCGAGGAACACCGACTTTATACTTGTCTCGTTTTGGAACAAGGATGCTGCAAATTGAGGTTAACATTCAACTTTAATCAAATATTTTGTCAACGATTATTTACTTGATCCTGGAGACGTTGGCCTGCAACGCGTTAATGCATCCTCTAGCAGTGTTTTGCAGCAACAGTGACATTCTTGCGCTATTTTTTTTCCTATATTACATATCACGCAAAGCCGAAATTTATTTCTTTTTTTTTCTAAAAATTCACTTCACTGACATTTGCGAACGACGTTTGTTCGAAGGAGAGAGAGACACAAAAATTCGAAAAAGCATTGTCACCAACATTGCAAAACGAACAATCGATTCAATTAAGTGAACAGAAAATGTGTGGTAAATTTGAATTTTTTGTGAGAAGCACTGATTCTTTGGATGGCGTAAAAGGATGACTTTGATAGCTGGTGGTTTTCGATACTCAATCCGCCAAAAAATAACTCTTACAGAGGAGGTGTGACGCAAGTTTTTATGTCTGCTTACAAAAGTTCTGCAATCAGAAAGAGTGACGCGTTAAGCTCCTAACGCAAGAATGTTAGCTTCCGGTTACAAAAGTTTTGAAATCAAAGGAGGGTAGTGCATCCACCTTCAATACGCAAAAAAATTAAAGCAAAATTACGTTGTTTTCTTAAAAACTTGCGTCACCCCCCAAAAGAGAAGTCCACAATCTCAAAAACTTTTGGGACAAGGAGCCATTTATACCCGAACTTTTCAGTTTTTTCCATCTGCTCCACTGAGATGAGCAAAATCGGTCAAGTAGTTCCGGAGATATGGTCGAAGTGGTTCTTCGAGGGGCGGTGTAACTTTTTCGCAAATATCTCAGCAGGTATAGGAAATTGTTCATTTTGGATTCAAATGAAAGGATTTGATCTTGCAAAGCTGGAAATAAATTTTGGTGGATATCGGTTGAGTGGTTTTGGCAGTGGGACATGAAATACGACCTTATACGATAAGAGATTGGTTTTCGTCAACATTTGGTTAAGGGGCCATTCGAATAGTGGGCACGCATCAAAGGGGGGAGGGGGGGGGTTTCGAAAAGCGTGCAAAAGCGTGCGAGGGGGAAGGGGGGTATCATTCGAAAACGTGCGCACTCTTGTGATATTTGATCTGTTTAGGTTTATTTTCCTTTTAATTAGCAAAGGGACAAGATGGGATGATGCAAGTAAAGTGAAAAAAGCATTAACATAGCCATTCTTCGAATTCGGATTGAATTCTAAGCCAAAAATGAGGTTCTTGGAAAGTTATGGTCCTAGAATATTGTCCATTTCTTTAATTGTGTCATATATATATACTTACGCTCGTCATTTTTCTCATCTCCATACTTTTAATGGCCACTAATGAGATTTTCCATCATGTCGTCGACTATGTGAAATTTTAAAAGTTTAACCACAGCACATAGAAACATGCGAAGCAGCATGTATTATGCCAATCCCGAATCGGTTGACGTAAGTAGCTGGGAGACGTTAGCTGCGGATATGTTCGTTTGGAGATGTAGAAGACTTTCAACTGGTTGTAGTGCACTATTTAAAATCTAATCCAGGCTTTCAGAGAGCGGCCGATTTAAAATAAATCTTTTGTTTAGGTACCGGCGTTTATATTTTCTCCCAATGCGTGTTCTATAGAATTTTTTTTTCCAGTTTTCGCTCTGAAAACGTATATGGCGTGGATTGTGAGGGGGGGGAGAATGTCGGGGGGAGGGGGGGGGGGGGGGGGGGGGTCTTTCGAAAAAGCGAAAGCGTGCACAGGGGGGAGGGGGGTCAAAAAAGGCTAATTTTCCGCGTGCGCACTATTTGAATGGCCCCTAAGTATGTAGACAAAAAAAACAGCAAAACGCATATAATCCTCACGGAACACGCCACAATTGAACAACTATTCATAATTTTGACATAAACATAAAAACGCTTACAGGATCGAGTGTCTAACGCTTTAATTTATTTTAAATTGTATGTATACCTTAATTTATAAAAATTGCCTACTAGTTTCACCCGCTAAGCGAGCATTATCAAGGCTTTACATCGACTGAAAGCATCTTACAAACATATTACGTACAATTACGTACCAAACACTAACTGCTGACAGACGTTTAGTACAAATTTTTCACTAAAGTAGAAACTTGTTTTTGTTTTTAAATCAAAGCTAGATGCAGCTTCTGAAAACATTTAAAGGGGTTTCCGAGAAAGCTCGCAAAAAGCTCTCCATATAAAACTGAAAAACTGCCGTTCATAATTAAATTATCTGCATGTTGACATGCCGAAATGCATCCATCGAATGGTCTCTACGTATATTCCTCTTTAACCCACGCAAGCAGTTCTCCTTCGTTCTTTCTACTCGCATATATAGAAAGTATCGTCATCACGTATTAGAATTTCTGTTTCATTCGTCTCATTCGATTATATCTTCTTCTACCCTTCTCTCCAACACGAATAAATTTAGGAGGGAAGATTGCAGTTGGAGAGAAGGGTAGAAAAAGATTTACCCGATTTACGTAGAAAACATATGAAGGAACCCGTACGTATCAGAATAGATGTGTCAAACAGAGTTGATGTTACGAAAAGACTCGAACGTATTTAAGTAAATAATTAAGTGTTTGAAATTACGTCCACATTAAGTTGTATTGGAAATTGCCGATAGGGCAATATTGAAAATCCCGTCCGAAGAAACGGTGTAAAAAAAGCCTCCCGAAAGCACAAATTTGATCTCCAAATAGACAAAAATATTCGCCCCAATTTTCTCTACAACATAGCAAAAAACCATTTTTTTGTCTAGGCCCGACCTAGGGTCGTTAGGAGAGGCCTCGGACAAATACTTACATAGACAAAAATATTTCCCTCCATTTTCTCTACAACATAGTGAAAAACCATTTTTTTTTTGTCTAGGGCAGACCTTAGGACCGACCAAGGGCCATAAGGAAATGCCTCGGACAAATACTTCCATATAGATAAAAATGTTTCCCTCAATTTGCTCTGCAACATAGCAAGAACAATTTTTTTGGTTAGGGCCGACCTTAGGACAGACAAAATCAGTTAGGATTTATCCAAATTATGCGAACACTTTGGGCCCTAGTAGAAACTCAGCTTTAAGGTCCTGACTGAGTCGAAGGGTTTCTAATCAAAAAAATTTCTTTCATAAAACGGGACACAATCCTTTCGATCAAGAAAAAATTTGAAATTCGGAAGAGATTTACTCGAGTTATATACAAAAAACATGTAGAGCGCTAGCAGAAGCTCGTTTTTAGTGCCCCAAAAAAACTTCTTCGACAAATTGTTGGGCTTTCATAGACCTGTCGATTAGAAAAACAATTATGACAATCGGAAAAGATTTACTCGAGTTATGTACAAAAGACCAAAAACCACTTAAACCGCCCTAGCTCGATGACCCTTGGGCCAACAGTGCCCAGATTCAATCCCGAATTCCATAAAAGATATTTCGATTACCTTTCAGGGAAAAAGGTTTTTGAAAAACGGTTGCGTTTTAAGCGAGTTATCGTGTTCACAGACAGAAGGACGGACATTTTTTTATTACTGATTCGTCATCTAAGGACCGTGATCGGTGCTCCCCCCCTCCCCCCCCCCCCTACTCCCGAGTCGAAATTTGACTGGTTACAAACGTCGTGGTAAACGCATAAGACGCTTTTTTGTACGGATCTAATAAAAATTAGATTGTCTGCTGATTTCTATATTTAGATACGTTTGAATCTTTTTGCAACCTATTCTGATACATTCGGGTCTTTTATTATGTTTCTATTTACTTTCAATTTTTTATTGTTCTCATTATTGTAGGTATAAGCTTTTTTCCTGATCATCTATGTTCTATCTATTAATATATGTTCTATCTATTAAACATAACCAAAGACCCGTACGTATCAGAATAGATGTGACAAACAGAATAGATATGGCAAAGTGACTCGAACGTACCTAAATATACAAATAAGCAAACAATCCAACGTTTTCTGTTCTTTTATAACTGAAAGAATTTCGAAGATCCATAGAAATTACCCAAAGTAATGTCAAAGGCCCTACCGAAGTACGTCTCAGACCATTCAAATCTAGAAAACTTATATCCAAGCACTAAGTCGTTTTTCCCTCAAACCCAGAAACACGTTTTATCTAAAATTTTATTGTCTACAACTTTGTCCTTGGAAGCAACTTTCTACCTCTCATAGTTCTGGAGATCTGGGTCATCCTGCCCAATTATGGAAGTGGCCATATGCCAGGATTGGACCATATTTCCCCAAAACCCTGAGAGAAATTTATTTTCGCCCATTCCATGGCTCCCAGTGCCCAGAGCCCTGACCCGATTCCATCAAAAAAAATTCCCCAGTTTTTTGGTATCAAATGCTTTCATTTGACACCAAATTGAGCAATTTCCGTGCCTTATTTGCTGAGATATTTGCGAAAAAGTTTCGCCGGCCCTCGAAAAACCATGTTTTTGGTCACTTCCTCGACCATATCTCCGGAACCACTTGATCGATTTTGCTCATCTTCGAACTTGAATCATGGGAGGCATGTACCTTTCAGGGTAAAGTTTAGTCTGATCGGTTGAGCCGTTTGGAAAAAAAAGTGGAGACGGACACACGGACGGACGGACATTTTTTTATTGCTGATTCGTCATCTCTAGACGCTAATAGATGCACCCCCCCCCCTCCCGCCTCGATCTACTCCATGTTACAATAAAATTGTTTGTAGTAAACGTATAGGACCTTTGTACTTCGTATGGGTCCAACAATTTCCGATCTAGAGAACTAGCCTAGCGATCTATATATATCTATATATCTATATATATCAATATTTCATACGCCGCTTTTCCAGGTAAAATCTGGAAAAGGCGTGGCATCTGGAAAAGTGGTCAACATTTACAGTTTTTCAGGAGTATTTTATAGGGCTGGATTTTTCGACGTAGCTGCAAAATTCTACGCAAGTGTATAATAATGTTGTTCGGTGATAGGGATATTTGTTGTTTTTTTGTAAAGGGGGATTATGGTTTGTATTAAGCGTTAAGAGTGCACACTGCTTACAAAAGAGCCAGCTGTGATTGATTTTCAACAAAAATTTTTTAAAGTTTTCAAAAGTGGGTTTTTTCACTTTTCGACGCATTAGTATGGTTTGTTGTGTGCGTTGCCATCAAAATCAAGTCTGTTTGAGGCTTTGACGAATTTGAAAAAATTATCATTTATTCCATACACCGCAGAAGTCCAGACGAATATTTGCAAACATCGCAAATTCGAAATCTTGTAGCCAGATTCAAGAAGATCCACTATAGCCCACAAAACAAAACAGTCGCAATGTCAGAGGATGCTGGAATCCAAGAGAACCATAAGCAAATATGAGATAATTTTTTTTGTAGCGATAGTGATAAAAATTCTGGGCTAAAATCTAGTATACCGAAACAAATCAGATTGCGGTATTTATGGGTGGAAATGGTCTGGGGTGGTAAGTAACTGTCATTAATACACGAATTAGCCCGCGGAAGATCATATTTGACCCCTCCGGCAGATTCAGAAAAAAAAACATTTTTTTCATATAAGGGACATTTATAAGTCGCGAAATCAACAAAAAACAATCCAATTTTCCTTGTACAATATGAATAGAAACACATTGAGACCAAAACAATTGATTTTCCTGCATTATGCGAAGGTCCAAAGCCCTTTAATGTTGATGGTCACATGCAATTGTTGAATTGCGTGTGGCCAAGCCAATGTTCCGCAAAAACTTTGAAGAATGCAGAACGTTTAAAAAAACCAAAGCTTACAATAAGCCAAAAAATTTTTTAAAAAAACCCAAAGAAAAAACAAGAAAAAAAACCAAAGAAAGAAAAAACAAAAAAAAAAAAAACAAAAAACAAAACAAAACAAAAAAAGCGAAATGTTACGTAAGCGAATTATGCTGTGCTTTAAAAAATGTTAGGTAACCGACTGATGATCCCTTTTACGAAACGTTACGTAAGCGACTGATGATCCCTTTTACGAAATGCTACGAATACGAATTATGTTGCGCTTTAAAAAATGTTAGGGAACCGACTGATGATCCCTTTTACGAAATGTTACGTAAGCGACTGATGATCCCTTTTACGAAATGCTACGAATGCGAACTATGTTGCGCTTTAACAAATGTTAGGTAACCGACTGATGATCCCTTTTACGAAATGTTACGTAAGCGTCTGATGATCCCTTTTACGAAATGCTACGAAAGCGAATTATGTTGCGCTTTAAAAAAAAAGTAAGGCAACCGACTGATGATCAATTTTACGAAATGTTACGTAAGCGTCTGATGATGCTTTTTACGAAATGCTACGAATACGAACTATGTTACGCTTTAAAAAATGTTAGGTAACCGACTGATGATCGCTTTTACGAAATGCTACGAAAGCGAATTATGTTGCGCTTTAACAAATGTTACGTAACCGACTGATGATCCCTTTTACGAAACGTTACATAAGCGACTGATGATCCCTTTTAGGAAACGCTACGAATGCGAATTATGTTGCGCTTTAAAACATGTTACGTAACCGACTAATTTTCCCTTTTATGAAATACCATTCGTATGTGTGACCCTCCCTATTCTGACCTCGCAGGCGAAAAAGTTCTGATAAGCAAACGTTTTTCGCCTCATTTAGTCCATAATTTACACTAGATATGCTAATATTTAGCTTAAATGTCACACTGTCTCCTATGCCACGAAAGAGTCTGACCTCGCGAACGAAAAGCGGGGTCGAGGGGCGGCATAGCCGCCATTGCGGGGTCTAAGGGGCAGAGCCCCTAGCGAGGTTTGGGGCAGAGCCCCATGCACGTACGGACGCCTCCAGGGCGTAAGGAAGCCCGCCGCAGGCGCGGGGTTGAGGGGGCTGAGCCCCCCAACAATTACGTTCATATGAGCCCATCGCAGGAGCAAACTAGTTCGGCGCAGGCGCGCAATATGAAATTTATATTTGTTATTATTTATTAAAACTAAAAATAATTCAATGCCATGCTTTCAGTCACTTTGTGCATTTGTCAAAGTATCGAATTTTTAGTGAATTTTTTTGATTTTCTTCATTTTTCAGTGGAAGTAAAATTGTTCTTCGTCGACGCCTCGCCCTCTAACGTCAATTATTTTACTTTACGTTGCAATAATCGGTGTAAAAACACAGGCAGAACATCAAAGAAGTAGTAATTTTTCAAGTTTTTTTCATGACCTCACTAATGTAGTTCCCTTGAGTCAGATCCGTCGATATCCAAGGATATATCGGTTACTGCAGATACTAGAGGATACAAACCTTCGACAATATTGCAAATGTCTTCGCTGTTGGCCTTCCGCACTCACTGAAAGTGACTATTTTTTGAGCTAAAAATGAACATCCACCCCTACCACGTCGACTCCGGATCTTTTCATACTTCAATTGTTGGTCTTGACCCCGCCCACAGACCCTATTAGTTTTTGGTTTGTTCATTTTTATTTACTGGAGTTATTGTCAATATACAATTTTTACGATTTTCTTACATGACCCTTCAAAGTGACTTCCAGAACCTGAATGACATGATAAAAGTCAGCTGTCTTTCGCTTCATAATTCTCAGAAAGGACCAAGGAATCGAATAAGCCACCTCGCTTTGATATCTGGAACCACTTGTATTTTAATCACCTGAACTCTTCGCGAATTGACTCTTAAACATAGTAGCCAAAACCTATACGTTACAAACTGAATGGAAGCATTTCTATGACCTTTGGGACCATGGCATGAGCACGACTGATCTTCACCTCAACGTAATGAATAAATCCAAAAATCATAACGCATTAATTGAATTTTCGCTTCTGTGGGTAAGTATTGCGCAACATTTATAATGAAAAAAATTGACAATCCCAAATATTTTCAATAACAATAACAAAATAACTGCCAGTTCAGAAATGCAATAAATCGAAAACGAAGGTGCAAAAGTCAATAAATTGAATTCCCGAATAAATGATGTTAATTTCAGAATAGAAGTTGATTTTACACGTAAAAGCACCCTATTGTTACGCGCAAAAAGCAATAGATAACACGGCAACGTAAAGAGTATTCTTAAAAATTCATTGTATAGACTAAATGTCGCACTACACAAAGCCAAAGTACACAATATTGTAATATTAACAAACATCAGAAGTGCAATAAATAATAATGAGAGAATGCAGTTGAATTTCCGAATATAATCAAGGTGCTATTGTTCGAAAATATATTACGCGGTCGCTTTTCCGGGAAAACTCTGGAAAAGTCGGAAAGTGTGGAAAAGTGGTCAATTTTCATGGTTTTTCACGTAGTGCTCGGAGTTTTCGAATTTTAGCTCCGGAGTGACAATACCTAGAGAGTTGGTTTGTTCCGAGCGATTATAGAGTTTGATCAGGAGAATTTTTTGGGATCATAAGAAAATGGCTGCCGGGTGTCAAAGAGGCGCCATGTTGAATTTTCCTAAGCAATAAATTACGTTTTTCAATTACGTTTTTTTGTGTTTTCAAATTTTAGCTCCGGAGTTACAATACCTAGAGAGTTGGTTTGTTCCGAGCGATTATAGAGTTTGATCAGGATAATTTTCTGGGATCATAAGAAAATGGCTGCCGGGTGTCAAAAAGGCGCCATTTTGAATTTTCCTAAGCAATCAATTACGTTTTTTTGTGTTTTCAAATTTTAGCTCCGGAGTTACAATACCTAGAGAGTTGGTTTGTTCCGAGCGATTATAGAGTTTAATCAGGAGAATTTTTTGGGATCATAAGAAAATGGCTGCCGGGTGTCAAAAAGGCGCCATCTTGAATTTTTTGCTATCTTCTGAATTAGAATAGCCAGACAGTTGGTTTCTTCGGAAAAGTTATAGAGATTGGTGAGGAGAATTTTTTCGTTATCCTAAGAAAATGGCTGCCAACTGTCAAAGTGACGCCATCTTGGAATTTTTGCTATCTTCTGAATTAGAATAGCTAGAGAGTTGGTTCCTTCGGGAAAGTTCGATAGATGACTTGGGCATCATTTTAATGAATAGAAAGCGGGGTCGCCGAGGCGCGGAAGTTGGCCAAAATTGAGGCGAAAGTTTTCGCCAAAAAATTTTTTTCGTCGGAATCGATAGATATTGACTTGCGCATCATTTTGATGAATAGAAAGTGGGGTCGCCGAGGCGCCGAAGTTGGCCAAAATTGAGGCGAAAGTTTTTGCCAAAAATTTTTTTCGTCGGAATCGATAGATATTGACTTGCGCATCATTTTGATGAATAGAAAGTGGGGTCGCCGAGGCGCCGAAGTTGGCCAAAATTGAGGCGAAAGTTTTCGCCAAAAAATTTTTTTTCGTCGGAATCGATAGACCCAACAAAAACCTCTTAAAGGTAAAGTGTGACGCAGTCCCTAATGTCCACTTCCAAAATTAATGATATCACAACAAAAACCTTTTAAAAGGTAAAGTGTGACGCAGTCCCTAATGTCTACTTCCAAAATTAATGATATCAGTGGAGGTGACGCTTGCGCTGAAAATACGCATACATTTCCTTGACGACAACGTTACCCTGTGTTCAAAAAATCGCGTCACAAATGCCAGACCCAACGACGAAATAATTTTTCTGTACTTTCAGTTTTTACGCTGCAAAAATTTAACAATCGTGTCTTTTCTCATTTGCAAGCATACATAGCTTTTGTAAATGTAGTTGTACACGAACACTTCAGTTGTACATTTTTTGGACCCGTACGAAGAACGAAGGTCCTATACGTTTACTACAAATTCTGAGCTCCCACACTCACACATCCAATATTTAAGAAATTGCCCGTCTCCACTTTTTTTTCGAAACGGCTGCACCGATCACCCTGAACTTTTTTTTCTCCGAAAGATACTTATGTCCCATGGTTCAAGTTCAAAGATGAGCAAACTCGATCGGGTAGTTTCGGAAATATGGTCGAAAAGGTGTCCAAAAACATGGTTTTTGGGGGTAGTTGAACTTTTTCTCAGATATCTCTAGAATTAAGGCAGTTAAGAAGCTACTTTCTGGGACAAAGCTGTAGAGAACTAAATTTTAGCGAACACGTGTTTCAGGGTTTTCCCCAGAAACGTCCCAATCCCGAGATTTAGCCACTTCTAGAATTGGAAGGGATGATTCATATATCAAGAACTATGATAGATAGAAAGCTGCTTTCAAACTTACTTACTTACTTTACCGGCACTACAACCCATTAAGGGTCTTGACCTTCTCCAACATGCTTCTCCAACCGGGCCTATCTGCAGCTAACGTCTCCCAGCTGGTTACTCCCACAGTTCTTAAGTTGGCAAAAGCAGCGTCGCTCCACCTGGACTTGGGTCGCCCTTTTGCCTTCAGGTTTGGACTTCAGAATTTTTTTTGGAATACGATGTTCATTCATTCGTTGTACGTGACCGAGCCAACGTAGTCTATTTATTTTTGTTGTTCTGACTATGTCGGGCTCTCCAAAAAGCTCTATGAGCTCGCGATTATATCGTCCGCGCCATCGGTTCAGTTTTCGGTCAAATACTGGTCCAAATATTGTACGCAGTACCTTTCGCTCGAACGTATGCAGAGATTGTTCATTTTTCTGTGTCAAGCA
Organism: Pseudolycoriella hygida; assembly: GCA_029228625.1. Lineage (NCBI taxonomy): Eukaryota > Metazoa > Arthropoda > Insecta > Diptera > Sciaridae > Pseudolycoriella > Pseudolycoriella hygida. The sequence goes on from CM055406.1 coordinate 126,613,891, forward strand.
CCACGACTCCGAACCGTACGTAACTACCGGTCTGATCACAATTTTATAAAGTGCGCATTTTGAATTTCGGCTTACTGACTTGGACTTTAGAATTTTCAGCAGGCTGTAATAACTCCGGTTACCCAAAGTTACTCGCCTTTTTATTTCGTCCGCAATGTCGTTGTTTATGTTCACCTCTGATCCAAGGTATACGAACTTATTGACCATTTTGAATGTGTGTGTGTCGATCGTTACGTTATCTTCCCGATATCGATTCGTAGGTGGGATGATCATGTATTCCGTTTTTCCGTCATTGACCTTCAACCCAAGGTCGGTACCTTTCCGCTCCAAGGCCATAAACTTATCTTTAACAACATCCATAGTTCGGCCAATAATGTCCAGGTCATCTGCAAAACCAAGCAACTGACTGGACTTGGAGAAAATGGTGCCGCTGGAGTCTATGTCCATGGTTTGAACAGCTGCTTCGAGTGTTAAATTGAAAAGCAGCGTTTGCAAGAGGATCTCCTTGACGTAGGCCTTCCTCAATGTCGAAAGTCTCTGACATTTGATTGCGGATCCTTACTCGGCTGTTAGCTCCGTTTAGTGTTAGCTTCGTTAGCGAGATCAGTTTGTTGGGAATTCCGAACTCCTCCATGACTCTCCATAGCTTACTTCTTCTAACACTGTCATAGGCTGCCTTGAAGTCAACGAACAAATGGTGTGTTCAATGTTGTACTCCTTGCACTTCTCCAAGATCTGTCTGATATTAAACAGCTGGTCCGATGTTGAACGACCTACACGAAAACCACTTTGGTATTCACCTATCGTAGATTCCGTGTATGGATGAAGGCGCTGATATAGAATATTTGCAAATATCTTGTAAGCAATATTCAGCAGAGCGATTCCTCGAAAATTGCCACACTCCAATTTGTCACCTTTTTTGTATATGGGACAAAGTATGCTGGTCTTCCAATCTTCCGGTAACTCCTCGTCAGTCCAGATGCGTATGATGAGCTCGTGCATCTCCATACATAGCGCGTTGCCGCCGTTCTTGAAAAGTTCACCGGGTAGGTTGTCAGTCCCCGGGGCTTTGAAATTTTTGAGCTTTAAAATTTCAGCTTCAACTTCTTGCATCGTTGGTTCTTCTATGTATGGTTGCGCAGTCTGAAATGGCAATTCGTCGTTTTCGTCGTCTCGGTTGAGCGATCTGTTCGGGTTAAGCAGTTCCTTAAAGTACTCAGCCTATCTCGCAATGCACCTTTCCTCATCTGCTAAGACCAATCCATGCTTGTCCTTACACAGCAAAGGTTGTTGACTGTAACCGTTTCTGGATTCGTTCACTTTCCGGTAAAAGTTCCGAGTCTCCTTCCGATTGCCAAACTTCTCAATTTCGATCAAAACTTCCTTGTCACGCTGTCGCTTTTTCCGTCGGAAGAGTTTTCTCTCGAAATTTCTTTTAGAACGGTACTCTTCCTGGCCAGCTCGAGTGAATCTACTTAGAGTTTTCAGGCGAGCTGCGTTTTTGTCGTCCATGGCCTTCTGGCATTCATCGTCAAACCAGATATTTCTTTTATTTCCCGTTCTCGTTCCCACTGCCTCTGCTGCGGCGCTCTCTACATTCCGTCTAATTTGATTCCACGCATCGTCTACGCTTCGTTGTTCGCTGACCATTCCGCCAATAATATTCGTCTCCAGCCTGTCGACATATTGACGTTTAATGTCTTCGTTCTGTAGTTTTTCCACGTCCCACTTTTCCAATGCCGGTTGTCGATTGTGTTGAACCGATATTCGAGACCTAACTGCCGCTCTCACCAGGTAGTGATCGGAATCTACATTCGGTCCTCTACAGCTTCTGACATTCAACATATTTGAACAGTGACGTGCATCTATCAAAATATGGTCAATCGGTTTTTGGTTCGTTTATCCGGTGATACCCATGTCGCTTTGTGGATGTCTTTATGTTGGAAATAGGTACTGCTGACAACCATGTTTCTTGATGCTGCAAAATCAACCACCCGCGTTCCATTTTCGTTCGAGTTTTCGTGAAGGCTATGTGTACCGATTGTGGGACGATAAAATACTTCGCGGCCTATTTTAGCATTAAAATCTCCAAGCACAATTTTAATGTCTCGTTTCGGCGCTCCATCATATACATCCACCAGTTTCTCGTAGAATAGCTCCTTCGCCTCGTTGTCGCTTTCCTCCGTAGACGCATAAACGTTTATAAGAGTGTAATTGAAAAATTTTCCTCTTATCCGTAGAGAGCACAATCGCTCGTCAACAGGACTGAAACCAATCACCGCGTTTCTAGCTCTGCCGGGAACCATGAAGCCTGTTCCATACTCTCTTGGACTGTCGTTACTCTTCCCACTATAGTAGAACTTATAGTCGCTACTGGTCATGGTGTCCTTTCCAGGCCATCTCGTTTCTTGCACAGCTGTTATGTCAATTTTTGCCGCTCTTAGCGCACTTGTGATAGATCTCAATCCTCCTGGCCGCAACAAAGATCTTACATTCCATGTTCCTAATTGTAAATCGTTGTCCTTTTTCCGATGCTTGAGTCGTTGCCGTTTATCCTGTCCGATCCGAGGCTGTGTTGGGGAATTCATAACAAGACTGTTTTTACGGTGTCTGGGAGTTAGCCAAGCGCCCAACCTACTTTCCTTCTCCCGATGACCCGTAGGAAAGTCACCAGGTGGTGATGGTAGCCCATCTGACTAGGGGTGTGTATGCTGCCGTTGTCTCCTGCTGTTGAGATCATCCGCCACCATACTAAGTCGCCATCCCATCTTGATAGCGCCTAGCTGCCTTCGGCCCTCCCTATACGTGCCGTTTAGGTACTACCCGAAGGCAGCCCCCCTCATCCTTATGCTAAGTGACCCACACTACTACACCAGGGTTGGTTACCTGATCGTTCATGCGGGTTGCTCACTATAACAGGTGTCACCACGGGTAGGATAGGATGTAGGAGTAGGTGGACAGAGGCTAAGGTACATAAAGGAGTACTATATTACGCTTAACACACCATTTGACACCCTGCTGACTGACTGCTTTCAAAGAATCAAATTTTAGCGAACACGTGTTTTAGGATTTTCCCCAGAAACGTCCCAATCCCGAGATTTAGCCACTTCTAGAAATGGTAGGGATGATTCATGTATCAAGAACTATGACGGATAGAAAATTGTTTCGAAAGGCAAAGTTGTAGAGAAATAAATTTTAGCAAACACGTCTTTCAGGATTTTCCCCAGAAACCTCCCAATCCCGAGATTTAGCCAATTCTAGAATTGGTAGGGATGAGTCATATCTCAAGAACTATGACAGATGGAAAGTTGCTTGCAATGGCATAGTTGTAGAGAATTAAATTTTAGCGAACACGCGTTTCAAGGCTTTCCCCAGAAACGTCCCAATCCCGAGATTTAGCCACTTCTAGAATTGGTAGGGATGATTCATATATCAAGAACTATGACAGATAGAAAGTTGCTTCCAAAGGCAAAGTTGTAGAGAATTGAATGTTATCGAACACGTGTTTCAGGGTTTTCCCGAAAAATGTTCCAATCCTGAGATTCAGCCACTTCTAGAACTCAGAGGGATAAGAACGTTAGACAACGCGTGATTGGTGTCAGAGTTCGGAAAATGTACTTCGGGAGGGCTTTCGGAATTACTTTGGGTAACTTCTGAGAGTCGTTTAAATTCTGATAGTTCTAAAAGAACTTGACTATGCATTCTGATGCGCATTATATATTTATGATAATAGTAAGAGTTTTGTACATCGAGGCTTTTCGCACGTGAAGGCTTTACGTACGGGTCTTTGCATATGTTAAATGTAACTAAATTCTGGTGTTGAAATTGAATGGCAAACTGAAATTGCAAACAATGTCAAGGTGAAACAAAAAATAATTTGTTGTTGAAAAAAGTAAAAGTAGACTAATAATAAAATAGATGCATTATACATGCGAATCGCTCACGTGAGGATTGTCAACCTGACAAAAATAAAAAAAAATTATCAAATTGAGCTTTCAAACAAACCTTACGCGAGCGATTTTTATCGCGTCTAACATAATTACTGCTTAATATGTAATTTATGTAAATTCATCAGTTTGTTGTCATTTTGTCGCCTTCGTCAAATAGAAATTTCCAAACCATATTGTAAGTTATTTTACTTGCTAAGCCCCGCAAAAACGAAAGTTACCGCAACTGTCATCAGGTAATGATTCATTTTCGTGGGAGCTGCAGGTAAGGATCGGAACAGGTCAGGTCGACCTGATCAGGTTCAGGTCAGGTCACGATCTGATTACTGACCTGAACCTGATTTTGAGTTTCAGGTCCGACCTGAGTCTAACCTCAAACCTGAAAAATTTAACCAGGTTGACCTGTAACCTGACCTGAAACCCACAGGTTATATTCAGAAAATATCATTAAACAATGCGGATAGTAAAAATCTTTGCAAAGTACCAGGGCGGATACAGCTTTCGCCCTGACTGTTTTCGAAAATTCTCATGTAAAAATCGTGAATCGGGGGGCCGCGACGACCAACATAGGTGGATCCGTGCATAACCTACAGTGCATTAAACCTACAAAAACTTATAATGTGCTGTGGAGGTGGTTAAGGGGAACGTTTTTTACAAGAACCACTAATAAAAAATTTACGCAGTTCAAGTAGTACTCTAAGTGAATTCTACGAGGAATAAAATTTTTTTGTCACAAATCGAAGAGGGGAGGTGTTAGAGGTAGTGTGATTGGGGGAGGGGTTCTGAAAAACCTTGATTTATGTGTAACATGCTTTATGAAAGGCCCCAAGAAGAAAAAACTGGACTTTTGAAAAAAAAAAACCGTTCTCCCCAAAAGCGGGCGTCCTTTATGGACGACCCCCATGTCACTCACAATAAAAAGTCATAAGTTCATAAAGGATGTCGCTTCGGGGGGGGGGGGGGTTATGAACTTCCTAATCAAAAACTTAAAAAAAAACGTTTTCATTCTGATCGGAAACTAAAAAAATAGGTTTTCATATTAGTGCCATGTCCTCTTAGCGGAGGGGGGTATGAGGCTGGCGTTACACTAGCGTGACAAGGGGGTACGAAAAAAGCAAAAAAAAGCGTGACATCCTTTATGAGCGGTTCCTAACTGCATTTAATGAATAGATCGCAAAATACCGTATGCAATGCAATTTCGTTACTATGCAGTGCAATTTCGTCACTACATTTGAGATAAAATTAACGTTTGCACTAAAATTTTCTCATCTCGTCAGCTCTAAATATTTTTGGTTTCTTTGTAGAACATTCAAAGCATTCAAATGATTTCAGGTCAATCAGGTCAGCTTCAGGTCAGTTTACGTTTGACCTGATATAATCAGGTCAGGTTCAGGTTGAGAAAATATCGACCTGAACCTGACCTGAAAATTTCAGGTCACAGGTCCGACCTGAACGGACCCATTCCGATCCTTAGCTGCAGGTAAAGTTCTTAGGCTTCGTACACCCACATTACTAATGTGTATATAACGGACACACTTGATTCGCTACGCTTATCTCGTTAATGCATTATATATACGATAGTAATGATTTGCTTAAGTAGACAGAAACTAAACAGTTTTTATCTATGTAAAAATTGAGAAAATTCTCGTTTCGGTACAATTGCACCCATAGAAGTAATATTTTACTATGGCTGCTGTACCTTCGGCAGATTAAAGTCCACCCGCTTGAATCAACATTGTACCAAAACGAGAATTTTCTCAATTTTTACTTTGATTGCAAGTTTGTGTACTTCTTTGCACAGAGGGTGTGGTTAGCCCCTTGGAGCCGAAATATTCAACGTAAATACTATCTTCGATAGTCGTTGAATTGTGGTAATCTGCTTAGCAGAATAATTCAAATTAAAAAATAAAAAATAACCGAAACAAACTCACAATTCTTTTACTTCCAAATTGTTCAAACCAAATGGCATGCATCCAATTGTAAGATTGGGATTGTATAAAAGGCGAGTTGACATAGTCTGAGTATCATTCTATGGCCATCGTTGCTGATATACACATAGTCTTAAGACAAGGTGTACTGATGAGTCGTAAACGACGAAATCAGCACTTTTAGTTTTTCGATTTTTGTTAAACAATTGGAAGTAGGATGAAGAATTGTGAGTGGCTTTTAAAAGTTTCTATCTGCCTAGAACGATAATTTCGCACTTATCCCTCTAGTGCATTTTTACTTATTAGGGCAATTCTGTTCTTGGTAGTCGATCGAGCCGCAGGCGAGATTCGTTATGCCCGCACGTCGCAATAACAATTTTGGCAAGAGGTGCATAATCTTATATTACATGTTTGTGGAATTTACATATGGAAAACCACATCGAAGGCGTATCTACAATCTACATGCCACAAAGACGTAAAATTTAATATTTGGTTAAACTGAATAAACTAACATTGAGGCTAGAATAAGTTTAACAAAAATTAAATTTAATTGTGCGGTTAAACTTTGATAAGAATACGGCTTTAATATTATCACTAATAAATTCAACAAAACTAAATATTTGAACGAAAACAAACAACTCAACAGACATAGATGTTCACGGCCTGTTCGTCAAAAATCAAATTAAATGAATTGTTCATTAAGAGTAGAAATTTCTAGAATTTTTTAATATGATGGTGCCGAATTTAATTTGAAATTGGTGAGGCCAGATTTCGATTCCCTTCAGAAAACTTTCTAGGTTGAAGCGTCAAAGTGTGTACATTTATTGGTTTAGAAACATTGATACTAAGTTTTTCTGTCGTTTTTTGTGAAATGAAGCAAAAGAAGTTGCGTGAATTTATTTCTCGGACTCAGACGTAAAGTTGAAGGCAAGTAGCCTCCTGCACTTATAAATTTTAATGTATAGAATCGGGATATATATTTTTACCTATCTAATTTATTCTTTTTAAGCAGCAAATTTAATAATTTTATCAGCAAATTTATTCTTTTTTTCTGCAATTTTATTCGGTTTGTTCACAAATTTATTTTTTTATCAGCAAATTTATGTTTTTCATGTCTTAAATTTTATATCTTTAAATCAGCAAAATTAAATTATTTTTTCAACTATTTTTAACAGCAAATTTTTTATTTTAGGATCAGCAAATTTATGGATTTTTAAGCAGCAAAATTAGTATTTCTTAGCAACAAATTTTTTCATTTTCATTAGCAAATTTAATATTTTCCAGCTGCAAAACTAGGTGACTAAGAAAACTAGGGAATTTGAGCTTTAATGAAACGGCACAAAGGCCGCAAAACTAGGGACCTTTTCCTTTTACAAAATATCATAAAAACTAAGTGACTTACGAAGCTGAGGAACTTTTCTTTTAACGAAATGTCAGAAAACTAGGTGGCTAGCAAAACTAGCGAGATTTTCCTTTTACAAAATATCAGGAAAAGTAGATGACTGACGAAGCTGAGAAACTTTTCCTTTTACGAAATGTCACAAAACTAGGTAGCAAACAAAACGAGGTAGAATGCGCTTTAATGAAATGAAACAAAAACCTAGGTGGCTAGCAAAGCTAGGGCGATTTTCCTTTTAGAAAATGTCTAAAAATTAGGTGACTAACGACGTTAAGGAACTTTTTATTTTACGAAACATCACAAAACTAGGTGGTTAACAAAACTAGGGAATTTGGGTTTTAATGAAACATAACAAAGGCTTAGGTGACTAGGACAACTAGGGTTTTTTTTACAAAATGCCACGAAAACTAGATGACTGACGAAGCTGAGGAACTTTACCTTTTACGAAATGCAGGAAACTAGGTGGCTAACAAAACTAGGGAAAAATGCCACAAAAACCAGGTTCTGAAATTATGCAGATTTTGCAGATACGAATAAATAATCTTTGCGTCAAAATATGTGATTTGCAAATGTGACTATATCAAGACTATTTCTTTGTGTTATTAGTGCACATCTCGGCACATTTGTAGTCCAAATTTACTAATTTTCAATCACCAATCGAAAAGACACGTCAAATGTGTCATTTGAAAATTATGTGAAAATATGTGAAAAAATGTAAAAACCATATTTTTCGTATACTTGACATTTAAACATTTTTTGATGTGTAAGTTAAAAGTAAATGAATATTTATGTCGTAGCGATATATAAATATGATTTTTTCACTTTTCAACTAATTTTTAGGCTCAGAGTATCTTGAAAATAATGGAAGAGTTGAAGTAAAAAGCGAATAAACTCAATTATTCGTTGTAAATTTTTTGTAATCTGTGACATGTAAATACTTTAACGAAATAATTTGTTCAAATAAAATGAAACGAAAATTTGCAAGGCATGTTTTTTTGAATTACTACTAGAGGATCGTTTATTTATCGGTGACTTAAGAATAGCTTAGTGGGTGATATTTGCAATGTTAACAAATTGAGACTATTGTACTGAATGTGGACACGTTTGAAACACTTTACTATTGTTCAGGATCATTGTAAAATTTTCCAAGAGCTTTTGGTTACAAATTTCGAATTTTTCCACAGAATTGCTGTTCATTGTGTGAATGTTACCATTTGAAAATATGTGGAAAAAGTGAACGTTTCCCGCAGCTCCATGTGCATTGACCCATGGCAAATGTTCGACGGGAACGACAAATGTGCCACTTGAAAAAAATAAAATTTCACATTTGCGAGGCAAATGTGGCTCACATATGTGAAAACAAATGTAAAAATGTGAAAACAAATTTCCACATTTCTCGACTCAGAACGACTTTTTCGATAAAAAAAGCAGACTGGCACAACAAATGTGGCAAATGTGCAAGAAATACAGAGCAGTACTTAAACAAATATATAAAAACGTACGCAAATTTGAAAAAAAAAATACAGATCACATAATACGTCGACGAAATTCTTTTTGAGCCTACACGCATCCTAAACGGCCTCACGTAAAATACACGAAACATAAATTTGGAAATGTATGTGAGGGGTTGGGTTCAGTTACAGCGACTTGCATAAATTTACAGGACATACGAAAAGTTGCGTATTAGACACTGAATAATACAGTTTCATACTATTAAATATCGTAGACATTATTATTCGTAATATTTCTGCATTGATCCATTGTACGGATTGCAGCCACAGCGCTGTGTTAACTTTTCACAATTCCCGTCACTCCCCGGAAAGGTGAAGATTCTGGGTTCGGATCCCAGTCTTGGAATTAAAATTTTCTTTCAGATTTAGTTTCAGAAATACCATTTTTCTCATAATTTCACTTCAAAAATTAAATGCTCGAATTTCGTTCACTTCAGTCACTGATAACTGAAAAATGATTCAATTTATCTATTTAGAAAAAGTTGTAAAATTTTGTGAAATTTTCAATAAACTTTTGTAATAACAAAATGTAATTTAATTTGTGATCATCACGAGAATCTTCCGATTTGTGTTTTTGTTGACAAATGACATGACATGGCCAATTTGTTTAAATACATTCTTCCAAAAGCGGCAACACCGAATTGGAATTTATTCATTGTGTTTTAAGCCCACAAAAATAAGCCTCAAAAGTCATAATTGTATACTTTCGAGATTAGAAATATTGTATGTCGGTTATGACACACATAAATCGCCAAAAACTAACACGTTGTGCACTTCATACCGAGCATGTATACGATAATAGTCAAGGAAAGGTGCTCGAGCAAAGCCGTCATTGCGACCTGTAAAACCTTGAATCTTTTCAACTACATTACAATTTTATTTTACTATATAATAAATTTCGTCCAATCGGTTCATTTCTTGGGGTATCGTCCCTAGTATTGACGCTGCATTGCCTCTCTGGTTAGCAATACTGATTCGTTGGACCAGAAAATTTTTAGACCCGGGCTCGCCAGTGGTTTGTTTCAATTTTTTCCCGATTTCGTTGATCAATTTTCTGCCGTCATTCCCCCAAGGACCCATCGTCTCTACTGCAATTGGACAAAAATAAAAATTGTTCTCTAGATCCCGATACTTAGACCTTTTCGAGATTTCTCTACATGATGCTGCTGCCCCTGATCGTCGGCTAGTGGATGCTACGTACGATTGACATGTTGTGTCGGCGCAAGTAAAATCCCACAACAGAGGCTTTCCGAATTTCCATGGAACCAGTGTCAGCCCGTCAGGTTTTTTGCCGTCAGATCTGCTGCAGCCTGTTGGTTCTCGTAGCGCTGGAACACCACAAGTCAGCAGAGCGCGTTAGATTAGGTCGTTGATCGTTTCATGCCTAGCCTTTCTGCCATAGCTTTTTTTGCATGCTAATCCATGACGGCCAAACTTATCCACGTGTGTTCCACATACGCAAGTGTGTGGATGACAGACCGATAAGCCCAACCGTAAAGAAGCTGCAATTCGAAATGATTGGTTATCTAACAACGTACCTAAGGACGAACACGGTAGAACATTTAGCCATGAACTTGCATCCCGTGCCACGTTTGCTTTGACTCTAGCTTTTTCTATTTCGGTCATCTTGCTCTCTAAAATTTGATGATGGATGGCCTTATTCATTTCGTAGTCCCAATTACATTGATATCGCTTCAGAGGACTTTCTAGGGCTTCAATTCCCGTGATCGTTTGCCATGAGGTTAGAGCTTCTTCAACTAATTTAACTGACAGTTCGATGTCTACTGGAAGGATTTGACGGACTAATTCGGATACAGAATGAAAGGAACCTAGGAAACTTGAAAAGCAAAGGTTAGTGACGTTTCTCAGGCCATTTCACGGATAAAGAGCACTCAATCCAAGCATTCGAATCCAACTGACAATTAGATATTCGTTCTAGTGAAACTCGCAGTAGTTGATCATATTCTTGAAGGGTTTCCATTGCGCGCCAACATGGTGTTGTTCGGAGGATGTATGTCAATCTCGGCATCGAAAAAGAATGTCTTAGCAAATAAAATGCCTGGTGCGAATTCAATTTTTCGAGACGGCCTACCATACGCTCCAAAATTCTCTTTTTCGGCCTTAACACTGTAATAATTCCATTTTCTGTTAACGGCGCTCCAAGAAGTTCGATTTCAGCATTCTGTAATTTTAATCCCGGAGCAATGTTGTTAAAAGATTCAAAAATTTTACTAATTTCCTCTCTATTGTCGATTCCTAAAACTTTAAGCTCACATTTTGAAAAATTTAGTCTAAGTCCTAAGCTGGAGGATTTTTCTATAATCAGTTTTAAATCGTTCAAAACCACTTCCGGAGAGCCGCCCAACGTACCGTCATCTAAATACCAGATGTTAAGTTCTGAGTTTAGCATGGTGATCATATCATTGATAGTTAAACAAAAAAGTAGAGGTCCACATGGATCGCCTTGTTGACACCCTCTTTGAGATAAAATTGTATAATCTCCGAAAACCAATTTCGTGGGTGTGGAATAGCATTGTTTTAGAAAAGGATAAATTTCGGGACATTGTTCATATGCTGACAAAAGCATGGGATCCCTTTCCAATTCGTTGAAGGCGTTCGAGTAGTCCAATTTTAAAAAAACCTTAGGTGGTCTGCGTTTACATACGTACGAGCGGCATGAGCTCCTGCTTCTGCGCCGCCTTTTGTTGCAAAGCCAAGTTGTTTGGGTTTCAATACGGAACCTACCTTTTCATAGACCCTATGTTTCGAAGCGCTGAAGTAATTTGGAAATGAACATCAAATCATTTCAGCGAAACACAGCTTTGCATGAATGAGTTGCTCGTCGACTGTTTTCAATGGGCTGGGCATGCATACAATAGCAGTGTTTAACTATCAACTATGCTCCGAGGCAAATCAGTCGATTTTGCTCTGAACTATGTTTTGCACGTGGTGAATCGGGCGAATTTGTATCGATTTCGGAAGTCTTTGCCTTGGGTAGGGCTCGTAGGCACTATTTCGATGTGCGCGCATTTTTGGGCTACAGGGTGGCTAAGGTCGACGGGTAGAGTAGAGAAAGCAGGCCACAGTGTAGTGGTGACACGTGGCTTCGTTCCTTGTAAGTCGAGACCCGAGCGGGAAAGCGGTTTATGGTGTGAGGTTAGATCTTGACTGAACTCGCCACAAGCCACCAGGCGAGGACTAGTTACTTGAATAGGGTAGCATCTGATGACATATGAATGTGAAGTAGGAGCTCCGGTCATATGCCAGGTGTGCGACTGTTCAAGAGGTGTCCAATCGATTGCTGGCTCTTGTACAAGACCGGCGATGTGGACAGGGGTTTCGTGTGGAGGAGAGGTCCTTACCAGGACTTGTTAAAGAATGGGTAGCACAAAGGGTCCATTTATCTGTGTGCACCGATCAGAAATAGTCGGCCCTAACTGAGAAATCTAGAAAGAAGCTCCATATTAGGGAATGCAAAACCGGACCGATTATTGAAAAACGTTTATCGGTTTTGAAATTACAAAACCGGTTTTGAAAACCGGTTTTCGTCTCATTTTCTAAGAAAAACACATGAATTTTCTTGTTAATGAAAAAACAACTTAGTTCTCACGAGCTTTCCGTAAAATAACAGCAGAGCGAATTTTCGCTATCAGAAAACAAGACGATCGGTGGAAATGAGTTTTCAGTACCACTTTTCCCAAGCAAAATTTGTATTAAATTACCTCCTTCCAGTTTAAATTTCCCATTATTTGTTCTAGGAAAATGCTTTTCGTCATTCATTTTGTATTTTCATTCTCAACTTTATCACTGCAACTGAATTTCTTATTCGTTACCTCTGCTCTGATTTGCATAAGAAACTTAGTGTGAAAGAGACAAAAAATTTTGTATGGACTTTTGCACAGATTTTTTTTTCTCTCTTTCGCACTAAGTTTCTTATGCAAATTACGGCAGCTCTCGTTAGACGCTCCCACTAACTACTTGCAGTGTCACGATCGTAAGAATTTTGGTATTTCTAACTTTCGCAACCTAGTCCCGCAATCCAAAATGTGGAGAAATTATAACAAAGTAAGTTCTCTACATAGGGGTTGTCGATTTTTAAGGGTGAAATTCGCGCAAATTTCGCGAAGTTTTACTTTCATAACAAATTGAAACTCATATAGAAATATACTCAAAATACGGTCAAACATGCTGTGCAACAGCAATTGGTAGATAAATAGAGGTCATTCAAATAGTACAAACTCTCCTTTATGGGGGGGGGGGGGGGGGGGAATGTATAAAAATATGCGTACTAGAGGGGAGGTATTCGTGGAATTGAGGTTAAAATTCATGTGAAAGAACAAGTGCTGGTGTCTCAAAATCTAAAACAGTTGTTTAGTTAGACGCTTTTTTTGCAAACATAAAGAAAAGCTTTAGCGAGTAGTGACTAGCGAAACTGGCTTCTGGTCACTATTAGGGATGCTTGTCTGGACGAACTGAACTGTTTCAGTGATGGTCAAGTTATTCGTGTCTATTCTTAAAGTACGGGCAGTAGAAGAAAAGCCTAAAACAACGCCTCGCACCATCCAAAATGGCTGAACTCAATCAACAAAAACAACAACAAGAGTACTAACAATTACTAACATATTATTTAAGGAATTCGGCCGTCAGAAATTTTTTAACAAAAGAAAAAAAGCTTTAAAGAAAAAATTGAAAGCAAAATTCGTAAAACATTTGTAAGAAAATTTTGTAAACTTAAAATATTTTTAGAAAAAATTTGAGGAAAAATCTTAAAAATTACAAAAAAAAATTTTTTAAGAAAAATTCTAGTAAAATTTATCATTTCTTTTTTAGATAAACATTTTTAAGAAAATGCAAAAAATTTTGAAAAAAAATTTAAATAAAAAAAGTTTTCAAATCAAAATTCAAGGAAAAGTATAAACTAAAGTTTTAAGAAAATTGTAATGAATTAAGTGAAATATTTTTTAGATAAAAATTAAGAAATTAATTTTAGCAAAAAAGTAATAAAATTTTTTTGCGCGTTTTGAGAAAATATTTTTTATTTCATAAACAAAAATTCTCTATCAAAAGTAAAACAACAACAACTTATCGTGAGGTGAAATAAAAATAACTTCACACCCATCCCAAAGTGTGCGATACCCTTTCTAAATGATATCTATCACTGTCCACTCATTCAACTTTTACTTTCTATATCTTTTTTCTCAACAGGAAAAGTATGCTTACAGCTTTAGTAACAATAATTGCATACAGTCTCACCCCGAGACATATCATTTTACAAAATTATATCTAATTGTCAATAGACCACAGGGGTAAAACACCTATAATATGGTTTGTATATTTGTAAAAATGTTTGATATAAAAACCCTTCATACGATGCAACTAGTAAAGAGGGTCAGTCTATGCAACTATTAGAAACGGTCAGACATTTAACACCACGATCACTCTTGCAATGAAAGACCACCCGAACCATTAAATTTTTATTGCAATGCGTGCATTTTTGTCTTGAAAAGAAATCAATAGCTTCAAATATATTCGACCAAATGATTTTTTGTCAATAGCCATTTCTCGCAATACTTTCCCCCATTAGTTCCAGATATGCCTGCAGATGTATGTTGAACACCTGGACATTTTACCCAGTATTGTCAACACCCTCAATAAATTATGCCCCATTGTTGTAATCTCCCCCCTAGGTAATAAATTATTGGACCCGTACGAAGTACAAAGGTCCTATACGTTTACTACAAACAATTTTATTGTAACATGGGGTAAATCGAGGTGGGAGGGGGGGGATGCATCTATTATCGTCTAGAGATGACGAATCAGCAATAAAAAAATGTCCGTCTCCACTTTTTTTCCAAACGGCTCAACCGATCAGTCTAAACTTTTGTTCCCTGAAAGGAACATGCCTCCCATGATTCAAGTTCGAAGATGAGCAAAATCGATCAAGTGGTTCCGGAGATATGGTCGAGGAAGTGACCAAAAACATGGTTTTTCGAGGGTCGGTGAAGATTTTTCGCAAATATCTCAGCAAGTATAGCACAGAAATTCGTCATTTTTGTGTCAAATGAAAGCATTTGATGTCACAAAACTGGGAAAAAATTTTGTGGAAATCGGTTCAGGGGTCTGGGTACTGGAACCAATGGAATGGACGAAATTGAGATTGTTGGCTATATACGAAAACAGTTTTTCGTTATATTTCCTTAACTATGCAATATGGAGATTTACTGTCAAAGGCAAAGTTGTATATGACCACTTCCATAATTGAGCAGGATGACCCGGATCTCCAGAACTGTGAGAGTTAGAAAGTTGGTTCCAAAAGCGAAGTTGTAGAGAATTAAATTTAAGCGAACACGTGTTTCAGAGTTTTGGTGAAATATGGCCCAATCCTGGTATATGGCCAATTCCATGATTGGGCAGGATGACCCAGATCTTCAGAACTATGAGAGTTAGAAAGTTGGTTCCAAACGCGCCATATTGTCTGGAGAGCAATGGCCGTTGGTTCGCCATTCTCAATAGTTTCCACAACGGAAAACATTCCAACAGAAGTTGCCAATATTATTGAAAAATCTAATTGTCGTTTCAGTTTCAACGTCCTTTCGGTATGAATGTGTTTTGAAACTAATTCACAGACCTTAGGCAAAAAAATTATCTTGTTTAGCTGTGAATGCAGAATATTACGTCCTTTCAGTTTGAATGTTTTTTAAAACAAATTCACCGACCTCAAAGGCAACTAAACGAATTCACGGACCTTATCAAAGGCAACTAAATTATTTCGTTGTTTTAGCATCTTCCAACGACTTATCGTTTTTAAGATTATTATTCCCCTATTGAGTCCGCCCGTGACGCAAGTCCCCATACGAGAAAATAACTCAGAAAAAAAATTTTCCGTAGACTTCGGAACCATATGTACAGCCAAGTTTTAACTTCTCCCCTTGCTACGTACCCCTTTGAGGCTACTTTTTTTGGATTCTAAAATTCTGATAAAATTGATCTTTGGATCATCAAAATGGGACAAGTAGATCCGAAGATATGACCTCTAGAAGATGGGTATTCCCCATACAAAAAGTGCTGTCTCATACAGCCAAAGTTAATGAAAATATCCTACGTTAGTTAGTTAGTGGGTTAGTTAGTTCCAGGGCCATTTGTATGAAAACACACTTTTTTGGCTTTTCTAGAAAATTTGCAGTGTGTGAGTGTATAAAAGTGTGGCACGAATACTAGCAAAATTTTTAGACTGTGGAGATAGATGTTTGGTGTCAAAGGAATAGTTGTTGTGTTGGGTGTGTGGAAAATGTACCAAATCTTTGTCACTTCGACATAAAAGTGCGTGTAACTCGAAAACCGCTAGAGAAAGCACCCCCGGATTCGAAATGGTGAAAATAATAACATTGAATCCGATTTTCATACTGATTCAATTATTGAGAGACGTATTGTAGATTTATCTCTGGTCAATATACAAAAAAAAACCAAACTACGAGCTAGACTCTCCCCATTCTGAAGCGGGACTCATCGAATCCGACCCTCAGTCTGACGCACTTGTTGATCGACCTGCCGAAGATTTTTCAGTTTCAACCCTCCGAAACGAACAACGGTTGAATGATTGCAACATAGACAGTCCTGATTCTGACAATTCTCAAAATGCAACAGACCAAAATGAAGTCGAAAAATTGTCGAAACTCGTTAGCGGCCGCATAACCGTTAGAAAAATAGTTAAAAATATGTTTTTCATTAATTCACAGCTTTTTTCAATGATTATTTGTTCCTGAAAATTCCCGAAAAGTCCTGAAAATTCCCGAAAATTCAAAAAAAAAATTCCGAATCCCTGTGTGGCCACAATGCTATTACATGCGGACACAAATATCGAAAAAACCCTGCATGTAATAGACCGCATTATATGGGGTGAAATATAGATGTATTGACATCTTTCCATATGGGACAGCAAATAAACAAACTAATTTCATCGTATGATGTAAAATGAGTTACTTATTCATATGTCGTTTTTCGAAATTACGTTTCCACTCTCAAAAGGTTACATATACACCGTTACATATACAATCTCTCGTTTTAAAGTCCCCGAAACAACCGTTTCACATAAAATAAATGGGTGTATACAGCAACGAAATTGAACAGGCGAGCATGAAAATATGAAAAAATTAACAAGTAAATCGCACAAGGTTCCACACACCACAATCATTTTCATGATCGCCTGTTCAATTTCATGCATGTATTCGGTAATTTTTAGTAAACGTTGGTTTTGAGGACTTTTCAACAAATCGTACATATATGTAACACATATACGTAGATGATGGAACTCACTTAGCCAAAATAAACGACTTAAGTTGTGTATTTGGCTTAGTTTGCACATTTATTGTCTGTGCACAACTCATGAAATCAGATATTTATTTGAATTCATAATAATTAGTTTATTAGTTATTTACATTTCCCTAAAAAAGAACGTGTTAATGTGTGGTCCTCAAAACATGAACGAAGGGAAGGGTAAGGAGTCGTTTTGAGAAAGAAAATCGAGCAGGAGATCATAACCTAGCAATACATTGAGTTTCTTCGGGTATAATTCTCTAAAAACTAAATATGAAGCTATACCCGTGATGACAATGAGTCATAAGATAAGTAAACCATTACTTTATTGGTGCACTAAAATTGGATTGCGCAATAATATTTCCTTATTCAATAAATAAATATTTAGAAAAAATGAATCTTTGTCGGTGTTGTAACATGAATCCTATTTTAATATTTATGGTTCTTTTACAGTACAACTGAGTGTAGACTCGTGTGTTTGATTTTTATGTCACACAGTCTTAACGTTCAGAATTAGAGCCCGAGAGTTGCAAATTTTTCCGTTTCCAAAACAATATCCAAAACAAGTCGCAAGAAAATGTCCCTGATCGCTAGTACAAACCTTTTATAATCATTTTTTCTACTTGAAAGATTCGAAATATTGTACGAATCTTGTCTAAATACGCGAAAAATCGGCCAAGTGGTTCCGGAAATATTGCAGAAAAAGTGTTCGACTGAATAACTTTTTTAAGATTAGACCCTTGGACTTAGCTAGGGCACTAAAAACGCGTCTCTGCTAACTCGAGTAATCGAAAGGTCTAGGTATGTCTCACATTTTATGGAAGAAAATTTTTTCATTAGAAGCTTTTGGACTCAGCCAGGGGTAACGGGGAAGCTGGCGCCAGCGCAAAATTCACAATAGAACATTTTCCTTATGCGAAATGTCATATTGTGAATGACGCTGTCGCAAAGTTCCACATCTAATGTAGGAACTGAGTTTCCACGAGGTCCCAATGCATTTGTTTACATAAATCGAGTAAATCCTAACTGATTTTTTTTATTCTTTTTCTATTTGAAAGGTAACTGGGTGCCAAATTATATTTAAAAACAAATTTGGACCTGACGCCTGTGCTTAGGGAACGAGTGTGCCTCAGGCAAGGTTGTTCCTTGACAACAAATTTTTTTTGCTGTGTTGTAGAGAAAATTTAGGGAAACATTTTTGTCTATGGAATTATGTGTCTGAGACCTTTTCTTATAGTCCTAGGTCGGTGCTAAGGTCAGTCCTAGCCCAAAAAATAGATTTTTGCTATGTTGTAGAGAAAATTGAGGTATTTTTGAGGTATTTTTATCTATTTGGGGGTCAATTGTGTCCTTTCGGAAGGGTTTTTTATGCCGTTGCTTCGGACGGGTTTTTCAATGTTGCCCTCTCGGCAATTTCCAATACAATTTAATGCGGACGCAATTTCATACACTTAAGAGCGTGTCAGATATTTTGACAGTTCTATGTTTTGCTTTTTTCATTGCATATTTCTAAGGCAGTGATCATCAATTTTAAATTCCGAAACATCTACTGTTTGCATAACACATCCCTTTATAGATTCTCTGAATCAGAATATATAATTATTGAATCTTAGTGTGAAAGTTTGCTCTGAAAAAACATCGCAAAGTACTCAGCTGTATAATTCAATGCGATGTTTTTTCAGATCAAATTTTGACACTAAGACTCAATAATTATATATTCTGATTCATAGAATTTATAAAGGGATCTGTTATGCGAGCAGTATATGTTATGCAAATATGCAATGAAAAAACATCGCAAAACATAGAACTGTCAAAATATCTGACACGCTCTTAAGAGTTAAGACAATATTTACCTTAATACGTTCGAGTCTCTTCGTAACATCAACTCTGTTTGCCACATCTATTCTGATACGTACGGCCGGCATATGTGTATTTTTGTTTTGTAAATAAGCAAAATTCTATGCCAAATATTATCTTTTAAAACATGCTGTATCATCTTTCCCTCTTTTTATTTTTTAAAATTGTTTAAGAAATTCATTTGTTTATTTAGGATTCATTTTGTTTGGATATATTTTTTAAATGTCTAATCGTGCAATTAACAGTTAATTTGTGTGTCTATTTGGTGATAAGGTTCTGAGGGTTTTGTGGGTGATGTACCCTGAAAAAAGTGAGGAATACTTGTGAAAAAGCCTTACAATTACTTTCATTTATTTTTATAGGTTTATTGAATATCCCCATATTTCTCAGAATTCCATTATTCTAACAATTGAATTTTATTACCTTCAAAAAACCTACAAAACTAAATGAAAAAGATTGTAAAACCAAACAGAAACGTACATTTTTCATTTCATGTGACGGTTCGCTGAGATGTTTGCGAAAAAGCTTAACTGACCCTCGCAAAACCATGTTTTTGGTCACTTCCTCGACCATGTCTCCGGAACCACTTGATCGATTTGGCTCATCTTCGAACTTGAATCATATCTCTAAATGATATATATCACTGTCCACTCACTCAGCATTTTGTTTTTTTTTTGCTTAGCAGCTGAGTATGTTACCAACTTTATTCAACATAATTACCCCATCGGAACATTTTTACAAAGTTATATCTAAATACCGATATACCACAGGGGATAAAACACCTTTAATAGAAACATTATATGATTTTCGCTTGGCAAATGGTTGACATAAAAACAATTCATACGATGCAACTAGTAGTCTATGCAACTATTAGAAACGGTCAGACATTTAGCACCACGATCACTCTTGCAATCAAATACCACCCCTACCACCCTCACCATTAAATTTTTATTGCTACGCGTGCATTTTTGACTTGAAAAGAAGCCAATAGTTTCAAATATTCGACCAAATGATTTTTTGTCAATAGTCATTTCACGCAATGCCATTCCCCCATTAGTTCCAGATATACGTACATGCAGATGTATGTTGAACATCTGGACATAACTAAGCGTTGGTGCCTGCACGTCACTAATTCCAATATTAATCTCTCACAACCCATTAATTTTACCCAGAAATGTCAGAGGGTATTGTCAACCTCCTCAATAAATTATGCCCCTTTGTTGTCATCTCCCCCCTAGATAATAAATTATTTAGTCACAGGCCATTAATTTGATTTAGGCCCATTGTTATCACAACCCTAGGTAATAAATTAATTAGTTACGGGTGTATGGGATGTATGGTGAATTCAAAAAGTCGTTGAACATGAACATGCAACAAAGGGTATGAAGACTTTTTGAATCCACAGTATTTACACTTACATACGGCGCGTGAATGACATCACAACAAAAACCCTTTTAAAATAGGGAAACGTGACGCAAGTCCTCGTCCCTTCTTCCAAAACAACTGATATCAATTTGGATGACGCTTGCAGCTTCGGAACGCACAAAATTCTTTTGAAATATTTTCGCTTCTGAGTAAAAAAATGCGTCACAAATGCCGGAGCCGCCAATATAATAATTTTTCTACGCTTTCAGCTTTTTGATTGATATCAAATTGATATCAGTTGTTTTGGAAAAAGAGACGAGGACTTGCGTCACGTTACCCTTTTAAAAAGGGTTTTCGTTGTGATTGTAATGTTTTTCATTATTTTGAGACGCCGCTGCCGTCGAACCGAAGCGCGGCGGCTAGTACTTACATTGGCGAAAATGATCTCCTCAACCTCCTCTACAACATATCAAAAGTTTTTTTTGAGCTACCGCCGGCGGCGGACAAAGCGAAGCGCGGCGGCTACTACTTCCATGGGCGAAAATGATCCCCTCAACTTCTTCTACAACATATCAGAAGTTTTTTTTTTTTGAGTCCCCGCCTATTTTCCGTCATTTTGGCGGTCACCCTGATACACTACACACCCGACCCAACAATATTCCCTTTGACACCAAACCTCTATCTCGAACACACAACCATTGCCTCATACAAAATGTGCTATCATACACACTACACATACAAACACATACATATGGGCTTTATATGGCACCTTCTAAGAGCCCTGGCGCCCAAACGAGGCCGTAACCCCCGTTTAATATCTCATATGACGTAGAATGCCCACCCGAAGGCCCCTGCAAAATTTCAAGAAAAGTTATCGAGCCGTTTTCGAGCACGAGCCAAAAAAGTGGTTTTTCATACAAATGGCTCTGGAACTAACTAACCCACTAACTAACCAACGTAAGATGTTTGCATTAACTTTGGCTTCTATGAAAAAGGCCTTTTTTTATAGGAAATGATCATTTTCTAAAGATCGTATCTTCGGATCCACCGAACCAATTTTAATGAGTGAAGAGACATTTCGCCTTAGAATTTTCCGTAGAAACCAGGAAAAATATTTTCCGGGGGGGGGGGGGGGGGGGCAAGGGGGGGAAGTCAAAACTTAGCTGTATATATGGTTCCGAAGTCTACGAAAAAAAATTTTCCGAATTTTTTGTTCGTATGGGTACTTGCGTCACGGGCGCATCGCTACCGCGCCCCCAATGATATTCCGATTTTCGAAAATGAATTCATTTTATACGAGTGCGTTCAATTTTTGTTTGAATTGCAGAAAAACGAAAATATGGCGTTGCTTCCGCCTTGACCTGGTAGAATGAGCTTTTTCTATAGAACAACGTAAATGTCAGATTTTCTCTAATTTTTATTAAAATTGAGATAATTAATTATGAGATATGAGATAATTCTAGTTTTGGTAACAAATTCTCAATTCTTTCACTTCCAAATTGTTAAGCCATAACATAGCGAATTTGTCATAGTTTGCGTAGCATTATATGACCAGTTGTGCTGATATACACATGAACTTAAGACAAGGTGTACTGATGAGTCGTAAACGTCGAAATCAGCAATATTTTTGTTCTATTCACTTTTGTTGAACAATTTGGAAGTATTAGAGAAGAATTGTTAATGGCTTTTTTGAATGCCTTTTGTACATAACTCGAGCAAATCTTTTCCGATTTTCATAATTTTTTTTTTTGAAAGGTCTGGGCATGCCCGGTGATTTATGGAAGAAATTTTTTTGAATGTTGAGTTTTGGTCTCAGCCAGGGCCCTAAAATTGAGTCTCTAAACTAGGTCCCAATGGGTTTTTTCTACATGAAACGGGCAAATCTTATCCGATTTTAAACATCTTTTTTTCTGAAAGATAATATTGAAAAATAGATTACTTGATAGACGCTTTTAGTGCGGTTCAATTTTGAATTTTTTCCTGCGTTACAATCGAATTTCGTATGATATATGCGTAATTATGTACGGTATATGCGTAAAATCAGCACACGAACAATAAATTTGTATAGTGCCACCTTATGTCGAATTAGTCAAATTTCAATTAAAATTCAAATGTTGAACGGACTAAAAGGGTCTATTGAATTTGAACAAAATCAGCTGTAAACTTCCGAGGTTACGGTTGAAAAAGTGGTCAAAGTCGTGGTATGTTGAAGGCCGATGAAACTTTTGACTTATATCTCTGCGAAACTAGCACGGACATAGATCTTGAAGATTTTGATACGAACTTCCAGAAATCACAAAAAAAAATTAGTGAAAATTGGTTGAGTCAAGCGGATCCTTAGTGTAGGCCAACTCAGGCTGCACGACACTACATGATAGTTGGATTCTTCATGAGTATTCCTCTAATGATGAGGTTTTCTGTGCATTGTTGTAGCCAAAATTTTCTGACCATAAGGCCTTAGGTTGGTCCCAGCCAAAAAAAAAATCTTTTGCTATGTTGTGGAGTGAATTGAGGCGAACTTTTTTGTACATTGAAGTATGTTTCCGAGGCCTCTTTTTAGGGCTCTAGGTCGGTTGTTTTCGATTTATTTTTTTCACATAGTTGCTTCGGACGAGTTTTTCAATGTTGCCCTTCCGACAATCTCCAATTCAATTTAAAGTGGACGTAATTTCATACATTCAATTCGTAGTAAACTTAAAGATATTGGGCTGAAAATGGAAATAAATTGCTTGGACTTGGCGATAAAAATAGTAGATTACAGTGGGGGATGCGGAAATAAGTCATTACATGAGGGATTAATTTTGTGAAACGAGCCAAACTCAAGAGGGTGTTTTTAAGCAAAAAGCTTTGAAAACTGTTTTTTGACGAGTGTAGAGTTTGTATCCCGAGCCGAAGGCGAGGTATACAACTACAAGAGTCAAAAAACAGTTTTTAAAGCGAGTTGCTTAAAACTGCACGAATGAGTTTGCGAATGTCACAAAATTATCCAGAATGGATGACTTATTAAGTATCCCCCACTGTATGCTGTTTTACTCGGTATTCCAACCGAAAACGCGTCATTACATACGGATATACATGTAATGAGAAGTTTCCGGTGGGGGCTACATGTAATGAATAGCATGTAATGAATGACATGTAATGAACAATTTCCGTGGGGTGCACATATACATGTAATGACAAGTTTTCGGTGGAACAACGAGTAAATATCATTAATTCAAGGGAATCTTCATTGAACATGTTATACTCATACCCAAGCCCGGTAAACCTGCAAATAAGGCGAAGAACTTTAGACCTATTAGTCTACTGAACGGACTGAGCAAGCTCCTTGAAAAAGTCCTTCGCACTAGGATACTCGAATACTGTAGTGAAAATGATTTATTGCCCAACTATCAATTCGGTTTTAGGAGTAAGGGTTTTAGGAGGAAGCATTCTACAGTGAAAACTGTAAAAATCAGATTTGAATGTAATGCATTAATCCGAAACAAAATCCATCAGTTAAGGCAATATTCACTTAGATACGGGTACGGGTACGGGTACGGGTCATTTACAAAATGTTTTTTAATTTAATTTAAGTGAATTTACCACCGCGTGCAACAGCAATACTTAAAACATTTTGTCAATTGTTCTAGACATATAGTAGATGATGTAAAAATGCAGTTACGAAACGTCCAAACATGACGACTTTATGTTATTCATTTATTTTGGTTGGATCGAAAAGTTGTGTAACAAATCCACTAGCAATATCTACAATCTCCTAACTTCTGATCATTCAGATAAGTTACGTACACTTTTAGTATTTGGACTCCAGAAAACATATGCAGGGGACCCGTACGCGTTAGAATAGATGTGGTAAACAGAATAGATGTTGCAAAAAGATTCGAACGTATCTAAGTAAATGTTGCCTTAACTCTTAAGTGTATGAAAATACGTCGACATTAAAGTGGCTTGTAAATTGCTGAAAGGACAATATCGAAAACCCGCCCGAAGAAACGGTGAAAGAAAGGCCTTCAGAAAGTTCAATTTTCAAGTTCAGTTTTTTCTGCAACAAAGCAAAAAACCATTTTTTTATCTAGGGCCGATCTTAGGGCCATTAGGAAATGTCTCGGACACCTACTTCGATAGACAAAAATGTTTCCCTCAATTTGCTCTGCAACATAGGAAAAAAAAATTTTTTTTGTTAGGGCCGACCTTAGGACAGACCTGCGGCCCACTTCAGCCCTAAGCACAGGCACCGGGTCCAAACTTGTTTTTGAATATAATTCGGTACTCTCAAATACAAAAAGAATCAATAAAATCTGTCAGGATTTATCCAATTTATGTAAGCAAACACGTTGGGCCCTAGTAGAAACTCAGTTTTAGGGCCCTGAGAGAGTCCAAGGGTTTCTTATCAACAAATTTTCTTCCATAAAACAGGAGACAGTCCTAGACCTTTCGATTAAAAAAAAAAATTGAAAATCGGAAAAGATTTAATCGAGTTATGTACAAAGAACACGTATGGCCCTAGCATAGACTCTGTTTTAGTGCCCTAGCTAAGTCCAAGGACTCAAATTTAAAAAAGTTTCTTCCATGAATTGTTGGTCATGCTCAGATCTTTCAAACAAAAAAATTTATGAAAATCGGAAAAGATTTACTCGAGTTATGTACAAAAGACCAAAAACCACTTAAACGGCCCTAGCTCGGCGGCCCTTGGGCCGACAGTGCCCAGATTGAAAATCGGATGAGTTTTACTCAAGTTATCGCGGTGACAGGCGGACGAACGGACATTTTTTTTTGTCATCTAAGAACCATGGTCGACGCTCGCCCCTACTCCCGGGTCGAAATTGGGGTGATTAGAAACGTCGTGTTTAACGCATAAGACCCCTTTTCGAAGAATTTCGTTCTTTGTACGGGTCTAAAAAATATCAAAGTCAGAGAGGTCTTGTTTATATTAATAGTTTACTTCTTAAAATAAACATCGAGCAACATAATGAATACGCAACAACAAAAGGCTATGAGAAACTGATAACAAAATTAAGGCATCGTAAATTAAGAATGTTTTTAGTCAGTCAAAACAAAGATTTTCATTATAAGTTTTCGACTCATAGGTGTAAGTTGTCGGCACCTCCATATTTCTGGGTCGTTAATAATGCTAATTTGACAGTCTTTTCGGCCTGGATTATTCTGGAACATTCATTTAATGATGTCACAATTTCACTAAATTGCACTGTGCTGACTTGTCAATTTTGCATCATCGTTGCGACACCGAATAGTACTTAGTAGTAGTACAATAGGAGTACTATAATAGTACTTGCTGATACAAGATACGTATGAAAGTAGTTTAACGCACTAGATGTGAGATTACCGATACGAGCCGAAGTCGAGTTCGGCAACACATCGTGTGCGCTAAACTGCCAGCATACGTAACGTGTATCAAACAACGTTTTTTTCAATTCACCAGCAAAAGCGAGCCTTTTTTCAACTTTTTTTTCTAAATTTATGTGAAATAAATTAACTAAAATTTTACGTCTACTTTCAAACAGTGCGTAAAAATTTTTTTATGCAATTCAATGTCGAAATACGACAATTTTCAATACTGCTTTGAGTGCGGAAAAGATTTTCAGCACTCAATTATAATTGACAAAAATTGTGATCGAAATAGAAATTTTATTGTTTGGTTTTGTCTATTTCGGCATTGAATTGCAGAAAACGTTGTTCCTACCTCGTTTTGTAACTAGATTTTTTCAGCACACGTCCTAAATAGTGTCCACACTCGCCTCTGGCTCGTCCGAACACTATTTAGGACTAATGCTGAAAAAACCTTTGTAACTAGGTAGGAAAATTACTATTACAGCTCTATCGCGTTAAAAATATACGCACTAGTGCGAGAAAGTGACTTCATGCGTCACCAAAATAGCGCGCGAAAAAGTGTGTTTTTCATGGTGAAATGCAAAAAACATTTTGTTTGGAAAGTTTTGCCATTTTTAAAACCTTTAGTGTAATTTTTGGTCATTATATCGATAATTGTGTTCATTTTCTTAATTTTTTTATTTAAATTATGACCAATGTAACAGTTTCTTTCGATAATGGACACAATCCCAACTTTCATGAAAATTTCCATACATTAGCGATTGCCGCAGTAAACGGGTGGATTGATAGTGAACTAAACAGGCGTATTAAAGAGACGCATTCAATAATTGTATTATGCGTATATTTTTGAATATACAGGAATAACATACAAACAAATAATTACGCATCGAGGAAGGTCTTTAAGCAAGGAGCTTATTTGAGAACTATTTTCTGACCTGTTCAACCGAGGGGTGAACCACTCCCAGATGAACGGTGTTCTGCAGTAACTGAGTGCTTTCATTGTGGTAACAATAGAATGACAAAGATGGTGCAGAACACCGTTCAGATAATCACCAGATAACCACTAAATAATCACCAGATAATCAAATAATCACCAGATAATCACTAAATAATCACCAGATAATCAAATAATCACCAGATAATCACAAGAAAATCTTTTCTGAAAAAAAGTGGTTCAACCCTCGTGTTCAACATAGGGGCTGTTCATAAATAACGTCAACTGTAGCGTATAAACATTTTTCTAGTCATAAGTCTATTATGATCAAGTAATCCATTTGTTTTGTATTGAGTCTTAGCATCCGTTGAAGTTGTGATTCTTGTAAAAATACGATGTAAATTCATGAAACAAAGTCATTCGAGTCATTCTGTCTTGAACGTTAAAAGCATGCAGTTCTTATTACTTGTAACATTAACTAATAGAGAATAGAATCCAATGAAAGCGTATGCCTCATGATTGAACGGACGTGCAAGTCTGCAAACCCCCACCCCCACCGGTTCTCTTTACCAATGAAAAAAACGCAAAAAATTCTTTTTGAAATTTTATTTAAATCCAAGGGTCCATAGAAAGGACTGGAAAGAAAGTATTTTGGTCTGCAGGTGTTTTGCACACAACAAAAAGAATATTCTTTTGATGGTGACAAATTACTTGTAAGATTGAAGGTTGATTTTTTGATTATATGTAATTGACGCTTTTAGTGCGGTTTGAATTTGAATGTTTCATGCGATATATGCGTAAATTACGTACGTTTCCACGCGATCAGAGCGTAAAATACGTAAACAAACAATAGGTTTTTATACTGCCACCTAACGTCAAACAGTTAAACTCTATGAAAAATTTCAAATTTTGCGAGGGCTAAAAGCGTCAATTATGTTGCTACTGAAGTCAGATTTATAATTTTTGTGTGTTTGCGGTGCTGTGACAAATCGTAGGTGTCGGACTCGGATTTTTATTTTCATTAGCTACAACCATTGTCCTCAATTTCTCCTTTGCGTCCGAACTTCTAAAAAAAATTGTCCTAGCCCCAGGCACCCGCCACGGGTGTGTACTAAAACCCCAAAAAGCTCAAAACCGTTATTTCTCATAATACATTTTACATTTAAAATTCTATGCTACTAAAAATTTGTCCTCAATTTGTCCTGGATGCCAATTTTTAATTTGATGAAACTAAAAAATTGTCCTCAATTTGTCCTAACTGAAACTACTCTCAGATTTCGCATCTAACGTACATACACTAGTGAACTGTTTCACTGTGTTATAACAAGCACAAATAATTAATAATTTTGCAAAAAATTATTTTAAAATTCTAATATAACAAAGAAATGTCCTCAATTTGTCCTTACCGATAGATTGTAAGTGTCAAATTCATATCCTGTACTAAAACTCATTAGCTCAAAAATGAATAAACCACCTAGCCGGGAGGCCTTAATTTGTCCTTACCAATAGTTCTTTTACTTTTAAGGTACATACATCGTCTGTAAATATAAAAATGATTTTTGGTTCTAAAAAATGCCAAAATCACCAAATCCTCTACTATTTCACAATTCAACGATACAAAAAAATTGTTCTCAATTTGACCTACACTTACGGAAATATATTTTTGCATCAAATAGAATTTTGTACTTCTTCGCAAGTTTTTGCAGTGTTAAAAAGCTGCGCAGAAGCAAAATTCTATTAATGCAAAAATATATTTCCGTGAGTGTAACCTACAATTATTTCTATTTTTCGACTTTGACCCTTTGCAGTGAACTAGGCCAAGTGTGCCAATAGATTTTTTTTTTCAAAAACACCATTTATTTGGTATGGATAGTACAATCTTAACAAAATTTGTCAATTTATTACTACAGTTGAGTTGTACTAAAGAAATTTTTGAGGAAATAACTTCAGTAAGACGCCAACAGATGCTAATAAATGATGAGACTATTCTACACAAAATCATCCATCATCGAATGGACACGAGAATGCAATAAGGATTACCCTATTTATGTATAGAAAAAAACTTTGGACCCTAGACTGGCTGAGTGCAAGGGCAAAACCAAAAAGTTTTCTTCCATAAATTGTCGGGCATTCTTAGACCTTTCGAACAAAAACATATTAATCAAAATCGGAAAAGATTTACTCGAGTTTTGTACAATTTTGTACTTAGGGACCATCCATAAATTACGTACGCTTTTTTCAGTGCTGTCATCAGATTTAAATCAACAATAACTCTTGGAAAATATTCACCTTTGAGACGTCAAAAGTATGACCGACCCCCCCATACTACCCCCCCTAAATGGGGGGGGGGGGGTCGGCCATACATTTGATGTCTCAAAAGTAAATATT
>CM055406.1:126655624-126750698 GCA_029228625.1 Pseudolycoriella hygida
GAAGAAAAACTTTTTTTCTGAGTTAAGTTTTTTCTGAGAAATTTTTTTTCGGAGGAAATTTCCTTTTCTGAGAAATTTTTTTTGCAAAAAATAGAAATTTTTTCATTAACTGAAAACTTCCAAAACGAAAAACGACTGATATCACAACAAAAACCTTAAAAGGTGAGTGTGACTTAGTCCGTAAGTCTGCTTCCAAAATTAATGATATCGCTTGAGGTGACGCTATCGCTGATAATACGCAGAAGTTTGTTTGAATGAAATCTTGCGTTCAAAGTTTTAATTTCCTGAAAAAATTACAGCGCTGTTTTCAAAACAAATTTACGTTGTGTTAAAAAAATTGCGTCACAAATGCCGGACCCACCAGCGGCATAATTTTTCAACACTTTCACATTTTACACGCAAAAATTTAAATTTGCTTAAACAATTTACGCAATAAGAAACAAAAGTCAAATTTTTGCAGTGCAAAAACTGAAAGTGCAGAAAAATTATTTCGTCGTTGGGTCCGGCATTTGTGACGCAATTTTTTTAACACAACGCAATTTTGTTTTAAAAAAATCGCTGTAATTTTCTCAGGGAATTAAAAATTTTAAAACAAGGTTCCATTCAACCAAACTTCTGTGGATTATCAGCGGTAGCGTCACCTCAAGCGATATCATTAATTTTGGAAGCGGACTTACGGACTGCGTCACACACTACCTTTTAAGAGGTTTTGTTGTGATAATCATAATCATTAATTACGATCTCAAGAACTAGCCAGCCGATCTTCATGAAATTTTTTCTGGACGTCAGTCTCAGACCCAATGATAAACTTATTAGCATCTTAAGAAAATGGCTGCCAGGTGTCAAAGTGGCGTCATCTTGGATTCTTTGCTATCTTCTGAATTAGAGTATCTAGACAGTTGGTTTTTTCGGGAAAGTTATAGAGATTGTTGAGGAGAATTTTATGAGGTACTCAGAAAAGTGCTGCCAGTTGTCAAAGTGATTTTTGCTATATTCTGAATTAGTTGGTGTCATCGACAAAGGTATATAGATCAGTGAGGAGAATTGGTGATACGAAGTATTCCGAAGGTAGCCGAAGGTGACACTAAAGTGTTTCGAAGGTAGCCGAAGATGATACGAAGTGTTCCGAAGGTTGTCGATGATGCCACGAAATGTTCCGAAGGCGATCCGAAACGCTCCCAAGGTATCCGAAGGTGACACAAAGTGTTCAGAATGTGGCCCAAGGTGACACAAAGTGTTTCGAAGGTAGCCGAAAATAATACGAAGTCTTCCGAAGATAATCGAAGATGACTTTTAGAAAATATTTGTCAACTGGCGTCATGACGCGCCATTTTGGATTTTCGAAAGCAATAAATTATGCTTCTTTGGCTTTTCGAATTTTATCTCCGGAACGAAAATACTTAAAGAGTTGGTTTCTTCCAGAAAGTTATAGCAAACTTCCAAAACAAATGATATCGCATACAAAATCCTCATAAAAGGTAAAGAGTGGCACAGTACGTAAGTCTCTTTCCAAAATTATTGATATCGTTTGAGGTGACGCTTTCGCGGATAATTCGTAAAAATTTGTTTGAATTTATTGTCAGCTTGTGTTTGAATTTTTTAAAACTAATTGCACTACTTTAAATTACGTTTTGTTGAAAAAACCGAGTCACAAATGCCAGACGCAACGATGTAATAATTTTTCTACACTTTCAGTTTTCACAGGCAAAAATTTTCATCAACCCAAAAGAAAAATTTTTGCCCCGTAAAAACTGAAAGTACAGAAAAATTATTACACTGATGGGTTTGGCATTTGTGACGCGATTTTTTGAACACAACGTAATTTTGATGTATAAAAAGTTGTGCAACTTGTTTTAAAGAATACAGTTTTGATCACAAGCTAAAATTAAGATCAAACAAATTTTCACGAATTATCCGCGAAAGCGTCACCTAAAACGATGTCAATAATTTTTGAAGGGAACTGACGGACTGCGTCACTCTTTACGTTTTAAGAGGCTTTTGTATTTTAAGGTTGAACTAAAGTACCATAACGTTTTCTGCTGTAGTAATTATTCGTATCACTTATGTTTTTACATCTCCTTTATACATACTATCGAAGCATCAAAAAGTGGTAGTAGATGCTGTAATGTACAGTTACAAGAGGAGTCTTCTATCAATAAAAATTAGACTAAACTGTTAACTGGCAATCCGACTATAAACTGGCGATTGTTACATTACACTTACCGCAGTGTAGTAATTCTGATAAAAGATACGTAACGTTTACGCTTTGGAGAAACGTTTGTTTGCATTCTATAGGTTATCAAGGTTAACCACTATTTGATGTTATCAAGCGGTTTTTAAATTTTTTGAGGTTGTTTATGATAAAAAAAGACTTGTATTTTTCTAAATATTTTATTTCTATTTATAGTTTCATTAAATTATCGGTCAACACTTGCATTAATCGGTTGACTTACTTATAGCATGCTAGCGTGCAATAATGTCAATAACTCCATTGGTTGTAGGTGAAATGACTTTCCTTGTTTCGTTGGCAGCTATTCTATTCTTTCGTATGGCACGACTTTTCTTTAGTCATTATTCGAACCGAAATTAAGACGAATAAGACCCGTTCGAAATACGTGCATTACTTACCCACGACTGACGTTTGTAATTTCGAATTTCGAAAATATGAAAAAAAAATTGTCACTCCGTTCCGTCTGTGTCTTAGCCTTTATTTCCCTGAAAAGTGGTTATGGGATTGAACTTATGCTGAGCTGGAGTCGCCGATGTTTGCTTAGGTTTTTGTTACAAAACTCGAATAAATCTTATCGCTGTTTCCTCGTGCCGAAATTCAAATCTGACAGCTGTCAAAAGTTGTCAGTTGTACCTACATCATTTTACCAGAGAAATGCTAACAATGGCAGATTAGAACTATTAGAACGCTTATAATGGCCATAAATGAAAAAATTGTTCATCAGGCTGTCAAAAAAACGAGTTTATGGGACAATTTACAAAGTGCAATGTTTGTATCATGCTCGGAGTGGTAGCGGAGAGCGTGACGCAGTCCCCACACCCCAAAAAAAATGTCCACAGCGAACTTTTGAGTTTTTTCCCCTCGCCCCCTAGGTTGAAAACGAGCCGAGATATCGCCAATCAAAGATGCCCAATTTCTATAATGGTAAAAATATCTTTGAAAATAATCAAAATTTTATTCCTGTGTTGTGTGTCCACGATGTATCTATGTCTCTATGTACCTATGTATGTATCTATCTACTTTTTTTTCTCGAGAACCGCCTGAACGATTTCCTTAAAATTTTCAGGGAACGTCAGTCTCGGCCCCAAATGAAAAATTTCATATGCCGCTTTTCCGGGAAAATTCTGGAAAAGCCGTGGCATGTGGAAAAGTGGTCAATTTGAGGGTTTTTTAGTAATGCTCGGAGTTTTCGAATTTTAGCTCCGAAGTGACAATAGCTAGAGAGTTCGTTTCTTCGGGAAAGTTATAGAGTTTGGTCAGCAGAATTTTTTGGGATCTTAAGAAAATGGCTGCCAGCAGTCAAACCGGCGCCATCTTGAATTTTCCCAAGCAATAAATTAGGTTTTTTTTTTGGTTTTCGAATGACAATACTCAGAGAGCTGGTTTCTTCGGGGAAGTTATAGAGTTTCATCAGGAGAATTTTTTGGTATCATTAGAAAATGGCTGTCAGCTGTCATAGCGGCGCCATCTTGGATTTTCGTTTATGAGTTTTCGGTTTTCGAATTTTAGCTCCGGAATGACACTTCTAGAAAGTTATAGAGTCTCATCAGGAGAATTTTTTTTTATCTCAAGTAAATGGCTGCCAACTGTCAAAGTGACACCATCTTGGATTTTTTGCTAAATTCTGAATAAGAATACCTAGACAGTTGGTTTTTTCAGGAAAGTTATATGAATCACTGAGAAGAATTGGAGACACGAAGTGTTCCGAAGATAGCCGAAGGTGACACGAAGTGTTCCGAAGGTAGCTGAATGTGAAACGAAGTGTTCCGAAGGTAGCTGAAGGTGACACGAAGTGTTCCGAAGACAGCCGAGGGTGACACGAAGTGTTCCGAAGGCAGCCTAAGGTGACACGAAGTGTTCCGGAGGCAGCCGAAGGTACACGAAGTGTTCCGAAGGCAGCCGAAGGTACAAAAAGTGTTCCGAAGGTAGTCGAAGTCGACACAAAGTGTTCCCAAGGTAGCCGAAGGTGACACGAAGTGTTCCGAAGGTAGCTGAATGTGAAACGAAGTGTTCCGAAGGTAGCTGAAGGTGACACGAAGTGTTCCGAAGACAGCCGAGGGTGACACGAAGTGTTCCGAAGGCAGCCTAAGGTGACACGAAGTGTTCCGGAGGCAGCCGAAGGTACACGAAGTGTTCCGAAGGCAGCCGAAGGTACAAAAAGTGTTCCGAAGGTAGTCGAAGTCGACACAAAGTGTTCCCAAGGTAGCCGAAGGTGACACGAAGTGTTCCGAAGGCAGCCGAAGGTGACACGAAGTGTTCCGAAGACAGCCGATGGTGACACGAAGTGTTCCGAAGACAGCCGAGGGTGACACGAAGTGTTCCGAAGGCAGCCGAAGGTACGCAAAGTGTTCCGAAGGTAGTCGAAGTCGACACGAAGTGTTCTCAAGGTAGCCGAAGGTGACACGAAGTGTTCCGAAGGTAGGCGAACGTGAAACGAAGTGTTCCGATGGTAGTCTTTGGAGAAAATTTTTTTTGGTTCGTTAAATTTTGTTCTTGGCGCAATTTCTTTATCAACTTAAATTTCTTGCTGTTTTAATAAAATTTACGTAAACTTTGGCTTTTCGTTATAATGCCATTTTACATTTAAAAAAATTTCAATAAAACGATACATCGTTGGAAAGCTAGCTCTCTCACATTTCCACGAAATTCCATTATAAAGTTTGCGAAGGCTCTCCTTCTCATAAAAAACTTTCATTGAAACTTGTTATTCCAAAATGATCATTTTTGGAACTGTTTACTTGATCGTGGAGTATAAACTTGTGTCGAAATTTTTACTAGTTTTGTCGGCTCAGGGTAGCGTGTAAAAAACATAAAACTTTCGCAGGTTTATTTCTGCATCTTCAGTCGATGTTAATTTCAATCTACAAAGTTCCAAATCAATTAAAGAAAAGATCACACAATTTAACTGTAGTTACAAACTAGCTTCGAATTATGACATCATGCATCAAAAACTTATACATAATTAGACAGATTTATCGAAATATAAACAAAGCACGATATTCGAACTAGAACAAGACCATGGACCTACACATTGCGTTCTATCATAGAATGGCTAATCAATATCTGGATGGTGCCTAGACGCCCCGGAGTAAGCTTTTATGAACTGAACTAATAATGTTCGTATCACTCGTGAAGTTCATCCGATTGCTAGTCTGTATGTGTAGGGACTCAAGCACTTTACGTTTAGCATAATTTTGTTCCACTTCCAATACTTCAATCTTATCCATATGAGGTACATGTCCTGCTTCATAGTAGTGGTGGACCAGAGCTGTAGTACGTTCCAATTCACCAGTTGCATTGAAGACTTTGGTATCATCCAACATGTTCCTCCTGTCTGTAATTCAATTTTCTTCCTGTATGCCCCACGTAGCACAAGTCACACCTACATCGTCTACCATCGCCCATACAAGGGCTAAATTTCTCCACGAAATTTAATGCTAACTGGTTCATAAATGCTACTCATGTTGATATCCCAGAAGACATTTGTTGGCTGCTATCCCTAGGTCCCAAGTTTTCGCTACCATAGAAGAAAGAAACTTCCCCATATTAAAATTCATAGCAGATATCGAAAATATTGTATGGGAGGACCCAGTGGATGAATCGAAAGAGGAAAAAAGATCAAGAGTAGCTCACATTCTGCACAAAGAAAAATACAACAATCCAATTGACGATCCAATAAAAGCTGAAATTGTTAGTATCTACAAAAGAACCAAGAGATTGTTAAGCTTTCGTTCGCAAACTGCGAGCTTCATCAGGGATTATAGTAAGCTAAGAGAATTACTATGTTTTCATTGGTTCCGTTGGATGGATGTGAACAATAACTTTCCAAAGATATC
This sequence comes from Pseudolycoriella hygida, assembly GCA_029228625.1. Classification (NCBI taxonomy): domain Eukaryota; kingdom Metazoa; phylum Arthropoda; class Insecta; order Diptera; family Sciaridae; genus Pseudolycoriella; species Pseudolycoriella hygida. The sequence continues at coordinate 126,661,691 of CM055406.1, forward strand.
CATATCGCTTGATTTCGTACTGATTTTCTGTGGACTTTCAATTTGGGCCAGCGTTTCCTACATTACACTCTAGCTGTATCACATAAACTATAGTAGCTACAAAGTTTTTGTTTCGACAAGATTGTTGGAAGGGACGAACCAGACAAAATAGTTTCCTTAATCGTTGTTTTGCTGGTTTGTGTTGTATCGCTTGTGACTAAAACCAAAATGCTTAGCTTAATTTTTCAACTTCAATATTTTATTGTTCTCCCTTGCATTCGGTCAAGTGACTGACCATAATCATGGCTAAAACAACAAAATTACAGAAATTACCACTAAGCAATTTCTCTTGAGAAAAAAAAACTTTTAAACTAAACGATTGACAACTAGACAAAAAATTGCAATATCGCATTTTATTTATTTAGTTTTGTTTACACCTGTTCGCAACTGTGCCCGTATAACTATGTCGGTGCATGGTTTCAGTTTTCTTGCTCTTTATCACATAGCATTTTATTGCACGTCTAAAACGAAAAGTATCGTTATCGAATTGATGCCCGTTTTTCATTACTCGTCGAACCACGAAAATCGTAATTTTCACTTCCCAAATGGGAGCCGAAAATGAAAAAATGCAGACCTCAGTACGCCAAGAGATGCGAAAATATTTTCGTTCTCTAAAGAGGGCCGAAAGTATTTTCGGCTCTTAAAAGAGAGCCCAAAGTAACTGATGTAAACAGTATGATGATTGCATCAGCAATTTCGTTGTGTTAAAAATTTGAGTTTGGGAAGTGAAAAATTACGATTTCCGCGGATCTCGTGATGAAAAATTACGTGAATCACAAGGGATGACGTATGAAAATTCAACCTGTGCGATGCAGCCCTTGCCTTCGGCGCGGGCAGCAACTCTCGCACAGGGTTGAATTTTTATACTTTCATCCCTTGTGATACAAATAACTACAGTTGGGGGCTGTATAATTATACAAATCACTGGTATAAAATACCTTTATTTTGTATAATTTGCATACATGTTGTATAATTATACAGCCCACAACTACTGCATGATACAATACGTAAGCATTAACATTTAAAGGTCTAGGATCCAAATATGCAGCATACCACCATTGTGAGTTTTCAGTGTAAACGTAATATTTTTTTTATGATTTCGACTGTTTTTTATCATTTGTATACGACACGTTTAGTCAATAAATAATTATTTATTCAAATTACTATTTAACTACCAAACACAACCCCCTAAACTGAAAAAGTAATTTCTATAACATTGTGTTATATGTGAAATTTTAGAACGAGTGAAGCGAGTCTTAAAATCACATTGGGTGACAAAAAGTACCACATTTCGCAACGTGTTGTATATATAACGACTTGCGAAAAGTGAACTTTGAATAAAAATTTGTTTTCGGTGTGAATTTTTAAGATGAAACTTGACTATAAAGTTCGATCTATAAAATTTGATGATGATAATAACTTCTTTTCATCACTTTTTATCACTATAAAATGAGTGATAATAGTAATTTATGCAACAACTTGCGAAAAGAAGGTGTTTTTGTCACCAGATGTGGAATTTTCAAACGAGCAAACACTATTGCCAAAATGTGTTGAGATTATCAAGTTATTCTGTCGTACTTTGTGCATAGTATACAGTGACAAGCAATTGTTTCTTACCCCCTAATTATAAATTTCAATATATCTCGTATAAAGCCCGAAACCCAAACCCGTGAAAAGTAGTTCGGGTTCTGGTCGGATTCGGGTCGGGTCGGGTTCGGGCGGGCTTTTTTTCGAGTTTCGGGCAACCCGCTCACCTCTAATACATCATTGTTTTGTAGTCGATGTGATTTGAATATTCTAGGGTGCATCATTTTCAAAAATTTTTTTGTAGCGTTATTATCGAACCCGAATCGTAAACCAGATAAAAAGTACACCCGAAACCCGCCCGACCGGAAATTTTAAAACCCGAAACCCAGGCCCGTGAAAAGCAGTTCGGGTTCGGGTCGGGTCGGGTTCGGGCGTGCTTTTTTTTCTAATTTCGGGCAACCCGCTCACCTCTACTTACAATATCTCTTTAATATTGGCTGGCCGTATTTTGTTCAACTATACCAAATGTGCAATATGTATACGAGACATATTGACATTTATAATCAGGGGGTCAGAAACAATTGCTTGTCACTGTTAGAAAAATTAAAATTAATTAACAAACATAACCAAAGACCAGTACGTATCAGAATAGACGTGACAAACAGAATAGATGTGGCAAAGTGACTCGAACGTACCTAAATAAACAAATAAGCAAACAATCCAGCGTTTTCTGTTCTTTTATAACTGTAAGAATTTCAAAGATCCATAGAAATTACCCAAATAGAGGAATTTCCGTGCTATACTTGCTGAGATATTTGCAAAAGAGCTTCACCGACCCTCGAAAAACCATGTTTTTGGTACTTGACCATATCTTCGGAACCACTTGATCCTTTTTGCTCATCTTCGAACTTTAATCATGGGAGGCATGTATCCTTCAGGGAAAAAAAGTTTAGGCTGATCGGTTGAGGCGTTTGGGAAAAAAGCGGAGACGGACAGACAGAAGGACATTTTTTTTATTGCTGAATCGTCATCTCTTGACCGTAGTAGATGCACCCCCTCCCCTCCCACCTCGATCTACCCCATGTTACAATAAAATTGTTTGTAGTAAACGTATAGACCTTTGCACTTCGTACGGGTCAAATAAAAGAAAAAATTGCGTGTAAGGTTGAAATTTGTCGCGTTAGGATATGTCACCGTTAGTTACCTTAATTCAAAAATTTTTTATCACAGAGGCAGCGAAAGTTTGTTCTTTCGCCCCTCAAATCAGGGACGAAAGTAGAAAAATGCATCCCACGGGGCGAAAGTAAAAGAAGGAAGCCAAGAGAACGAAAATATTACCAATGAACAACTTTCGTCCCTCTTTGCGTCAATGAACTACTAAAATTTGTTCACTTGACAGAAAGAAGGTTGCCATCACAGAAGTGGTTTTGATTTTGAGCGCTACATATTAACCAGCGGTTGTTTCTGGTTTAATAATATTAGAGCATTTATAGTCACTTCCAAACAAAATTTTTCTGATTTACTCAACACGACGTCGTAAAGGGAATCAATGTTAACCATGAAATATGGCGTCAAAGTAAGTTTGTTGTTATTTTGTAAAGTTATTGTTTGCTGTGTTTTCATTGACGGATTCATATATTTTATTGGCTGTTAAGCAAATATTTTTTGATGTTATAATGGAAACAATGATGGGAATAATGTTGTGTTGTGTTGACTTAATTCAAATAATTTAAGTCCTTGCCAAGTGACAACAGTGTTATTCAGTGATGTTGTTCGTAAATGGGAATATTGCATTTTTGTGCGTTCAACCCCAATCATTTTCGTGAAAAATACTATATTCAGAATGCGTCAGTGTTTTTTCGTGGCTAAAGTACAAACCTTCCGCTGTCTTAATAATAAAAAAAAATAGTATGGATAACTCGGGACAAAAGTAAGAAAATTCAAACCGTGTGATTGCCGACCTCACCTTCGGTTCGGGCTGCAAACTTCACACGGGTTTGAATTTTCTTACTTTCATCCCTTGTCATCCAAATTACTACAATAAAAAACAGCGAAAATGAACAAAAACGTCGACGTATTAACCCACCGAGAATAACATGCGTGTATATGTGAGTCAATTTGACAGCAGAACACATGCGAATAGATCTTAAACAACTAACACAAACTGTGGCAACGAAAGTGATGTGATATTTCGATTAGAGCGTGTTTAACCGGAGAAGAGAAAATATAGGATTCTATAAGTGTATCAGCTAAGTGTTTTTAGAACAAATTGATCGAAACAACATCGTGAGACATTTCAACTGTTTTCTCATTGTTATAACAATAAACATCGAAAAAATAGAAAAAGGGTCAAGTGCAAATTATCAATTTCTTCATTGTATTTAAAAGCATGTAACTCGCGGAACTGTCATGTCGGTCGCAAGGGATGATCCATCGTGAATCATTACATGCAGTGCTTTTTACCACTAACCGTAACTTTGAAAGTTTTAGTCTAAATTCAACTCCAATATCACCACAAAACGATTCTAAAAATCGGTCAAAATCTACTTGAGTCATTGTGTTGACAGAAGGACAGACACAATATTTTTTGCCGATTTCTTATATTCAGATCCCAAAACGTAAAACCCACCAACTCTCGAGTCGAAATTACAAACGTCGTGGTGGTTCGATAGTTCGATTCCCCGCCTTTTTTCCCGTTTGATTATTTACTTTCTGTAAAAAAAACACTGATAATGGCTCCACGTTTTAGTTCATTCTTAAAAATTAATTACAAGTCAAGAAATATTTTGATAAGCGTTTGCATATCAACAACTTTGTCGAAAAACATTACTCTAATCAGAAAATGGTTCATCATTTTTCCTCTAAAATAAGCAAATTTTTATTAATTTGATTTTGTTTTCAAAGAACAAAAAGCTCACATCCGTTGTTTTACACCGGCCAAAAATTAAGCTAATCCGCAAAAGCAAAACTCTGAGTTCATCATTATCATATAGACCATCATGCCCACATCGGCAGCGGAGGGCGTGACGCAGTCCCCACACCCCAAAAAAGAAGTCCACAAACCCAAAAAATCCATACAAAAATCTTTGGGACACGGAGCCATTATACGCGAACTTTTGAGTTTTTTCCCCTCGCCCTCCTCCCCCTCCAAATTATTTTTAAAAATCTCCGTCGCAGGAAAATTTCATATGCCGCTTTTCCGGGAAAATTCTGGAAATGTGCAAAAGTGGTCAATTTTGAGGGTTTTTTAGGTATGAACATTACCATACCTAACATTAACATTTTCGAATTTTAGCTCCGGAGCGACAATAGCTAGTTGGTTTCTTCTAGAAAGTTATATAGTTTCATCAGGAGAATTTTTTGGTATCATAAGAAAATGGCTGCCAGCTGTCATAGCGGCGCCATCTTGGATTTTCGTTTATGAAGTGTTCCGAAGATAGCCGAAGGTGACATGAAGTGTTCCGAAGGTAGCCGAGGGTGACATGAGGTGTTCCGATGGTAGCCGAAGATGACACGAAGTGTTCCGAAGGTAGCGGAAAGTTACACGAAGTGTTCCGAAGGCAGGCGAAGGTGCCACAAAGTATTCCGAAGGTAGCCGAAGATGATACGAAGTGTTCCGATGGTAGTCGAAGGTGTTGGAGAACAATTTTTTTTCGTAAAAAAAACTTTTTTCGGAGTAAAATTTTTTTGGATAAAAATTTTTTTCGGAGAAAAACATTTTTTGAAGAAAATTCTTTTTTCGAAGAAAATTTTTTAAAGAAAAATTTTTTCGAGAAATTTTTTGACGAGAAACAATTTTTGTTAAAGAAAATTTTTTTTGGAGAAAAAGTTTTGTTTAAAGAAAAATTTTTTTGGCGAAAACTTTTTTTTCGAAAAAACAATTTTTTTGGAGAAAGATTTTTTGGCAAATTTTTTTGGAGCAGATTTTTTTGAAGCATTTGTGAGGAAAAATTTGGGGAGAAGAAGACACTTTTTTTCGGCGAAATTTTTTTCGAAGACAATTTTTTTTCGCAGAAATTTTTTTTCTAAGAAAATTTTTTTTTCTGAGAAAATTATTTTCGGAGAAAATTTTTTTCAAAAAATATACATTTTTCAACAACTGAAAGCTTTCAAAACGACTGATATCACAATAAAAACCTCTTTAAAGGTAGTGTGACGCAGACCGTATGTCCGCTTCCAAAATTAATGATATCGCTTGAGGTGACGCCATCGCTGATAATAAGCAGAAGTTTGTTTGAATGGAACCTTGTGTTCAAAGTTTAGTTTCCTGTAAAAATTACAGCGCTTTTTTTAAAACAAAATTACGTTGTGTTAAAAAAATTGTGTCACAAATGCCGGACCCAACGACGAAATAATTTTTCTGTACTTTCAGTTTTTGCGTTGCAAAAATTTGACTTTTGTTTCTTATTGCGTAAATTGTTTAAGGCAAATTTAAATTTTTGCGTGTAAAAACTGAAAGTGTTGAAAATTACTCCGCTGGTGAGTCCCGGCATTTGTGACGCAATTTTTTTAACACAACGTAATTTTGTTTTAAGAAAGGTGCTGTAATTGATTGATTGATTTATTTATTTCTCAGGTATAAAAGCTGCAATTGATACAATTGATCACAATTATAAACACTGAGGCCATCTTTGTTGGGCCCATTGTGCTGCTCCCGATTTGTGTGTGTGTGTGGTGTAGTGTGATGGGGTGAGTTTTATGGTTCCTGGCTATTGTTCGTGTATTGTAGTGGTTATGTGGCGCTGATCTCCAATTTGTTCCCTGTGATAAAAGAGAGGACTTTTGGGAGTGGTACTTTACGGAATTCTTCTATTTTTAGGTAGAAGTCCCCCAGACATTGCGCCCTGAGTCTCGCTAAAGCGGGACAGTGACATAGGTAGTGCATTGATGTTTCGGGCACGTCTCCGCACCTCCTGCAGTTCGGGTCATCACTGAGTCCCATCTTGTTTCGATGGTATCTCAGATTATTGTGACCTGTCAGCTCTCCTAGTATCCTTCTTAAGGATCTCTTGTCCAGGCTCAAAAGATATTTGGTAGTGTGCTCGTTGCAACCTGCCAAAAATTCCTTTGCCTGTCTGCACGTATTTAGGTTTTCCCAAACACGCTGGTGCCTTTCTTTTGTTCTACGCCTTATCAGCGTCGATATTAGTCCCTCGTGTATTCCGATTACCGGTTCCGGGCCTATGAGCTCTTTCTCACTGCCTCTTCTCGCTAGATCGTCTGCAATTTCGTAACCCGGGACACCTGAGTGGCCTGGGACCCAAACAAGCGATACTTCGTTGTTCTCTGCTAGGGATTCCAGAGCTACTCTAGCCCCGAGTACCGATTTCGCTGACAGCTTGCAACTTGAGAGCGCTCCGATGGTCGACTTACTGTAAGAGCATATTGCTATTCTCTTATTGATAAGTCGTTTCTCTGTCAGTTTCTTGCAACCCTGTTTCATGGCAAAGGTCTTAGACTGAAACACTATGGCAAGTTTTCCGAGGGGAATTGATGTGTTAAGTTCTAATTACTCGCAATGAATACCTGCCCCCGTTCCGTCCTCCGTCTTGGATCCATCTGTGTAGACTATAAAGTCCCCAATCACAGGACAAGTCCCGCCTAGCCACTCCTCCCTACCCGGGAGGAGTGTCTCCAAGTTTTTTTTCGAATTTAAACGTTGTTGGAATGCGGTCGTTGGGCATTTCTATTTCTCTAAAGTCTTTCTTCAGTGAATTCAAAATGGCCGCGTGTCCCATATTCCTATTCAGCGCCAACCATTGGCCACTCGTGAATAATCTCGCTACTGTCCGCTCTGCCTCTTGATTTATGAATAAATCAATGGGACTGAGTGACAGCAAGACTTCAAGGGCTGCCGTTGGGGTCGACTTCATCGCTCCAGTTATTCCCACACATGCTAGTCTTTGCACGTGCGTCAGCTCTTTCTTCACACTAGCTGTTCCTGCCTTGCAGGACCATACCATACTGCCGTAGCTTAGTATCGGTCTCACTATCGCCGTGTACAACCAGTATAAAACTGAGGTTTTTCATCCCCAGTTTTTACCGAACGCGCTGAGGCACTGCCAGAAAATTCAAATTGATTTGCTGATTCTTTCTGCTATGTGTTCCCTCGATGTCAGCTTTTCATCTAATGTAATTTTTACAGGAAATTAAAACTTTGAACAAGGTTCCATTCATACAAAAGTCCGCGTATTATCAGCGATAGCGTCACCTCAAGCGATATCAATAATTTTGGAAGCAGAATCACGGACTGCGTCACACTCTACCTTTTAAGGGGTTTTTGTTGTGATTGAGTATAACAGTATAAAAGCTCAATGTGAAAAACGATTTCGCTCATTTTTATTGCCAAATATTTTATTTTTCATTTTGAATGGCTAAAATACAAGTGACATTTCACGAATTCTAACTACCCAAAATGGGACCTCCCTGAAAATTCTAATGCGAATTTTGAGTCAGTCCGTCATCGTCATCACTTTTGTTTTCGTTTTAAAGGTTGCATTCCAAAGGTGTCATTGACACCTGATCACGAGGTAACACCTTGTTGAGTTTGTAATGATGAATAGACACAAAAGTAACATAACTCCGCAAAACTCCTCCTTAAACTTTTTTGCATGTTACGCTGATACTATGAGTTTCTTTACTCAATTTATGATGCACTTTCGAAACGCATCAAAATTCTCGTCTATTTTGTACATCTTCATAAAATTTCTGAATGCATTCTTGCAAGACGGTTATATACGTGAACTTAAAGATACTGGCTACCGTGTATAAAAGCTACCAGTTCAGCAAACCTTTCAAACAAACTTCACACATTGCTTTTTATTTTGCATCGTGAAAGTAGCCAGAACCTAAATGCAATACAACTTTTCTGTAGGGGCGCGCAATAATTATTTTTGTATAAGAAATTTCAGTTTAATCAGCGTAATATGATATTCGTGTAACGCTTGAATTTCCTGCTTTGCATGTTTATTACATCGCATCGGTTGCCAGCCACAATGTAGTGGCCTCGTGTTACTTTGTGGCCGGAGTCTACTGCGATGCACTGCAAACGGAAATTTCGTTGCCACTAGGTACGTATGCCTCAGTTTTTCTTGCCGAAATAAGAGCGATAATCGCAGGCTGCCACTTAATCCAAAGCAACAACATAAACGAAGAGTACATTTCAATATGCTCAGACAGTGAAGCTGCCCTGAAAGCATTATCCGCTAATTCCTTTCAATCAGCACTAACTCTAGAATGCTGGGAAAACTTAAATGAAATGAGTACCTCTAAGCAAGTAAAGCTAATCTGGGTTCCAGCTCATAGTAACATCGAGGGCAATGAAATAGCGGACAAGCTCGCTAAAGCAGCCGCGTTAAGTTCACCAACTGGCCCGGAGCCAATACTGAATATTTCACCAACCTATAACAATAGATTGATTACCACCCTCAAATACAACAAATTTGCAGCCAGTTGGCAATCAACAACTAACTGCAGACAATCTAAACATTGCCTTGATATCAACAAACGAAAAACAAAGTTTTTATTAAATTGTAGTAGAACAAGACTGAAAACTTTCACAGGCGTTATGACGGGTCATTTCGGCTTCAATAATCACCTGACCACCATCGGCAAACGCACAGACCCCAGCTGCAATCAGTGTGGTGAACACACTGACACAGCTGAACATTACTTATGTCACTGCCCAGCTTACATTACTTCCAGGCGTAAGTTTTTAGGAGGGTATGTAATAAGGTACGACCTCATAAAAAGCTTACATCCAAAAGACATACTGAACTACATCGCCAGTACAGGCAGATTCGCGGAGTGAGCGCAAGATAACAAAAAACAATAGCGAGCACAATGGGCCCGACGGAGGCCCCCGTGCGCGTTTCCACGCCATCCTGTGGAAACAGCTATTCTTTAATAAAAAAAATACTTTGCTTAGCAAATGGAATTGTTATAGATTTATGAAAAATGTCGCATAAATTCGCCTGCATTTAGAGCGTAATGATATGTGAATGCGCAAAGAGAAAATGATTGGACCCGTACGAAATACAAAGGTCCTATACGTTTACTACAAACAATTTTATTGTAACATGGGGTAGGTCGAGGTGGAAGTTGGGGGGATGCATCTATTATCGTCTAAATATGACGAATCAGCAATAAAAAAAATGTCCGTCCGTCTGTCCGTCTCCACTTTTTTTTTCCAAACGGCTCAACCGATCAGCCTAAACTTTTTTTTCCCTGAAAGGTACATGCCTCCCATGATTCAAGTTCGAAGATGAGCAAAATCGATCAAGTAGTTCCGGAGATATGGTCGAGGAAGTGACCAAAAACATGGTTTTTCGAGGGTCGGTGAAGCTTTTTCACAAATATCTCAGCAAGTATAGCCCGGAAATTATTACGCTAGTGAGTCATTTGTGACGCAATTTTTCGAACACAACGTAATTTTGTTTAAAAAAATGGAAGCATTTTTTTAGAAGAATAAAATTTGAACACCAGCTTTTATTGAAACAAAAATTTTTGCGTATTATCCGCGAAAGCGTCACTTCCAACGGTATAAATAATTTTGAAAGGAGACTTATGGACTGTGTCAATCTTTAATTTTAAGAGGTTTTTGTATGTGATATTAGTCGTTTTAGGGACGGGTTCGCTGAGTGGTAACTTACTGGCTTTCCACCAAGAATATTCCGGCTCCATTCTCGTAGGGACAAATTCTATCCTCCTGGTTTCCACACCTAATTCATCGTAGACGGCACAGGGTTTGTGTGCAATTTACAACTGACACAGTAAAAACATCGGTAAAGAAAGGATTATTATTATTTTTATTGTTATCAGTCGTTTTATACAAAATATGATACAAAATTTTCTTCCAAAAAAAATGTCTTTTTGTCGCAAAAAATTTTCTTCGAAGAACCTAATTCTAAGCATTCTACAAAAGAAATCATATTTTGCTATTCACGAAAACAAAGATAGCGCCATTTTGACAGCTTCTCAGTCAATTTCTCTACAACCTAGGGTTGTGACAGTCTACTGTCTTATCTTTGCATGTAATATACAATGTGCAGTGAGCTGCAGTTGCAACTGAAGAGAAATTCATTGCAAAAAAAAAATCAGCTGGGCACTGGTCCACATCGTTCCACACACTTTCCACATCGTTACACCCACTTTCCACATCGTTCCACACTGTTTCCACGTCGTTCCACACTCTTTCCACATCGTTCCACACACTTTCACATCGTTCCACACACCTTCCACATCGTTCCACACACTTTCCACGTCGTTCTACACATTTTCCACATCGTTCCACACACCTTTCACGTCGTTCCACACAATTTCCACATCGTTCCACACAATTTCCATATCGTTCCACACAGTTTTCACATCGTTCCACACACTTTTAATATCGTTCCACACACTTTCCACATCGTTCTACACATTTTCCACATCGTTCTACACATTTTCCACATCGTTCCACACACTGCCCACATCGTTCCACACACTTTCTACATCGTTCCACACACATTTCACATCGTTCCACACATTTTTCACATCGTTTTACACACTTTCCACATCGTTCCACACACTTTTCACTTCTCACCAGTCTCTATAGCTTTCCCGAAGAAACCATCTATCTGTCTAGTCTAATTCAGAATATAGCCTTTTTGAGTATTCACAAAAATCCAACCTATAAAACCCACTAAGTTGACCACTTTTCCAGATGCCATGACTTTTCCAGACTTTACCCGGAAAAACGGCCTATGAAATTTGCATTTGGCCAAGATTGAAGATGTTTTGCGTGTAAAAACTGAAAATTTTTAAAAATTATTGAGCTGGTGGGTCTGGCATTTGTGGCATAATTTTCTGAACACAACGTAATTTTTTTTTTTTGAAAAAAGTGGTGCATTTCTTTTAAGAATAAAACTTTGAAGACAAGCTAACATTCTATTGAAACAAATTTTTATGTATTATTCGCGAGAGCGTCTCACCTCAGACGATATCATTAATTTTGCAAGCGGACCTAAGGACTGCGTCACTCTTTACTTTTTTGGAGGTTTTTGTATGCTGCAATAATATACTTGCATGAATGCAAGAATTTCTTTTCATGGATGTGCAGTAGCACATTGCACATTACATGCGTACTTCCAATACGAAGACCTCAGTCAGACTGCACTGACTGCTTAGTAACAAAAAAAAACTGAACTTGGTTACGAAGTATGTGCAGTATGTGCTTTTGTGTGTAGATGTGAAAATATGTATAATAGCAGAAATAAAAAAAAAGTTCATTGCCTTCGAAACATAATTACATTGTTGATGATTTATTTTCCATTCAAATTAAAATTATTTCAGAGTAAGCGTCTTCAAGTCAAATAACAAAACGTCGATAACCAAATTAACCAAATAACCATTTCAAGAGAACAGAATTGTCGAACGCAATGAAATTTTACCAGCTTTATGCTCTTCGAATTTCATTATTAAAATCCAGGTCCGACCCCTTTCCAGGAGATAATAATTACAAAAGTATTATGAAGTTAACGTTCGAAAATTCTGTGCCCTTGACATAAGTTGGTTATTTGGTTATTTGACGTGAAGAGGCTAGTATTTTTAAAGAAAAAAGTTTCATTCCTGGCGGCTACATTGAAAATCTGCTCAGGTTATACTATCGTATATTCAAACAGTTATTCATGCTGGTGAGCTTTCATTGGTAGATGGCGTTACCGGCCACAACTATCTAACTATGCGCATTATAGTACCATACCTGAAAGTATACTGCTCAAGTAATTCTGGACATCGTGCCATGGTGCTGTCGCTGTGGCTGGTGTTATCATAACATATTATTACACACTGGCGGTAGTCTGTTTAACACACTGCTCTATTGAGTCGACACTTCGCAGAGAGATGAGCGGAGACACTAGACAGAGTGATACATATGTCTCATGATAAAGTGGCGCAACTGCAACAAAATATATTCACTTTTTTGCAGATGCGTCACTTTGTCATGAAATCAACGATATATGACTAACAGAGAAATGATAAGGTGGTACACCTGTGCCGAGGTAGAATGCTTATGTGAAAGACAGCTTGACTGTATGGGAGAGAACCAGCCCAATTTTGTACGTAATTCTCTCCCATGGAACCCAGCTGTCATTCACATAAGCGTTCTACCTCGGCACAGGTATACCAACTTATCATTTCTCTGGTGACTAAGCCTCTAGTGAACCTGTCGTGCCTTGCAGTAATTATTTCTTTGTTCAGTTAATCGTTCATCAAAAACTTCTCGATGAGAAGCTGCTTACTATTAACATTTATAGTCATAGCTGTCATTAATATCTTAACTATTCAACAGTGAATGTTATCGGACAATTGCTGTGCGTTCCACAGCAGTGATGTTCTGAATCGTTACCAACATGTCACAATGGAGATATGTTGAGATGAAGTCGTACTGTCCAATAAAATACGAGCTCTGAAAGCTAGTGCATTGCTATTACATACTGAAATTTGTTTATACTTTTATAATGTACACGCTAATGTTCGTTAATTCACGGTGGATGAACACATTTTTTTGTCTCTACACTTTGAAACACCACTACGCTTAACTTTTTGCTGTCCTTTCTAAGTGAGCAGAATATGTACTAGAGAGACACCTTTGCATGAGAAAAGTCATTTAGTGTAAGCATTTTCTCACATAATTCGCTTTGGTAACATTTTATTATGTTGAATAAAATCAATCTTTGAAGTTTAAGTCAGAAAATTTCGGAAACAGATTTGAAAATAACACTACACCCAGCACCTCACACGATGAAATTCACATTTTTCGTACTGATATTAAAACACAAAATTTTGTTAATGAAATCATTACTTGCAACATATATTTATCAAATGACGTGATTTCGTTTTCAAAAATCACTTTTTATTTCCTATAAACAAACGTAAGCAAAGACCCGTACGTATAAGAATAGATGTGACAAACAGAATAGATGTGGCGAAGTGACTCGAGCGTACCTAAATATACAAGTAAGCAAACAATCTAACGTTTTATGTTCTTTTATAACTATAAGAATTTCAATGGTCCATAGAAATTACCCAAGGTAATGTCAAAGGCCCTACCCAAGTACGTCTCAGACCATTCAAATCTAGAAATGGTTATATCCAAGGATTGGGCTATTTTCCCCCAAAACCCTGAAACACGTGTTCTCTAAAATGTTGTTTACCTTATAGTTTTAGAGATATAGATCACCCCTCCCAATTCTAGAAGTGGTCATATCCCAGTATTGGACCATTTTTACCCAAAATCCTGAGACACGCGTTCGCTAAAATTTTATTCGCTACAACTTTGCTTTTGGAAGCAACTTTCTACCTCTTACAGTTCTAGAGATATCGACTATCCCTCCCAATTCTAGAAGTGGTCATATCCCAGGATTGAAGCATTTTTACCCAAAACCCTGAAACACGGGTTACCTAGAATTTCATTCTCTACAACATTGCCTTTGACAGTGAATCTCCATATTGCATAGTTAAGGAAATAAACACGAAAAACTGTTTTCGTATATGGCCAAGAAACTCAATTTCGTCGATTCCATTGGTCCCGGTGCCCAGACCCCTGACCCCATTCCCACAAAATTGTTTCCCAATTTTCTGACATCAAATCCTTTCATTTGACACCAGCATGAGCAATTTCCGTGCTATACTTGCTGAGGTATTGGCGAAAAAGCTTCACCGACCCTCGAAAAACCATGTTTTTGGTCACTTGCTCGACCATATCTCCGGAAGCCTTTGCTCCATTCGAACTTGAATCATGATCTTTCAGAGAAAAAAAAGTTTAGGGTGATCGGTTGAGCCGTTTGGAAAAAAAAGTGGAGACGGACGGACGGACATTTTTTTTTTATTGTTGATTCGTCATATTTAGACGATAATAAATGCATCCCGCCAACTGCAGAGGCGCCGACTTCCATTTATTTTACTGGTGGCTGGTCTAATAGAATTTTTTAGCGTACCGTAAAGTCGGCTAACTTCGTCCGGTTTTCGCTGTATTTAGTATATTTTTGCATTTTTAAGACTGCTAAAAAAATGAAATCGTAACGAAATGACGATAACAAACCCGATTCTGGAAGCATGAACCTTTCAACTAAACTTTAAATGTGACATTTTGTATGAAACTTTTTAAAACCTATGAACACACGTTTCCACGCATTTTTTGCAAGTGACTCTAACCTGTCGCACCATTTTTATAAATGAATGTAAAGTTTCAAGCTTTCATAATCGAAACTGCTATCGTCATTTCGTTTCGATTTTAATTTTCCATAGCAGTCTTGAAAATGCAAAAATACTCAAAAAACAGCGAAAAAGCGGTTAAAGTTAGGGTACCCGGTCAAAATGAGCCGACTTTACGGTAACCCACATGTGGGTAACACTTATATGCTCGTGTTTCCATTTGTCAGTTTTTTGTCTCTACGTTGGGAAGTTACTTTCTCGTACGGGATATTCTAAGACGACTAGGTCTTATTGGGACTGCCTCGATTCGTTTTTTAGGTAATTCAAAGATTTTGCAAAGTTACCTTAGGCGAAATTTTTTGATTTTAGGGTTCGTTGTAAGTAAGAAGTTTAGTAATGGACTAAGCGAGTATAGCGCCACAGGCGAAAATTTTTAAGATCTTTGCTAGTTATTTAATTCGTGATATTCACTTGAGCGCTGCAGGTCAAGATGTAAATATGTATCTTCTAATTCTCATCCGGTTTCCGAAATGTAAAAATTTAAGAAAAAATTGAAAATCTGCTGGGGCTGAGCCCCCCTTAAGTATTTTTACTGGGGGCCACAGCCCCGCAGCCCCCGTTAAGTCAGCGCCTCTGGCCAACTGCCACCTCGATCTACCCCATGTTACATTAAAGTTGTTTGTAGTAAACGTATAGTACTTTCGTACTTCCTACGGGCCCAATAACATAATATAATTCAGTTTTGATTAAATTTCTGGTTTTGTTTCTTCAAAAATATAGCAAAGAGATGTGTTATTGTGTTGTTGTTCGGTAACTTTCGAAACAAAAAGAAAGAATTATTAAGGTTCAAATCACGCAACTTAACTTGAGGGTTCAGGAAAATCTGTAACTGTTGCTCTTGATTGTATTGGTTGAATCTTACTGTTACATTGAAGTTAGTCAGTTAGTGTGAGTGTGAATTACCTTCTCTTATTTGCAATTAATTAAAAATCCCTAGCAATTGCGTAAAAACTTAGGAAAATTTTTGCGATCCTGTTTTAACGATTTACATAAGTTTTTATTTAACAGTTCCGAGGACTAGGTTTACTTTTGCATATTGACCATATAACTGATAAAATTCAAGCTTGGCAAATGCGACAAATGCGGCAAATGTAGAACTAACAGTGTTTGTTCTACCGGTTTAGGTTTTGTTTTATTGTTTAGAGGAAATAAAAATTGAAAAAGCGAAATAAAATTATGTCGTTTGATAAAAGTATTTTGCAAATATCGACTTAAACAACAAATTTTGTGTTTTAATGTGTTGATGAGTGCGGAAAATGTGAATTCTTTCATGTGCAGTGCTCTGTATAGTGTTATTTTTAGACAGTTCGCTAAATGGAACATTCATTACCCAAAGCAATTCCGCAATTTCGTAGTTTTATTCAACATAAATAACAAAGTGAATTATAGGAGAAAATGCTTACAGAAAATGTTGTTTTTTCTCATACAAAGGAAAGTGATTCCACCAAACATGCAACAGATGACTCTTTAGTAAGTAGTCTACTCTGTTACCTAAACTAACTAAACGTAGCGCAATAGTAAGACTTCATTAACATATTAAAATTACGTAAATAAATTTGATTTTGTCCTGCATCTAGTAAGGCAACAAGTGGACCTTTTTGATAAAAATTGCGCGATTTTAATGGACAAAAAGACAAAAATAACGAGAAAAATCGCAGCTCAATCGCTCTACGGGAGCAACATACAAGCATACTTCACTGTGTTACCACTTTCATCCTCAGCAGTGACGCCTCTCAGCCATATTATTGCGGATGTTGTCCCTTCAACAGCCCAGAATTTCGATTCCTTGCAAAACTGATGCGTGCTTGCGTCGTTCACCACCTCAGGTGAAGAACTACACAGGGAAACCCCCTCAACCGAGATCGCATCAGATGCCAACAGCGTCCTAATAAAGGCTTGCTTTATCAAATGCATGTTGCGCATCGTAGGGTCAGTGCACGGGTTATGAGCCCCGTGCTAGTTACGAGCCTTTCTTTTGTTTTTTTTTTAGAACAAAGGAAAAGACAATAAGGGGGGGGGGGCTCGTAACTAAAGCAATTTCTAAACAGGCCCGTAACTTCGTGAACAAATGTGTGGACACTTAGATCCATCGTTTTGTTTAAAAAATGAATACCATGGAAATATCTAGGCAAAAAGTCGAAGTCCTTTGACTTGTAACAGGGCTACTACATCAGCTCTATTCTTTATCAGGAATGCTATCCTCGTAGCAGTGAATAAAGTTACGATTCTTGTGATTAACAGTAAAAAATGTTAAACGACAGATCGACTGTTGATGAGATTTCGGGATGGTAACAGTAACACTTGAATATTTAAATCGATGACAAGTGTTGAAACTTCAAAAATATTTCACAAATTCTATATCTCCATTGGGTAATATTTACCAATTCTATTTTCATTTTCACTCGTGATTCAACCATAGCGTCTGATAATTTTTTTTTTCCTTTTGCAGTTAAAATGAGTGACTGTTCCATAATATCGATAGCGGACTCCGACGTTTCTTGGCATACGTTAAAAGAAGAAGATTTGTGTAAGAAACAACCAACACGAAGCGAACTACAGATGAATGCGTGCTCGTTGTTTGTGCAACACTTTGAAGATGGTTTTTTGAAGGACAGTAATGAGTTACATTTGGCGAAGAAAGTATATGTTGAAGGCTTGAAATGGACGGAGAAATTAGCTAACACTACAACTAAGAAATCAACCGACGCTCCAACTATAATTTTCGAAAAGAACGGTAAACAGTCTCCTCTTAAAGAAGATTTAATTTCAATTCATAGTGGGAGTAGTAAGGAGAGCAAAATGGAGCAAGCAGAATCAAATGTGAACCACAACGGTTGCACCGCAATGAAAGAGACTGACAAAGCGGTACTCAAAGAAAGAAATATTCTACATGACAACTCCAATATCGAACGAACGAAAAGCAGCGGGACAAACATCGAAAAGAGTAAAACTTTAACAAAATCTCCTGTTAATATTGTCAGAGCGGAAACCCAAGTAAAATTGGCTAATATCACACAGAGACGAAAAACGTTTCATTCGAGTGAGGTAAATACATTGAGAAAAGCAATATTCATTGAAGCTCAGCCGATGCGGAATCCGAAGGAATCAGTCAATAAAAAACGGCCGAGTTGGTCAACGTCAAGCAATAGCAGTTCCGATTCAGGTACTCAACGATTGGCTACAACGTCAACTAATCACACAGCAACCAGTACAACAACATCATTGAACGCTAGTAGAAGACTAAGCTTGAGTGAAAAGTTCAAAGATGAGTCGCCACGCATGGAATCAAAAGACGATACACAAGACCCGTCAAAATCTTTGGATAAAAAAACTTCAACCTCACAACAAAACACGACACCTAAATCATCACCAGGTTCTAAACAGAATTCGCCGTCGCAACGTATGAAATCAAAAGACGATAGACAAGACTCGTCAAAATCTTTAGATAAAAAACCTTCAGCCTCACAACATATAACAACTAAATCATTACCAGGTTCTAAACAGCCCCGACGTTCATCGTCTTCCCGCGGACGTTCATCATCTTCACGCAAACGTTCATCGCCTTCCCGCCGACGTTCATCGTCTTCGCGCCGGCAGCCACCGTCTTCACCCAGACGTTCATCGTCTTCACGCGGACGTTCAAAGTCTTCACAACGAGTGTCAATACAAAATGCATCATCTTCACATCAAAAGCTATCGTCTTTGCACCGAAGTCCATCGGCTTCTCAAAAAAATTCATCAAATTCACAACGAAATCCATCGCCTTCACAACGAAGCTCATCGTCTGTTCATCGCTTTTCGCCATATGATAATCGGCATCACCCTTCACCACCATCTGATCGAGCTTCATTGTCATCACAAGAACGTTCTGAACATTCCAACAAGAACAGAAAAAGAGGCAAATCCCCAGATTCAAGCCATTCACAGAAGAAAAGTCGTTCATCTGCCGCAGAATCACAAATTTTTCCGGAATCGGTTTTGAAATATGCACAGATCATGGACAACATTACTGCTGAATCTTTGAGTTCAGTATTGCAGAATGTTAAAGAGCTACCTCTTGCAGCGCAGAAGTCTTTTTCTAGATGTGTTAATCCTTTAAGCAATTTCAAAATACCAAAGCTGGGCCAACCGAAACCTGTCAAAAAGACTAATAGCGTCAAGCCTCTCAAAATTGATCTTGTCCCTAAGGTCAAACGCTTAAAATTGAATCCATCAAATCAACATTTTCTTAGGGGAAAGTTCAATGTTTGCAGCGGTAAGCAACGCTATACTGTGCATTACCAACCCGATGAGATCAAAATCATTGCCAAAGTCAAAAAATCGGAACAGAAACACGACGACGTACCGATTGATGCCAGTGGTCCTAGTGAGCCGCAACACTCTCAACATATCAACCCAAAACTAATCCAGGACTTCTGTGCGCAAAAAGACGACGATGAAGCAATTGAAAAACTAAAAGCATTAGAAACTCAACAAGAAAATAGTGAAAACAAGATAAGAATACTCGAACAGGAAATCGAAGAGATGAAAGAGTTAATAAGCGCTCAAGTGCAAAAGATTTCTGAGCTTAGCAGTATTGTTGAGGAACGCGATCGTTGGATTGAAGAGCATGGAAACGAAGATACCTTAAGCTTAAGAGAATCACAAGAACAGATGATAGCTGAACTAAAAGCCAAGCTATATAATGTAGAAAAAAGTAACGGGGTACTAAGCGATTTTCTAGCAGAATGCAAAGCACATCATACAGGGAAAGCAAAGCCAAAGACTCCGAAAGCAACACCAAAACCGAGGAAATCGAAAGCAACGTTATCCGATCCACAGGTGGTAGTGAGTGCAGCTAATGAAATCCAAGGTAATAGAATATCACCAGAATCCCAACTAAGAGTGCAAAATATCAGCCCATTGCCTAGCACTAGCGCCCAGGCTTTAACTAATCCGTCGATATTGCAGTCCATGGCAATGGATTGCCAAAAAAGACTACCAAGTGAAGGGCAAGCCTTAGTTCAAGGACCGAACTTTGAATACTGTTTAAATATCAACAGTGAGCCACATTCTGCTTCGTCAACAGCGTCGCAACAACCAACAATCTCTCAAAGTAAAACACCACCTGTAGCATTTCCTGATACATCCAGCAATATACGGGAAAGACGCAATACACAATATGACATTCCACATAGACACCTACCAGTTCAACCTGAAAGGACAAGAAGCGGGTTGACACGACCAACGACTTTAATCACCATAAACCCCCCACAAGTCCATGCTCAAAGCAATGCATTCGATCTAAATACATGGTGTGACAATAATGGTGGAAATATTGTCCAGCCTAGACTAAGGAATAGAGCCAAAACTCATGTTTCGGGACAACAAACACGAACAGAACATGAATGGCAACAATATACTGTCCTTCGTCAGCCACAAGATCATATGCAGCCATTACCACAACATCAGCAACAATTAAAACAACATCAACTTTCGCAGCAACAACAGCAACAGTTGCAACAACAACAACAACAAAAACAGTTGCAACAACAACAAAAACAGTTGCAACAACAACAACAGTTGCAACAACAAAAACAGCTGCAACAACAACAACAGTTGCAACAGCAAAAACAGCTGCAGCAACAACAACAGTTGCAACAACAAAAACAGCTGCAGGCACAACAACAGTCGCAACAACAACAACAGCAACTGTCACAACAACAATTGTTGCAATTAAATCAACTGTTCCAACAACAGCAATCGTCGCAACGGCAACAACAGTTCCAACAACAGCACTCGTTGCTATTAAATCAACTGCTGCAGCGGCACCAACCGCCGGAACTAAAACAACTATTACAACAGCAGACACTGCCATATCCACAGCAAATAGCGCAGCGACTGTATTCGCATCTATCACCCCGACAGCAACCGTTGCATCAACATCAATCATCGCCCCAACACCAACCATCGATCCAACAACAACCATCGCCCCAACACCAACCATCGCCCCAACACCAACCATCGCCCCAACAGCAACCATCGCCCCAACACCAACCATCGCCCCAACACCAGCCATCGCCGCAACACCAACCATCGCCCCAACACCAGCCATCGCCGCAACACCAACCATCGCCCCGACACCAACCATCGCTCCGACACCAACCATCGCCGCAACTCCAACCATCGCCTCAACTCAAACCATCGCCCCAACCTCAACTGTCGTCCCAACGGCAATCGTTGCAACGACATCAACAGCTACAATTGCGGCAGCACCTGCAACATCTTGAACAACAGCCTCAAACAGCCCCTGTACAACCAATTCGTCAACAAACACAATTGCAAGCATGTATTAGTAATTCACAAGTGATAGCGCCGCCAGTACAACAATGTCGTAAGCACATTTACTCAAATTTTTTACTGTTGGATTTAACGAGATAATTTTCCATTCGTAGTTCCCTTGAATCATACTCCATCTACGAGTAAACAGGTAAATTATTACATGGGATATAACTTTAGTTGAGTAAAATGTTAGCCGAGTTCACTTATCATTTTATCATTCGCTTAAATTTAACAATAATATGCTTTGGCTTTGGCACTCTATGTCTTTATGTACATACGTTAAGATTTAGTGAAAATGTTTCAATAAATTTAAATTAACATCTCCATTTATAATATTGTTCGTTAACTCGCAAAAGAAATGATTAACCCAGTTTCGTTTGTAGCGGCTCCATATTACAGAAACGATGCCTAGATGGCGCGCCAGGCTGTTTTCATTGACATTTGCTTTTTGGCAAATATTTGCTTTATTCGAGCAAACGTCAATGAAATGCTACACTATTTGCCTTCTGATTACGAGATAGTTTCAAACTTTTAGTTTTAATTTTTTCATGGTAAAAAGTGGAACTTAAGAGCTGATCAAGATTCAAGATCTGAAAAAACATCGCAAAGACTCGGCGAATGCGATGTTTTTTCAGATCAAATTTTGACACTAAGACTCAATAATTATATATTCCGATTCAGAGAATCTATAAAGGGATGTGTTATGCAAACGGAATTTAAAATTGATGATCACTGCCTTAGAAATATGCAATGAAAAAACATCGCAAAACATAGAACTGTCAAAATACCTGACACGCTCTTAAAACGTGAAACTATTGTAAAGTCGGTGTAAGCAATAACATATTCCAGGAATATCACAGCTTTCACGCAGTATTTATAAAATGACAGCAATCGGAAAATGTGCACCAGACATTAGTGAGAGGTTAGCAATTTTTCTATCCCTGTCATTTTGTCACTGGTAAGCAATTCACGCGTGGAAACGACAATGTTCAGGGAATTGCCCATATATAACTGTCAGGATGAAAATTGTCATCAGACAAAACGTTAATAAAACGCCATCTTCTCATCCCGGACACATGAAAAACGTGTTTATTTATCTAAACATTTGATGTAGTATGACACAAAACCTCTGTAATATTGGTATGTCAAAGATTCTTTTAATGGACAATTCCGCGTTAGAACGTTTGTTATTTGAGTTGGAACGGAGCCTACATACTAAACAATGCAGTTTCCATACTAACTTTGCAAGAACAAAGTCTAGATAAAAGTATTGTTAACAACGCTGTAAGTCGCGAAACTGCCTGGTTTTGCCCTTAGGGACCGTTCATAAAGGATTTGGTTTTTTTCGTACCTCCCCCCCCCCCTGTCACGCTAGTGTCACGCCAGCCTCATACCTCACCAACCTCATGGCGTCACTTTGACAGCTGAAAGCCATTTTCTTAAGATTCATAAAGATTCTACTCATCAATATCAATAACTTTCCCGAAGAAACCAACTGTTCAAAAAAACCAAAAAAAAATTTTAAATTCCATCAAGAAAAAATTTCAATTGAAATCTAGGTAGCATAATGATTTTTTTGCTATAAAAAGCAATGCAAAACCGCATTTTAATTCAGTCCCTTTGGACTCGTCAAGCAGGTCGGACGTATGTTGGTTCACGCTGAAAATTTGTGACCGACAATTTACAGACAGACAAACTTTTGACTTTTATAATTATAAATTATTTCTACACAATTTGGATTAATTTAGACCTTAATTTACCTTAGGACAATGTGTGATTCATTTAAGGCCGGGCTAAGCCCGGCTACATAGTCAACTATGTATTTGACGACGTATACGGGCTTAACCTGTCCTTGATAAAATTAGCTTAGAAACCTTGGTTGGAATGTCTCAGAATTCCATTGTTCGAACAAGGAATTTCGACAAATTGCAAACAAAGTTTAGAATTATAACAGTTCATTAATAGAGAATTTTTATTTATGTAAAATCCTTTGCAGACTAAAATTTGAGTACGTAAGACTATAGGCCATGGGAAATGGTGAAACTCATGACTATACTCCGGGTGTAAACAAAAGTGACAGTCGACAAATTTTTTTTATTTGTTTTTCTTTTATTTTAGAAAGTTTTTCTACAGCTGAGAGAATATAAACCACTACACTCTCCTGTATTTTGTGGGTTTCGTGTGGAGTATTTTTTTGTATGATTTTTTACATTGAAAATATGGGTTCCACACGAAACGAACGAAAACGTCAAAGTGTAGTTTTACATTTTCTGTTAGCTGTATGTGGGTAAAGTTAGCACAACACAAGAAAATGCTGTTGTGCTATCGCAACACAACGCAACACTTTTCTTGTGATATCTCAACACAACACAACAATTTTCTTGTGCTATCTACACACAACAGTTGTGGTGAATATAAAATTTCAAAATTGGTGAATATAGCCAGCCATTGGTGGTGAATATTGTGCTGAAGTTGTGACCGCACAGCACAACACAACACAAGAATGACCATCTCAACAGTGAGTTATCTGCCTATGGCGATTATGTTATGTTATGTTGTGTTGTGCTGGCACAACAGCAGCACAACATTGAGTTCAATGAATAATCGCCCTAGGCAGGTAACTCACTGTTGAGATGGCCATTGTTGTGTTGTGCTGTGCTGGCACAACAGCAGCACAACATTGAGTTCAATGAATAATCGTCATAGGCAGATAACTCACTGTTGAGATGGCCATTGTTGTGTTGTGCTGTGCTCGCACAACAGCAGCACAACATTGAGTTCAATGAATAATCGCCATAGGCAGATAACTCACTGTTGAGATGGCCATTGTTGCGTTGTGCTGTGCTCGCACAACAGCAGCACAACATTGAGTTCAATGAATAATCGCCATAGGCAGATAACTCACTGTTCAGATGGCCATTGTTGTGTTCTGTTGTGTTGTGTTGTGCTGTGCTCTCACAACAGCAGCACAGCATTAAGTTCAATGAATAATCGCCACAGGCAGATAACCCACTGTTGAGACGGCCATTGTTGTGTTGTGTTGTGCTGGCACAACAGCAGCACAACATTGAGTTCAATGAATAATCGCTATAGGCAGATAACTCACTGTTGAGATGGCCATTGTTGTGTTGTGCTGTGCTGGCACAATAGCACCACAGCATTGAACTCATCACTTACAAATTTTATACTCACCACTCTCGAATTTTCTTGTGCTATCTCAACACACCACAACACTTTTCTTGTGCTATCTCAACACAACACAACAATTTTCAATGTTGTGTTGAGCTAACTTTACCCACATAGTTTTTCTGTGTTTTTATTGAGATTTAATAATTACTATAGAAATGAGTGAAAAAACGTGAAGCATTTTAGTGTACCGTCACTTCAAATTGAAATTTACGTCCGTACGGTACGTCTCCTTCGTCATCATGATCCTGGAGCAATCACATTCGTTGAAAAGAACAATCATTTTCAACAATATCACGATTAACAACCAACATGTGCAACAAATTAGAACAACACAAGACCTGACTGCAATTACGGTTTAATTATCATCATGAATTGATTTTATTTAAAAAAAAAAATTCACAACAAATTATGGCTGTCACTTTTGTGTACACACGGAGTTATTCAATTAATCTACGCCTTCAGTGCGTCAAAAGCTGATGTCAATTCGAAGCTAAAACAACGGAAATAAAATGTTATGGATATGAATTTGTTGTGTGTAAATGAACGTAGAATGTGTAATATTTTTGTGGTTTCTATCGTGTTAACTTCAGATTTTGGATATTTTGTAGTCCAAAGGGAGTATAATCGAGTGGCGTTTGCAAATCTGTGAAATAATTCAGTGAACTTCAAAAAACAAAATCAAATATGTGAAAGTGAGGCTTTCTTTTGGATGTTGGTTTTTGAAATATGGTTTTTGTGCCATCAGTGGTAAAAATGCGTGCAGTGTATCAACGAAACAAAATAAATTCATAATCAGTCGTGAAATGCTTCGAAAATCATTGAAAATTAAATAACAAATTGGAACCTAATTTTGTTCACAAAATCACAATGGCGGCCATATTACTTTCTTTGGTTATACAGCCACTGTTTTCCTGCGTATATTATGTGGGTTAAGAGTTAGCACAACACAAGAAAATGTCGTTGTGATGTCACAACTAGGGAATCCAAAAACCGTCACTTTTTGAGAAACGGTTTTCGGTTTTACCGAAATTTTTCAAATCAAAAAACCGGTTTTTATTACATAATTTTTTCAATGGTTTCTGATGTAGGGTGTTTTGTTGACCTATTTATTGGTATCGTTTCGATTGGAAAAACGTTCATTCCACCCTTCAGCAAAGTTCATCTGGAAAAGAAATGGCCTTATATGACAGCCAATATAGTTTCCAATCAAATCTTTCCTCGATGATCTACTTCCGCAGGTTAAAGATAAATGCTAGAGTGCCAAGGCTTAGCGTACTTTCTTCTCTCCGCGATTCGTTTGTCGATTCGGCTTCCGGTTCATGTTTTGCCCCGTACATTAACCTCAAATTTCAAAAGAAATATCCACTTCCATTGCCGAGGATCCCCACTTATACTAAAGGCTAGACTGTGTTGAATATGGACAATGAAATATCAAAGGAAAGCCTGTACTGTGAAATTCTTCCATTTCATTTCCACAACCTCACAAAATATTACTTTTCGACCGATAAACTTAATGAACTTCTTTTTTTTTACCTAATATTTTTACTAAAGTCATTTTTGAACCGTTTAAGACACCTAGGGTTATATATTTTATGAGAAATCAGCGTATTTTTGAAACTAAACAAAAATCGAAAAAAGAAAACCGGTTTTCGGTAACACCGGTTTTCAGAAAACCGGTTGCATTCCCTACACAACGCTTTTCTTGTGATATCACAACTTATCGCAACGCTTTTCTTGCGATGTCACAACAGTTGTGGTGAGTGTAGAATTTGAAAGTGGTGAACATAAAATATGAGAGTGGTGAGTACAGATTCCTTATGACATCACAACGACGCAAATTCAGAATATATCTAAAAGACAAAGCTGTGATATCCCAACATCGTGTTGTCTAATCAAAATATACACACGGCAAAGACATCACGACAGCTGGTTATCGTAAATTCTGTTGAGTGTACATTTTCAGTTATTGATCCACTTGGAGATACGGATGACACAAGTAAAAGTATTTTGCAAACTTCTTAAACTTTGTTGACAACAATCATTCGAAGACTTCTAAATTTCCGGAACCAGAAAAGTGGAGCAACTTTAGATTTTGTGTACATTTTTATTAGACAATACGCTGTTGGGATATCACAACTTTGCTTTTCAAGTATATGTAACAACTTTGACTTTTGTGTATGTTTCGATTAGACAAAATGCTCTTGGGATATTACAACTTTGCCTTTATTATAGCGTTATTCTGAATTTGCGTCGTTGTGATGTCACAACTTTATATTTTGTGTTTTCTTTATATTCACCACTTTCAAATGTTATACTCAACACCCTCACATTTTAAATTCAACACTAATAAATTTTCTTGTGATAACACAACTCATTACAACGCTTTTCTTGGGATTACAACTGTCACAACGCTTTTCTTGGGATATCACAACTCATCTCAACATGTTGTGCTAAGTTATCTCTTATCGTATACACTTACGGAAATATATTTTTGCATCAAATAGAATTTTGTACTTCTGCGCAAGTTTTTGCAGTGTTAAAAAGCTGCGCAGAAGTACAAAATTCTATTTGATGCAAAAATATATTTCCGTAAGTGTATTCGAATTATCTAAATGTTTTCATACTGCAACATCAATTTATTTAGTTACTTTGGAGCATTGGATATTGCCTTTTTACTGTAAATTTGCAAACCAAGCTCTAGAATATTGGAGATAGTAAGGATCGGAGTGGGTCGACCCACACCTGACTCACAATTTTATCAGGTTGACCCACACCTGACCCACAGTTGCAGAATTCACAGAAATCGTTTTCCTGTGTGTTCTAAAACTTTGGGTCAGGTGTGGTTCGACCTACTACGATCCTTAGGAGAAAGCAACATCGAAGGGAACAACTCACATTCACATATTTAATTTAGTTTTTTTTAAAGAAGTTCACTGAGTTATTTCACAGAGTTCGATAATATTCGTTTTGATCTAAAAAAAATCTACCATCTGCAGTTAACTCGGTAAAAACTACAAAAATATTACACATTCTACGTTCATTTTCATACAAAAAATTAAAATCCATTGCATGACAGTTAAGCGGTCCATTACCTCACTGAAGGCGTAGATTTAGAAGACGCAGAGCCCAGCGAACTATCTAACTTAATCTCAACTTAAGACTTCTAACCATAGCACTTGCAAAATATAGACTGACATTTACCGTCGTATTTACCTATGGTTTTCGACATAACCGGAGGATTTGTAAAAAATTGAACGACATGCTGCCAATATTGTCAATAGAAGAAACATAACCACAGAATTTACGTCTCAAAATAAAAACAATTTGTGACTAAACAGATTCGAAGAAACTATGCTGGTTTATTGCCTCGATCTCAAATTAAAATAATTTATTTGTGAATTAACTGGATATTTTGTGAGATATGAGGGTTTGAAAAATGTATGAAGAATTTTAACTCATTTCGGATCGTAACGGATGAATTTGTCACAAGAATAAAACATCTCGAAACTGTATATATACACAAAAGGTTTTGAAAATGTCTCGTGTTTCATACTTCGGACTAATAATCATTAACTTAGCTTAACGCTTAATAATCACTGACTTACATTTTTGTAGATTTTCAATCATTTAACTTTTAACCTGCATTTGAATTCATTTTACGCTTTTTTACTTTTTGTATGCAACTAACTTTTTTTATTTTTTGTTTCAAAACGGTTTCATGTTTTCTCTATCTTTCTCCTCTCTCATTACATGAGAAGCTTTTTACAGAGAAGAAAGTTATACTACCGTAATTTGCATAAGAAACTTAGTGCGAAAGAGAGAAGTTTTTTTGTCTCTTCAACACTAAGTTTCTTATACAAATTGTGACAGTATATTTGAAGCTGCAACTTAAACTTTCTTTTAATTTCAGCCCATTTTCTACTGTCGATGCTCAAAATCAGCCCAATTTGTTTGCAAAACGTGTAGAAATTGGAGTTCGTGCAGTCAATTTTGTTATGACTTAATATCTGAGAAGCATAAGAGTGATTGCGCTTCGCCAGACATGGTGCCAATTCCCAGTTTAACTTGAAGGCGAAGAAAACCTTTTTTTTCAATTATTTAAGAAATTTTTTCTCTCATAAAAAAAATGAAAAATTATTTTCGCTGAATGTAACTTTTGATAAAATGGAAGTTTAAACACTTCCGCCTTCGTCTGTAAGCCTACATGAATTGATATTTCGGGAAAAAAAAATCTATTGATAGGCGGAAACATGAACATAATTGTTTTAGTTGTTTTTGACTACCTTTATCCGTTACTTATGAAAAGTGTTGCGCCCTATTGATTGTGATTTAAAACGGAAACAAAATATTTCATGGTGAAGACATTAAGCTGATCCTTTGGGTAGTGTAGAAAACGATGAAACCGATTTTGCATCGGGTAATAGTCGAAAATAGTCACCGACAAACGGTGTCGCCATCTCTTCATTTTCTGTAGCTGAATACGGTTCGATATAAAGAGTGTCACCGACTGACAGTTGCGCCATCAATTAATTTCATTGTTAGATGTGGTTCAACAAGTAACTGATTCCATCGTCTATGACGTAATAATATATCTTAGATTGGATTTACGCAATCATCAGCTCAAGCAAAAATGAAAATACTTTATTTGTGGATGGATATGTACAGCATGCATATTGAACATCAACACATACGCTGATTTGTTCTGGAAAGCGTTCAGGAACTAAAAATGTTTCACTGAGTCGCTCAGTTAATGCTGTCAAGTTTAACTTTGAGGTTAGATTCTTCACGATGTATTTTAGGTCGTGAAGACAGTGAGAAATGTCATGAAAGGTAAATTGATGTTTTGTTGTTATTTTTTGTATTGAACAAATGTTGAGATTGGAGATTAGGGCAGCGAAATTAAAACACTTGTGTGTTCGTTGAATGATAATACGAGAAGAAAGATTTATTGACAGATTTATTATCCTATTTATTAACCTATTTATGTACAACTGTGCGGTCTGTATTTGAGATACCATATGACCAGGCAGAACCGACTGGAATACGAATTCAAATCTCAATAACAAAATTAACAATTTTCTGCGAAATTTATTGTCATTGCTGTATAACGTGACGAATAATTGAAAACAAGGAAACTTAATCGATTTTGTTACCGAAATATGTAAAAAATAATTTTGTTTTGTGTTTGTTTGTTCGGGTAATTTTTCATGTGGAAGTGAATAGTTTCCGAACGACAAACGTCAGAACCCTGTCATGAAATTCACTGAGCGATAAGTTTAACTGAACATTTTAGTACCTGAAAGCTCTCCTGCTGAATATATTTAATCCACATAAATTTTACGTAATTTACCAACACCACTACATTTCGCATTTCATTTTTGGATCAATTTGTGTCAATTTTTTGTCGAAGACTGCCAGTGCTGCCAGTCTATATTTATAGTAATTCATTGCGTCAACCACTTAACGAAAAGCCATCT
Organism: Pseudolycoriella hygida; assembly: GCA_029228625.1. NCBI lineage: Eukaryota > Metazoa > Arthropoda > Insecta > Diptera > Sciaridae > Pseudolycoriella > Pseudolycoriella hygida. The sequence continues at coordinate 126,691,498 of CM055406.1, forward strand.
GACTACGTCTTAGCATGACATTGGTTAATTGAGAGAAATTCAGTAATTTTATTGTGCTAAACCAAGAATTTCTCTCAACTAACCAAACAATGATCTTTTCAGTCATATACCTCTTAGACGGTATTCATAACTTTGCGATTGCGATTCACACAAATACAAGTGTGAAAAACAGAGCCTAGCGTAGCCGTCTATTTGTCGAATTAATGTAGATTGTTATATGCGGTATAATCTCTTACTAATACTCGGATTACTTCTCGTATATGTCTCATATACTTCGAGACGTAAATACGCTCTTTTTTCGTAGTAGGCAAACACCGGGTAATATTTCATACAAATGTCATTATTGCCGGCTCTCTTTTATTTTATTATGCGTTTGCTTCGATACCAGAGAAATGATAACAGGTGGCGCTCCGCTGTGGGATCAGCGAAGCGCCATCTATTATCATTTCTCTGTTCGATACACAAGTACCAAGGCATACACAACGTGGGCGTAAAGGAAAGTAGACTTCAAATTGAATTTTGAACCGTTGGTACACATCTACGAGAGATAGAAATACACAATGTGTCATACAAAAGAACACACACACCACGTGTTGAATGGACCAACGGTTCAAAATTGGATTTAAAAGGAAAACGTCCACGTAGCTCAATTGGTGTTGTACGACTGTTTACAATAAATAAATTAAGTAAATATTCAAACTGAAAAATGTAATTTTCAAAAACTAAATGCAACGTTTAAATCGAAACAAAGAATGTCTATCTATATGCATTCGCTCTAAAGTCCGACCGTTATATAATTGCGCGGTTAAGAAATACATGGCGCAATTATACTACGGTCCAACTTTAGAGCGAATGCACCAATATTCAAAACGTATTTATCTTCACATACTAAGTGTAGTCATAGAAGAGAAAGCAATGGATAGAGGCCTTGGATCATTGCAACTCAAACAATCACCATACATAAGTTTGAACCGATGACCATTTCCTATTTAACAAAAAAAAAAACACGTGAAGAAAGTAAATAATGTCCAATGTGTTCTCAACAGATTATTATGAAATTCGCACATGTAAAATTATAAAAAAAGGTCGTCTATTATGCTGCATATGGTCATTTCAATGACAGTATACAATCGTTCTATGGTTATAGTTACGAATAATACACATGTGTCTTTAGTTTGATTTGTATGTTTGCTAAGGGGTCATACACAAATTACGTTTGCATTGGCGGAGGGGGGATGTGTTTGTACGCCTTATTTATTTCGAGATTTTTTTCATACATTTTTGCGTACAAGGGGGAGGGGAGGGGGGGTCTAAAAAACGTATTTTTGCATACGTAGCATGTGGATATCCCCTAAGGCGACAATGTGAAAAATGTTGCAAGCAATGTGTTTCTAATCAAGAAATGATTAACTGATGACGCATGATGTTTTTAGCCATGGACATGGACATGGACACCCACTTAGTATGAAGTTGGCAACAAGTCGCATTTTTACGTGTTATACCAATAACAAGACAAATATATTCATAGGTCCGTGTGATAAGACAATTTTGAAATTATATTAGTTTACTGTTTAAGCAAGTGAGATTGAAATCGTACAGTTTATACAATATGTTACAATAAAGATAGTTTTATGTATAAAAAATGGCGTAGGTTTAACACTTCTACCGCAATATTTGACAACATATAGAAATTTAAGTTCAATTTTGTTTATACCAAAGAATAATATACTACAATATCCATATGGACATTTTTATTTTGATTTGTGGGGAGTAGGGAGGAGAATCACACAAATCAAAATTAAAATTTCCAAATTTTGTAAGTTTTTTCACTTGCTAAGCGCCGCGAAAAATAAAGTTACCGCACTTGTCATAAGGTAATGGTTCATTTTCGAATGGTGCTGCGAGTAGAACAACTTTTAACAAACGACTGTACATTAATTTGTGATTAATTTTAACTTTAGGAGAAATTGTTGTACATACCAGTCTAAACAAAGAATAAAACTCTATTTTTTAAAGAAAAAATGAACTGACTTTATTTTTACAAACTGTTTAAGTTTTATTAGTGCTTCAAAGGCCCCACGCGTCTCCTTTTCCATGTCAAATATTTCGGGAGCAATAGGATGTATTTGTGACCGTCTTTTGCTCAGCCAGCACGATATCTCGAGATAATTTTCTTTTCGTGGTATCCGTTTATCTGAATAGTAAGTGAAATTCCTAATCTAAGTTCGACGATGAGCAAAAGCAGTCTAGTGGTCGAAAAAGAGACAAGAAAGGGTATAGATCTAGTGCAGTGCGGAGGATCTGGTCCGTAGCCAAGAAAAAAACCGCATCGTAGGCCAAAGAAATCATTTTTCTGAGAACTAGTAAAGTGAGCGCATCTGGACTTGGTCAAACAATTGGTGATCGTACAAACTCCAGAGGCACAAAATTCCTAATTACAAAATCACGAAGAAAAAATCAGGAATATCAAAATCTGGAAGCCTCAAAATCAGGAAGCGTCAAAATACTGACAGCTCAAAATACTGAAGTCTCAAAATACGGAATGAAAGCAAGATTCCAGATTTTTTCCTGATTTAAAAAAAATCCTGAAAACTCAAAATAAGGAACACTCAAAATCCTGAAATTTGAAATAGGAATGAAAGACTCGCAAAAAATTTCATGTGAAATACAAATGGTAGTAAAATTTACGATCGAATTAAACCATCGTATTATTCACATTCACAAAATACATTGGAAATTAATTTACATTGTAAAGAAGATTTACAGTAATGGACCAGTGACGTCGATTTTCATAGGATATGTGTGGCGATTTCGGCGTAATAAAATATGAAATTGGATATATGAAAGACTGATGAAATGTTTTTATCAAATATAGGGAGTTGCGGGAATTGTGAAAAGTTAACACAGCGCTGTGTCTGCAATCCATACAATGGAGCAATGCAGAAATATTACGAATAATAATGTCTACGATAATTAATATTATGAAACTGTATTATTCAGTGTGTAATATTCAACTCGTCGTATGTCCTGTAAATTTATGCAAGTCGCTGTAACTGAACCCAACCTCTCACATACATTTCCAAATTTATGTTTCGTGTATTTTACGTGAGGCCGTTTAGGATGCGTGTAGGCTCAAAAAGAATTTCGTCGACGTATTATGTGATCCGTATTTTTTTGTGTTTTTTTTTTCCAAATTTAGTAAGTTTTTATATATTTTTTTAAGTACTGAGCTGTATTTCTTGCACATTTGCCACATTTGCTGTGCCAGTCTGCTTTTTTTATCGAAAAAGTCGTTTTGAGTCGAGAAACGTGGACATGTGTTTTCTCATTTCCACATTTGTTTTTACAAATGTGAGTCACATTTGCCTCGCAAATGTGAAATTTTATTTTTTTCAAGTGGCACATTTGTCGTTTCCGTCGCACATTTTCCATGGGTCAATGCACATCTGAAAACTTTGACAGTAAATGTGCCGAGAGGTATGTATGTATTTTATTTCATTAAGCACAGAAGGTTGATCACCTTATCTTTACCTGTGCTGGACGGATAAACAATAACGAATTTTAATTTAACTGCTAAAGGATTAGAATATGTACAAACCTTAAAAAACCTACATGATTATTTTTCTTATAATGAAACAAAAAATAAAAAATAATAACAATAAAAAAATAAATGAAAGAGAAAAAAAATGTAATACGAGAGAGAGTGAGAGAGATATAGAGGAATCAACAGCAACAAAATTTGGAACCTGATTAATATTATTTATGGATGCAAGCTCAAGAAATATTCCAGACACTCTTGAGGAAAGGAAGGTGCTCGAGAACGCCAGGGAGTTGCGGGAATGGTTAATTATTTTCATTTTAGCTATCGCAGTTATGCATTGCGCACTCTTGTCGACTTTATTAATTTAAACCTTAAAGTTCTAAAATAAATAATGAAATGAAACTTAGAAATATATAAATCGCTAGGGAAATTTCCGAACAAAATAACCGATTTTTGAGTTTTACACTAATTTTTCCCATTAGCTGTGTGGCTGCGGCGGGATCAATTTTTAAGTTCGAACCAATTTAAATTGGTAGCATGACTAAGTAAAGCCATGAAACATGACGACCAGAACAAATGAAAAGAATATCTCTATACATTTGTGTATAAATTATTCGTTTAAGGAAAGACAATCTAACGCTAAGTGCTATGGAAGTATGTCTTATCAGAAAAGTGCTATAGCAATGTATCTTACAAGAAAAGTGCTGTGAAAGTATATGCCTTACCAGAAATTGTAAGTTGGGCAGTCGGATAGCATGAATGCCACAGTCTGTCGTGGGTGGCCGCAGCTGCAACTTGGATCATTTGTGAGCCTCCACCTATGTTCCATATCATTGCAGTTACCGTGGCCAGTTCTAAGCCTATTTAAACTGCACCAACATTTGCAAGTTGAGGAAAAATTTCTGCGTCTCATTGAGGTGTATGTCGAAGTCGAAAATCGGGCTCTGTATCTGCATCTTCATTCCACAAATTCGTATGCGCATTCTTCTTAATATGGATAGCTTCGTTATATTCAATGTTCCCTGGGCGTCTCACTTGTTCTATTAATCTTAGGGTCGTTATATCAATGTGATGATTTGTGTCAAATAAATGTTTTCCGAGGGCTTTCATTAAAACGAATGAATAATTGCCTGATCGTTAATCCAAAATAAAATCTTCCGCAAGTTCCACATTGTATCCGATAAATTCCAGACTTTTGAATGTCAGGGGGTACGTCTTTTAAAGAACCTAACGTACTCCTCCGGTTGAAGTCGTTCCTGTGGACCACTTGCATTTGATACTCCTGGTAAATTTTTCTCAACGGACCTGTGACCCGGGGGTAATATGAGAAGCTAACTCGTTTTAATGGTTCGTCAGGTTTATAGGACTTGAAAAAGAAGTCGATACATTTTCGAGGTCTTTCTTTCTTTGATGTTGTTTGATTATGCTCATAATCGCATTTTCTTTGTAACCATATAGTTTTCGTCTCTTTTCAATCTTTTCATCAGTTAAGGGTAAATCAACCATAAAATGGGCCATAAAATGGTAAGTCGCCATTTTGTGTTTCATGTCGTGGTTAGAATCGGACGTAATGAGACGCCTCGTGCTAGATGGTTTTCGGTATACGTCCAACGTTAAGCTATTGTCAATAATCTCAATCATTGTGTTGAGGAATGGTAGCCGATTGTTTTCTTGTCTCTCGATGGTGAATCTAACAGAGCCTTTGTCAATCGTATCCATTTTATCTTTAAACAGCTTTTTAACCAAGTCAAACTTTCTTTGGTTCAATACTACAAAAATGTCATCGGCATATCTATTATAAATCCTTCGAAAATTTGGATCCTTAGACAAGTTGGTTTCAAAGTCACTCATAAATAGTTCAGCGATAAAACTTGACAATGAGTTACCAATGCTCGTGCCTTGAACTTGTTTATAAAATGACCCTCTAAAGTGAAAAATGTTTTAGTTCACACACAGGTTTGCTAGGTCCACGTATGCATCAACTTCATTTTTAGTAAGCCATTTTATTAGAAGGGACATGGAATACGGAATGGGGATACTCGGATATAACGAAGTGACATCGAATGACCCCATCTCTTCACTCCGTGACAACTTCACTCCATTAAACTTATTGGCAAAATCTATACCGTTTTGCACTGATTTGTTCGGTTGGGTCGGTAGGGAATTGCAAATGGCAGCTAATTTTTTGGCTATTTTTTCTGATGGAGCATTAAGATTAGACGCCATTGGTCTGCCTTTGTAGTTCCCGTCTTCAGCTTTATCTTTATGGTATTTTAACAACACGTATAAACATGACACTCTATTATTGCTGACTTTCCAATATCTAAGTTCTTTTTCAGGACTATTGCACAAAACAACCGCATGTTTGTTCAATAATTCGTCAACTCCTTTAACCATTACATTTAGAGGGTCTAGCGTCATTTCTTCATACGGCCCATTGTCTATTGTCTTCTTAACTACTCTTTCATAATATGACATTATGAAATTATGAAAATCGGAAGAGATTTACTTGAGTTCTGTATAAAAAAAACACGTAGGGCCCTAACAAAGACGAAGTTCTTCGAAAAGGGGTCTTTTGCGTTTTCCATGACGTTTGTAACCAGTCGAATTTCGATGTGGGAGTAGGGCGGAGCACCGATCATGGTCCTTGGAATCAGCAATAAAAAAAATGTCCGTCCGTCCGATAACTTGAGTAAAACTCAACCGATTTTCCAAAAAAAAAATTTCCCTGAAAGGTAATTGAATTGAATATTGAGATTGAATCTGGGCACTGTCGGGCCAAAGGCCGGTGAGCTAGGGCCGTTTAAATGGTATTTGGTTTTTTGTATATAACTCGCGTAAATATTTTTTCAGATTTTCATAATTTTTGTTTGTTTGAAAGGTCCTGGGTATGTCTGACAATTCATGGAAGAAGTAATAACGAATAATAAAGAAATAAAAACAAAATTTAAGTGCCCGAGCCTTTTTGCGTCATATATTTAGTTTACAACGTCTATTCAGCTTATAAAAAAAATTTTTGTCTGCATCACTGAAAAGAACGAAAAAGGAAGAGAAAAAATTTCTTTACTTGTACACTTCAAATAATTGCTTTAGGACTTTTAATATTTTATGAACACGACACGACATGATTGACGATGTTTCCAATGCTTTGCCGGTTTCGAAATTCTGTATAAAATGATGCCATTTCCATTTCAAAATTCTAAAAAATGCACATACGATTTTCGATACGTTACAAAGAATATCGGAAATGTAATGTAATGTACGTATGAACTTCTAAATAAACTATTACTAGACATAGACCAAGGTAAAGTTGTGAGTGCTTTGTTCTTGGATCTCATGAAGGCTTTTGATTGCGTTAACCACGGTATTCTATTGCAAAAGCTACACTGGGCAGGAATTAGGGGTGTTTCTTTGGAGTTGCTCAAGAGTTATCTAAGTAACCGCAAACAGTGTGTTAAAGTTGGTGATAGTTTTAGTGAACTGAAGGATATTACGATTGGCGTCCCACAAGGCAGTGTTCTGGGACCATTACTGTTCTTAATCTTTATAAATGATATTCATAGACTACCTATCAAAGGGTCCATGTCACTGTTTGCGGACGACACTGGTGTTTTTTGCTCCAACTTCACGTACTCGATGAACATTTTACACCTAAACCATGACCTGGAATTACTAAATGATTTCTTTCGGATAAATGGGCTTACGTTGAATGTAAATAAGACAAAAGTTGTGCACTTCAGAACGAGGGGACAGATTTATATACCACATTGAATGCTAGACGGCCAAGTAATTGAGGCTTTGACTGTGTACAAGTACTTAGGGTTATTGATAGACAATAAGATTAAATTGGAAACTCATGTCACAAACCTCTGCGAAAAGCTGGCATCTGTATCTGGGGTATTGAGTAAACTGAAACACATTCTCCCTAAGAGTGTTCTCCTTAAGATCTACTATGCCTTGGCCATTCTAGATTGAACTACCTGATAGGGGTATGCAAAATTATGCAAAAGAGATGTCTAAAACATGCATGTAAATTGCCTCAACGGCACTCAACATTTGATTTATTCACCACACATTGCAAGGGTATGCTTAATGTTAACAGTCTTCTCCTCTTGAATATCTGCACCTTTGTACATAGCGTGAGGATTACCATCATACCGTCGCATTTAAGAGGACGGAACACAGATATGCACCCGAAATGAACCAGTCCTAGCAAACAGAAACACATCAACGAAGATGGGAGGCTGTGCTATTACAGTGTGGGATAGTCGGATATATAATTCCATACCAGTGATTTCATACGTTACGAATAGTTGCACGACGAGCCGCCAGGCGAGTCGATGCAATTCGTAACAACGTAATGAACGAGTTTTCTTAGTAAGCATGAATGCTCTTTTGTCATGTTGTAGACGGGTCGTTGAAACCACCAAAACAAACTACATTTTGTAATAAATTTTACATTAAATATTTATGTAAACAAAATCAATTTTGAATCCAAAAATCATGGATTTATTATGACATCATATGGCACCAAATGATAAGCAACAATATCGTTTATTGAATAATTTTATTTTCGTGACGTCATTCACACCACTCACACACTAAGCTAACTAACATGTTCTGCAAAGTTTTCATTACCGTTTCCTAAGCAACACAACAATATGTTATTTTCCAGGCTGAAAACATGTTCAGCAAAATAAACGTACCCGTCTACAACTTGACAAAAGAAATTTTCCTGTCTATTTCGCTGAGATAGAAACCAATAGTTATTTACGTAACTAGGAAAAATTGGATGTTTTTGACGAGTGTGAGGTGTGAGGTCACACTAGTTAAAAACATATATTTTTCCGACTTTCGTACAATATTTTTCATTCCGAGGGTTCAGAAAACTGCTTTTCTCTTTTAAAATAAGACGGAAAACAGCAGTTTTCTGCTATTCAGACCTCAAAATCATTACGACCGATCGCAAACGTACGAGTTGAAGAATATACCTGCTACTCGTAACTTTCAAAATACCTTTTGGAGACCTTTTTTACTCTATGCAGATGCTCATAAAATATTAGTTTTATTTGTACTATAAAATCTATTCTCGTTGTTAGAGTAACGGAGTCCTCAGAATAGAGATCTTTTGGGTTTACGACTACATTGTAACTAGTCGAATTTCAACCCAGGGGTTAATATTTCATTTTGGAGTTTAAATAAGAGATGCAAAAAAAATTTTTTACCGGTCAGTTTGTCTTGAGTAAAATTTGACCGATTTTCAAAATATTTTTTTTTCCTGAAAGGTAATCCAAAGAGTAATTATGAGATTGATTTGGGGCAAAATTGTCAACAGCTTTCGAAGTTACGATTGAAAAAGTGGTCTAAAACGTGGTTTTTTGAAGGTCGGTGAAACTTTTTGGCTTATATGTATCTCTGAGAAATTTGTACGGAAACAGCTCTTCAAGGTTTTGAACGAAAGATATGCCCCCACAAAAAAACATCAAGAAATTTGCTGATCAACTGTTGTCTTTAACTGATGGATCTGTCGTCGTAAGGAAAAAAAACTTAGAGAAAATCGCGAACAAAACAAATTGGAAACAAAACAATCGCCGAAAATCTTTTGATTAATTTCTTAATTATTAATTTTCTCTAAGTGGCAAACAGAATAGCTGTTGCAAAAGGACCACAACGTATCTAAATAAATATTGTCTTGTCTCTTAAGCATAATCAATTAGGTCCTCACGAAATTGGAGTGGAAATTGCCGAAAAACCCCCAAAGTTTTAAAAATAAATTAAAAAAATTTTGAAACAAAAAACATATATGAGTATTTCAGCGTATCCCACATTGTAGCGTGTGTTAAAAATCTCAACAAAAACCTCTTAAAAGGTAAAGTGTGACGCAGTCCGAAAGTCCGCTTCCAAAATTGATGATCTCGCTTGAGGTGACGCTATCGCTGATAATACGCAGAATGGAACCTTGTGTTCAAAGTTTTAATTTCCTGTAAAAATTACAGCAATTTTTTTAAACCAAAATTACGTTGTGTTAAAAAAATTGCGTCACAAATGCCGGACCCAACGACGAAATAATTTTTCTGTACTTTCAGTTTTTGCGCTGCACAAATTTGACGTGTAAAAACTGAAAGTGTTGAAAAATTATTCCGCTGGTGGGTCCGGCATTTGTGACGCATTTTTTTAACACAACGTAATTTTGTTTTGAAAACAGCGCTGTAATTTTTTCAGGAAATCAAAACTTTGAACACAAGGTTCCTATCAAACAAACTTTTGCGTATTATCAGCGATAGCGTCACCTCAAGCGATATCATTAATTTTGGAAGCAGACTTACGGACTGCGTCACAATCTACCTTTAAAGAGGTTTATGTTGTGATATCAGTCGTTTTAAATGTTTTCAGTTGTTGAAAAAAATTCTATTTTTTGAAAAAAATTTTCTCCAAAAAAAGTTTCTCCGAAAAAAAATGTCTTCGAAAAAAATTTTCTCAGAAAAGAAATTATTCTCCAAAAAAATTTTTCTCAAAAAAAAACTCTCCACAAAAAAAATTTTTCCGAAAAAAAGTTTTTCTCCAAAAAAGTTTTTCTCCAAAAAAAATTTTTCTCCAAAAAAATTTTTCTCCAAAAAAAATTTTCTCCAAAAAAAATTTTTTCCAAAAAAATTTTTCTTCAAAAAAATTGTTCTCCAACACCTTCGGCTACCATCGGAACACTTCGTATCACCTTCGGCTAACTTCGGAATACTTTGTATCACCTTCGCCTTCCTTCGAAACACTTCGTGTCACCATCGGCTACCTTCAGAACACTTCGTGTCACATTCGGCTACCTTGATAACACTTCGTGCCACCTTCGGCTGTTTTCGGAACACTTCGGGTCACTTTCGGCTGCCTTCGGAACACTTCGTGTCACCTTCGGCTACCTTTGGAACACTTGGTATCCCTTTTGGCTACCATCGGAACACTTCGTGTCAACAATTCTTCACAGTGATTCATATAACTTTCCTGAAGAAACCAACTGTATAGGTATTCTTATTCAGAATTTAGCAAAAAATCCAAGATGGTGTTACTTTGACAGCTGGCAGCCATTTTCTTAAGATACAAAAAAATTCTCCTGACCAAACACTATAACTTTCTAGAAGAAACCAACTCTCTGAGAGTTATCATTCCGGAGCTAAAATTCGAAAACACAAAGAAGCATAATTTATACCTAACTAAAATTCTAGATGGCGTCACTTTGGCAGATTTCTGAAAATCTAAAAAAATTCTCCTGACCAAACTCTATCACTTTCTCGAAGAAACCAACTCTAGCTATTGTCATTCCGGAGCTAAAATTCGAAAACTCCGAGCATTACCTAAAAAACCCTCAAAATTGACCACTTTTCCACGTGCCACTGCTTTCCCAAAATTTTCCCAGAAAAGCGGCATATGAAATTTTTCACTTGGGGCCGAGACTGACGTTCTCTGAAAATTTCAGGAAGATCGGCTGTATAGTTCTCAAAATCGAAAATTATTAATAGATAGAACATTGATAGGTAGATAGATAGATACATAGAACCATGGTTGCGTTAGCATTGCTAAACACTAGCGTCGCTGCTAGCGCCGCTAAAATTCAAGACTGCTCGCTAGTAGTGATTAGCGCTCGCTAAAATCCGATTAGCGAGTATTTTTCGCTAATCGCTAATGGATTCGTTAAAATATGGAGCTGTTCATCACAAGTCATCAGTCTATTTTCGACCGAATGCCAATTTTCCAAAAATTTTTTGTGTTTTTTCTATTCCAGATTTTGGATTATTAGCGAAAAATTAGCGACCGCTAGTAGCGGCCGCTACTAGCGCTCTAGTTTTTTTTAGACTAGCGAATCAGTTAGCGACGCTACTATTTTTTCAAACTAGCGTTAGCGTCGCTAAAAAAATGACTAGCGAGTACAACCTTGCATAGAACATGGAAACCGACAGATCAGCAAAAAAGTTTTCATAATGATGAGAAGAATAGAAAAATTGATTCGAAATACAAAAATGTCATTTTCAAACCTCGATATCTCAGCCAGTTTCCAACCGATTTTGCTCGTTGAAAAGCTGCTGCGACTTATTTTTTTTTAAAATAATTTGGAGGGGGACGGGCGAAGGGAAAAAACTCAAAAGTTCGCCTGTATAGGGTTCCTTGTCCTAAAGGTTTTTGTATGGAGTTTTTTGAGCTTGTGGACGTTTTTTTTTTGGGTGTGGGGACTGCGTCACACCCTCCGCTAACGCTGCGGGCATGATGTAGCGTCGAAATACAAAATACTTTTACATATCGAAGCACATGTTTTGGAACAAAGAGAACAAAAACATTGCACACAAAAATCGTACGTAATCAAGTTGATTTGTACAAATAAGCAAACAATCCAACGTTTTCTGTTCTTTTATGACTGTAAGAATTTCAAAGATCCATAGAAATTACCCAAGGTAATGTCAAAGGCCCTACCGAAGTACGTCTCAGACCATTCAAATCTAGAAAAGCTTATATCCAAGGACTAAGTCGTTTTTCCCTAAAACCCAGAAACGCGTGTTACCTAAAATTTTATTATCTACAACTTTGTCTTTGGAAGCAACTTTCTACCTCTCATAGTTGTGGAGATCTGGGTCATCCTGCCCAATTATGGAAGTGGCCATATACCAGCATTGGGCCATATTTCACCAAAACCCTGAAACACGTGTTCGCTTAAATTTAATTCTCTACAACTTCGCCATTGGAACCAACTTACTAACTCTCATAGTTCTGGAGGTCTGGATCATCCTGCCCAAAAATGGATAGGCCATATACCAGGATTGGACCATATTTCCCCAAAAACCTCTCTACAACTTTGCCTTTGACAGTAAATCTCCCTATTGCATAGTTAAGGAAAAATAGACGAAAAACTGTTTTCGTATATGGCCAAGAATCTCAATTTCGTCCATTCCATTCTTTCCAGTGCCCAGACCCCTGTACCGATTCCCACAAATTTTTTTTTCCAGTTTTGTGACATCAAATACTTTCATTTGACACCAAAGTGAGGAATTTCCGTGCTATACTTGCTGAGATATTTGCGAATAAGCTTCACCGACCTTAGAAAAACCATGTTTTTGGTCACTTTCTCGACCATATCCCCGGAACCACTTGATCGATTTTGCTCATCTTCGAACTTGAATCATGGGAGGCATGTACCTTTCAGGGAAAAAAAGTTTAGGCTGATCGGTTGAGCCGTTTGGAAAAAAAAGTGGAGACGGACAGACGGACATTTTTTTTATTGCTGATTCGTCATCTCTATACGATAATAGATGCATCCCCCCCTCCCACCTCGATCTACCCCATGTTACAATAACATTGTTTGTAGTAAACGTATAGGACTTTTGTACTTCGTACGGGTCCAAACAAAAATTCTCTCTCGAATGTTTGTGATCATCTGCGTTAAAATCTTAAAAAATCTTTTTTGAACAACAATCTCACATTCAGGCTTCTCACGTCAGATACTGGGTATTTGGTTATTCGGGTATCTGGTTATAATATAACCAATTCATATGCCTACCTGTCAAAGTTGAAAGTGTAGGGAGTTGCCGTTGACAGGTAGGCATATGAATTGGTTTTATTATAACCAGATACCCGAATAACCAAATACCCAGTATCTGACGTGAGAAGCCTTATTGTAAGTTTTGATAGGTCACATAATATCGCACACACACACACATACACACTGAAAATATGGGGTCCCAACATTGGCCGCTTACCCTACTTTAACATCATACCAATATTAACAATAATTTTTCATGCAACAAATACGATGACGGTGAAAATATCATTTTTATAAAACCGATATCTAAATTCCTATAGAATCCATTCAATGATGAATCTATTAAGTAGGGTCAAGTATTTTAAACACGACACGCGGGGCTTTTATTAAATTGTGTGGTAATAATCATAAAAATTTATTGACATGCCAATAATTTTAAAGAATTCAATAGTAACCGAATTTTACCGGTCAATTGGCTTTTGTCATTTTATATAAAAATCATACGGAATTTTCCCCTCGAGAGTTTTTTTTTTTTATTTATTTTATTCATCATCCCAATAAATCTCTGTGTGGGATACAATTTAGTGTCACATATCTAGTCCAATGTTTACAAAGTGAAATAAAATTAGTTTAACGGTAGCGTACATTTTTGTGCAAGTTTCATAGTTGTGAGTTTGTATTGAAATTCATAAAAATTCAATTTGATGTAGCATATCACAAAATATTTGTCTAATTTATGGCGAAATACAGCAAAATTTTGTTTAAAACAAATAAATAAATAAATTACGAAAGAAAAAAAAATATCACAGTAGTAGGCTAACCACAGGTCAGTTGATGAAACAGTAAGGTGAAATAGGATAAAAGCTTTCACTAAAATACATAATCTTCAGCTTAACTTTAGTTTTAAAAGTTCTCAAGCAAGCCAAATCTCTAATATTACTGTCAATGGAGTTGTAGTCATTGATAGCCGTTGTCAGGATAGCATTTACGGAATTCGTCGTACTGGATGTATACGAATTCATATTAAAATTGTGAATTTTAGAACTCCTTCTGGTCGTTCGTCCGTGAACTGCAGCATTGGTGTATAACTTAAAGTTGTTTTTCGTTAGATCTCGAACAATTTTATGGACACAAATAATTCTCTCAATTCTCGCAAGTTCAGTGACTGGCAGCAATTTAGAGCTGTACAAGTATGTTGTCGATGTGTATTTATCTAACCGGAAAACAGCTTTAATACATCGATTCTGTAACCTTTGGAACTCATTCAGCTTATATGCAGCACAGTTTCCGTAAATCGGTAACATGTACAACAGATGACTTTGTACGTAAGCAAAGTACAGTTCTTTTCGCTTCTTAACAGGAACATATTTGCCTTTTCGCCACATCAGTGAAATAAATGGAGTTATCTGCCTTTTAACATGGTTCACGTGGTCACTAAATGTTAGGTCATCATCGATCACTAGTCCCAAATATTTGAAACTATTTACTCTGTTAAAAGTTACACCGTCGACTGAGATGTGAATGTTGTTGATGGCCCTAGCGCGTCCAAATGTAACATAACATGTTTTCACAGTATTGAGAGAAAGAACGTTCCTACACAGCCATTCATGTAACAAATTAGCGTCGTATTGCATTGCATACTGCAATTCATCAGGAGTATTCACCGCGTATAGCAATGCAGCATCATCAGCATAAAGAACAAGCTGCCCGATGAAATTGACTTTTAAGAGATCATTGATGTATATCAAAAAATGCAAAGGACCCATTTTGGAGCCCTGTGGAACCCCAACATTATTCTTTCTGAAGGCACTGGTGCTGTTTCCAATTGTAGTTGCGGTTTCTCTGTGTAGAAGGTAATCGAGCATCAATTCAATCGCATTTTTCGATAACCCCAAGCGTTTTAGCTTGCATGCGAGGCGGTTGGTGTCAACGGTATCGAAGGCTTTCCGCAGATCGATGAAAAGGGCTGCAACAAATTTCCGTCTATAATTTGATTTAATGAAATCGACAAGTTGTAACGCAGCACTCAAACAGTTAGAGTTCCGAATGAAGCCAAATTGGTTCCCGACAAACAGGTTGAGACTCTCCAAATAGGAATAAAGCTGACGAAGTAATAGCTCTTCAAAAACCCTGGACAATGATGGAAGCAACGTTAGGCCACGAAAATTGTCGATGTCACAGCTTCCAGTTTTATGTATGAGTTTAAGCCTCCCTTTTAGCAGCTCTTTAGGATATACCGCTGAGTCCACCATTGTATTAAAGCAGGTGGCAATCGTCAGCGCAATCGATACGAAGCTCGCCTTTAACAGTTTGATGGGTACCTTGTCAAAACTGGTTGACTTTTTGTTTGGCAGATTTTTTAAGACATCAATCACTTGTTCCCGGTCAACATGTTCAAACGACCAATGGTTGTTTGCGTGCTCAGGATACAGGTCTTCAATATCTTCGGTTTCGTATCCATGAATTGATATTATAGATGCCGCAATTTTTTCACCAGCAGTGCAATAATGTTCGTTTACAATGTTACTGGAAGCGACAATATCAGCGATAGGATCTCCATTGATTGTGATAGTTTCGTCTGATTTGGCCTTGAATTGATTAAAAATTATTTCTTTATAGAGATTCCATGTTTTTCGGGCATCACCAGCAGCTGATTCAAACCTTTTAGTTTCATAAGATGACTTCAGCTTTTCATTCAATTTGTCGACTAGGTCTTTCGCCTTGAGGTATAGGCTTGTAATAACGCTGTTCGCCAATGGAAGACTATTAAGTGCAGCAAGTCTATCTCTATTTCTGATGGCAAGGATTAGTTCTCGGTTGACATGTGACTTTTTTATCCTTTCATCAGATTTGACAGTGATTACCGAAGTACAATCTTGGACAATCCTTTGCAGACCAAGATCGAGCTCGCTTCCACAGCTAATGTAATTGTCGTTACACATCCGCTCAACCATTTCAGTAGCTTCGTTTAAGTTGAACTTAGTTTTCACACGTCCATGTACCGAAGATTGTGTACGATAACTAGTCGAAGCAAACAAAATGCAATGATCCGATGAATGGTGGTGAACTAGGGATAATTTATGGGTGTCTTGTAGCATATTTGTTGCGCATAAATCTAAAATTGTTCCTGAGCGACGCCTTGTGATTCCACGTGTCGAAACTTCATTCAGTAAAGCAAATCCATTGGGTTCTAGGACATCCTTTAGTCTATCTCGGAAGTTTCCACATAGCTGATTTAAGTTTAAGTCACCCAAGATCATGCAGTTGAAAAGCTTCATACAGTAATGTTCAAACTCATCGAGGAAAGTTTCGATTCGTAGTCCCGCTTCTTGACTATCTGGCCTTCGATAGGGTACTGCAATGATTTTCTTCGCAGATGGTAGTTCCCGAATTAAGAAGTGGAGAGTGTTTTAATGTTATGTGTAAACTTTGCTTTTGAGGCAATCTGTACTTCCAGATGCACGCGCAGATGATTTTTGTCAATAGTTATGAAAATCATACCAAAATGCTCATACGTATGACTAATTTAAATTATATCACTACCATCCAAATACTTTTCTGTAAAATTTCACTCAGAAATTGTATTTTCATATGGATGTTTATGGAAGAGAGTTTTTAATTAACTCTTTTTTTAAAACCATCAGGGTAAGAGAAAGAAGAATTGGTCATCTTTATGCTGTTTTTCTTTTCAAAATGTTGAACACCTGGGCATAGCTAACCGCTGGCAGCTGCACGTCACAAATTCAAATAAAAATATTAATCTGTCACAGACCATCAATATTTACCAAAAATGTCATTCTCAATATATTATTTTGTCACAGGCCATTAATTTTAAACAATGGTGGCCAAAATTGGTAATCCCTCTTCTTTCGTCCATAACCGATGCTCCCCCCTTACTCCCGGATTGAAATTGAGGTGGTTAAAAACGTCCTGGTAAGCGCATAAGACCCCTTTTAGAAGAACGAAGTCCAAAAAAAGGTTTTTTGTTATATTGTAGAGAAAATTGAGGGGAACATTTTTGTCTATTTGGGAGTCAATTTTGTGCTTTCGGAAGGGTTTTTTACACCCTTGCTTCGGACGGCAATTTCCAACACAATTTAATGTGGACGTAATTTCATACACTTAAGAGTTAAGGCCCATAACTTGTGTGCTAAAATATAGTCTACATTTAGGCGCTCAAATATTATATTTTCGCTGATATCCATGGACGCAGATGCAGTTTCAAAAAAGTAAGTCAGCATTTCCCTTCCTAAATATGTTGCCTTTTAAAAGCAACTAAACTTATTTTTTGGGATTGAACCTTGTCTCAGAACGACGAGTTTTTGTGCAAATTTTTACGATTTTTTCGCCGTTCTCAGAGTAGGTAGGATCCCAAAAAATAAGTTTAGTTGCTATTAAAAGGCAACATTTTTAGGAAGGGAAATGCTGACTTACTTTTTTGAAACTGCGTCTTTGTCCACTGATATCAGCGAAAATGTAATATTTGAGCGCCTAAAGGTAGACTATATTTTAGCATGCAAGTTATAGGCCTTAAGGCAATATTTACTTAAATACGTTCGAGTCTTTTCGTAACATCATCTATTGTATCAGTGGATACATTTGTTGCTGGAATGTTGCATTTAAATTTGAATTGCCGTTATACGGAAGTTGTACAGGGTAGTTTCTAAGGAAAAACTGGTGAATTATGTTGATTTTTATTAATTTGATATGTTACTATAAACTCGAAAATTTTACAGTGTTGAGACTTATAAGGGTCTAATGAATGGGGAAAATTATTGGACGCGTACGAAGTACAAAGGTCCGATACGTTTACTACAATAGTTATTTTCATAACAAGGGGAGAAAATAGAAAATTGCTTAACAAGGTTGACGTCTGTGGCCAAAGCAGTGAAAATTGCAACGAGAGTTAAGTTCGTGGCACAAGCAGATACAATTGCAACGAGAGTGAAGTTTGTGGCCAGAGCGTAGCGAGGGCCGCAATTCACTCGAGTTGCAATTTTCTCTGCGAGGGCCACAAACTTTACTCAAGTTGCAATTTTCTCTGCTTTGGCCACAGATTTCCACTGAGTTAAGAATTTTCTATTTTTCCCCGAGTTATGAATTAAACTTTTCACATTTGTTAGGCGAAAATTCATATTTTCTCCCGAAAAAGTGCATTACAATTATTGTAGATAACTTAACACATTTAAGCATACAGCCGGCCGAACGTAAAAAGGGATAAAAATCAAATATTTATTAGATTCCATAAACATTTGTCCTACATTATCTCAAGATATATAAACAGAGAAAGTAATGCAATTCAGATAAACATGGTAGCGTCAGTACAAATGCGTAATTGGAATATTACCTATTTTGTTACCTTTACTTTTGATTTTTACGTGCTCCGTACAAAGGTTTTTCATCATTTTCATCCCTGGAGCCTTCCCCCACTCCTGAGTTATTAGTCATTTTAGGTGAAAACTTCGGGAACGCTTTACTGCTTGAAGCAGCGATGAACCAAAAACTGAGTATGTGGTGTTCTAGTATACTACCCCTACTGTAAGACCATGCAAATACCTTGCCGGTTTAAGGCTGTTGCACCGGTCTGGAACAACTTTTGTAAGAAAGGTCAACTTTTGACACTTTTTCTTGACTATTTTCAGCTGAAGAAGTCTGTATAACTGCCCTGAAACATGATCTGCAGCTAGATATGAGAGAAGGAGCTGTTCACAAGTGACGGTGTACTCTACGGAAGGGGGGAGGGTGGTGGTTACCAAAGAAAGCGTGAAGATGTTGAGTTTTGTATGGCAATTTAGAACGTTTTGAACACTTTTTCTATGTGAAAGTGGGGGGGGGGGCGCAAAAAATTCTATAACACAGTGTGTGACGTCGTTTGTGAATGAATCTCCAGGAATATTTGATTTTGGTCTAAATCTGACGTTCATAAAGGAAACGTAAAGGTAAGTGACAATTTTCACATTTTCACATGACATCACCCACTTTCAAATAGAAAAAGTGTTCCATATAAAACTCAACATCTACATACTTTCTTTGGTAACCACCACCCATCCCCCACCCCCCCCCCCCCTTCGGTGAGTACAGCAACCGTCACTTGTAAAGAGCTCATTTTCGCATATCCAGCTGCAGATCATGTTTCAGGGCAGTTATACAGACTTCTTCAGCTGAAAATAGTCAAGAAAAAGTGTCAAAAATTGACTTTTCTTACAAAAGTTGTTCCAGACCGGTGCAACAGCCTTAAACCGGGGAAGTCTTTGCATGGTCTTATAGTAGGGGTAGTATACTAGAACACCCCATACTCAGTTTTTCGGTTCATCGCTGCTTCAAGCAGTAAAGCGTTCCCGAATTTTTAAACTAAAATGACTAATAACTCAGGAGTGGGGGAAGGCTCCAAGGAATCCAATGATGAAAAACCTTTGTATCATTGGGTCTTACCATCCCATAAAAGTTCATTTGATTTCATTTCGTTATAGCCAAAAAACCATTTTTATCACCCCCTGACATGTATGTACTTACTTCGAACACTATAACTCCCCCGAGATATGAAATTTTCCAAAAATGAGAAATTACTTTTCTTACTATAGAACAAGGAATCGAATGACACATTCATCGGGACAAAGTAGGATATGTTGTCCCAAAAGTGTACGAAATCGTTCGAAGTTTTCGCAAAGCCACTCTTAAGTGTATGAAATTGCGTCCACATTAAATTGTATTGGAAATTGCCGATAGGGCAATATTGAAAAACCCGTCCGAAGAAACGGTGTAAAAAACCTTTCCGAAAGCACAAAATTGACCCCCAAATATAGAAACATGTTCTACTCAATTTTCTCTACAACATAGAAAAAACCATTTTTTGGGCTAGGGTCGACCTTAGTATTGACCTAGGGCCCTTTGTAGAGGCTTCTGACACAATTCCATAGCCAAAAATGTATCCCTCAATTTTCTCTGCAACATAGAAAAAAAAAAATTTTTGGCTAGGGCAGACCTTAGGACTGACATGGCCCACTTGAGCCCAAGCACAGGCAAAAGTTTCTTTTATAAACTGTCGGTGATGCCTAGATCTTTCAAACAAAAAAATTTTGAATATCCAAAAAAGTTTACTCGAGTTATGTACAAAAAACACATAGAGCCCTAACAGAGACTCGTTTTTAGTGCCCCAGCTAAGTCCAAGGACTCAAATTCAAAAATTTTCTCCAAAAAATTGTCGGCTATGCTCAGGTCTTTCAAACAAAAACAAATTTATGAAAATCGGAAAAGATTTGCCCGAGTTATGGACAAAAAACACATAGAGCCCTAGCAGGGACTCGATTTTAGTGCCCTAGCTAAGTCCAAGGACTCAAATTCAGAAAAGTTTCTTCCATAAATTGTCGGCTATGCTCGGGTCTTTCAAACAGAAGAAAATTTATGAAAAACGGAAAAGATTTGTCTGAGTTATGGACAAGAAACAGATAGAGCCCTAGCAAAGACTCGATTTTAGTGCCCTAGCTAAGTCCAAGGACTCGAATTCACAAAAGTTTCTTCCATAAATTGTCGTCTATGCCCAGGTCTTTCAAACAAAAAAAAAAATTTGAAAATCGGAAAAGATTTACTCGAGTTGTGTGCAAAAGACCAAAAACCACTAAAACGACCCTAGCTCGGCGGCCCTTGGCCCGGCAGCGCCCAGATTCAATCCCAAAAAAGACTTTTCGATTAGCTATTATTACGATTTTTTCTCGAGTTATCGTGGTGACGGACGAACAAAACTTTTTTTTGCATTTTTCCCTTAACTAGACCCCGAAACGAAAAAGTAACCAAGAAGAAGAACTTCGTTTTTCGTACAGGTATAAAAAGTTTCCCAGAGCTTAAAGCAAAAAGAGTACCGATGTACCCAATGTTCGCTCTAACGTCCAGCAACAAATGTGCGATATGTTGTAGAATATCATATCCGAACGCAAAAGTAAATACGATTCGAAAATAGTTTAAAAGCCTGAAAGTAGACTAACTTCAGCCAGGCAGATTTTTATCTAAATTTTACTAGCAGGTCTGCACAAAAATGAGCAAGCAAATTTTTAAGCACTTGATGAAGCTTTGTTCTACATTTCTTGCAGCAACTGTTCAATGTATACACACGTTCTAGCAACATGGTTACGTGGTGTAATACAAAAGTGAAACTCACTGGTAGCTGTAAACTTTGATTGACGAGTAACGATGATTTTTCGGTATCTTCACTGCTACTTGTAATTGTAGCAGAGTGACGCGTTTTCGGAACATGTTACCTTTGTGGATAACATTTTGCCTTTTTCTATGCAGTTTCATTTCGTCGACTTAACCTTTTAACTTTGCTTGTCCGGTCAAAATGGAAAATGAAGGTGCTGTAAAACAGGACTTTATAGAATTTACATCTTCCAAAGTAACTCTTCGAAACTGACACGATTTATACTGTTTTTGTGGCTTAAGTCAAAATAAATGAATTTAATAAAAAAGACCGTGATTTAACACCAATCGAAATCTTCAGTCAAATCCTAAACTTAATTTACCCCAGAAATTCCTTAGACAAGATTCTCCTTGGCAGTCCGTTATGTTACCTTATTGTGAACATGCCCGTACCAGCGTAGGTGACCTATTGCCGTTAGACATACGCGACTTCAAAGTTCCATACCCTTGACTCATACTCTGAAAAAATAGTTCCCAAATATTTCAGAAAAGTGTTAATTGCTTCCTAATTGCAAACGCTCTCGTTCGCTCTCTTCCCGACATTTTTCAAGTTGTTCTTGGCCTTCTGGAGCTGCTTCTGGTGCATCTGGAGCTGCTTCAGCCTAGTTTTATAGTCTGGTTTGATCCAGTTAAACCTGTAGTACAACAATCGCGTAAATTTTCTTTGGACCCTTTCAATTACATTGATGTATTTGATGTATTGAGGATTCCAAACTGAGCAACAATATTCTAGTCTGCTGCGAACGTACGTGTAATAGAGCTTTATTATACTTTTGGGATTCTTCAAGAGCTTCGTCGTACGGAATATGAAACCGATCATTCTGTAACACTTGCGAATTACATCGGATATGTGATGATTAAATTTTATCTTTTCATCGAAATCCACGCCAAGATCCTTCTTCACGAATACTTTGGTTGTATCTTCGCCATTGATGGAATAATTGAAGTTTATTTCGTTGGGCTTGTACGTGATGGTTAAAGCGTGACATTTTTTCACATTCAAGTCTAACAAGCGATTTTTGCACCAGTCAGATAGCAAGTCAAGTCTGATTGCTGTCTGATTGGAGGGCAATGCAATCTTCATAGCTATTGATCTTCTTTGATAATTTGTGGTCGTCAGCGAAAAGTGAGCTACAAGATGTCTTGAAGATTGATGGAAGATTGTTTATGAATATCAAGAATAACAACGGACCTAGTATAGACCCTTGTGGGATACCTGACGAAGGTTTAATATTTTTAAACTGCGTGCTTTTACAATCATAACAACTTGAGTTCTGTTAGTTAAGTATGTACAAAACCAGTTGCTATAATGACCTTTTACTCCAAGTATTCCCAGATCTTGCTAGTAAGTTATGTGACACTTTATCAAAAGCCTTGGAAAAGTCTGTGTGTATAGTATCAATCTGCCCTCCATTTACGATCGATTCAACAATAAAATTAATGTATTCAAGCAGGTTTGATTGGACCGACTTTCCTGGAACGAATCCATGCTGATACTCACTGATGTGACCTTTGACATGTGCGTACAGACGGTTAAACATTATTCGTTCCATAACTTTTGAGATAGCGCACAAAATGCTTATTGGTCGATAATTCTGCACCTTAGAGCGGTTACCGGATTTAAATGTTGGTAAAACGTAACTGATCTTCCATGCTTCAAGATATTTGCCTTCGTTTATGGATTTATTGAATAATATTGTTAAAGGTAAGCTAATAGATTCCGAGAGATTCTTGTGCATGGGACAGTCCAGCGTTCGTTGCATTGCATTTAAATTTTTCTGCTCAAGTACCCAAACAATTTTGCAGGCGTTCATTTTTGCTGAGTTCATTATTACCTCACAACAATGTTATGGATAGTGAATGCAATTACCGACCATTTTTTAAAAACCGATAGACGGTAATATTGAAATTTTTGAGAAGATTTACCGGTAAATTAGCGGTAATTTATATTGCATACAAATCGGTCGATATGTTCAATTTTAGATTATAAAATCCACTATAGTCTGCGACGAACGTTGAATTAGGCGTTTGAACACTCGATTCGCAAAAGAATGATTCATGATTTACACAGATCGTAAGTTACCATGAAAGCTGGGGTCATGTTAGCTCCAAATTACGAACAAAATTTTATGTGCAAATGCCATTGTTTCGATATCTCCTACATTTAAGCTTCAATTTTAGCATTAAAACGCTCATATTTGGTCGCTCGTTCATAATGGATGTCTACTTTCGCATTCTTTTCAACCTACCTAGCTACTCTTCTTAAAATAGTACGCCTATTTCCAGTAACTTACGGGTCATCTCCTATAAATTCTCATAACAGAACTGACCCCCATCGTCACATCAAGCCATTATTGTTTAATTTACAGAAAATGTAAAAAATTTTTGGTCATTTTTGGAGTGATAACATTGTACCGGTAATGGTAATCGTCATAAGGTATTTGCCGATTGCATTTCCTAGTTATGGAAGATAAAAACTTTGTAGCTGCTGTAGTTTATGAGATACATAAGGATGGAATGCCCAAAAGCATCCAAATCATTATGATGAGGCATGATGGCGAGCATTCATTTGTGAAGCTGAACGGATTTCACAAGGAGAGACCCACGGTTAATGAGAAATCCATTCCAAAAAATCCATGAGGAGTAGGGGGGTCCAAAAACGTATGGGGAAATAAAAGTATCGAAAAGTTACAAACCGAAAAACAAAAGTTTTTTGATTTCTGATCAAGATTGTACATGGGCGCAACTTGATCTGAGGCGATTTAGGGGTAGCTCAAAAGCGTTAAAGTCAAAAATTCAACGACTTTCAAAGGCACATATATTCACTCAAGTAATGAGTGAGTCTATCGGTTGTTGTGGTGTATTTAGATGGTCTTAGGACACCCTTAAAATTGACATAAAAAATTAGACAAGGCAGTGTTTTCGTCCATATGTCCCACATGATTGAAATTCATGAGAAAATTGCACCACTTTAATCATGTGGGACATATGGACGAAAACACTCTCTGGCCTACTTTCTTTATGCCGATTTTAAGGGTGTCCTAAGACCTTTCGACCTTTCGATCAGGGAAACTTTTGTTTTTCGGTTGGTGCCCCAAACTTTTCGACACCCCTAATGAGGAGACTTAAATTAGCACATGGGTATAGAGAGATGTAGTCAACAAGTGGTTTGCAAAAATCATGGGCATCCTGACTTTTAGAAAATATGTATTTTGAGATGTCGTATTTTGTTCTCCAATCTACCAAGACCTCTGGATTATTTTAATTTCTTTCTGCGCTAACCTGGCCGCTATATTCACATTGAATAAACTCTAAAAGTCAATTCTTCGCTGACACAGTTATAGAGAAAAAATACTTTCGGTACCGATTCTCGATTCACTTTACAGTTCAGACAATGATCTTTTCGCCTCTCCACTTCAGGAAGACTCTAAAAAATTACCGCAGCCACAGAATACCAGTTTCCTACCATACTGTCTATTTAGTTACAGTGTTATTTCTCGATCGTTTCGTCGTTGTCCTATGCGACTCCTTCAGAACTGGTCCATCCTACGAAAGAATTTAAAAAGTTGCAGGGAGAGTCCATGAGGAAATTTACGTCATCCACTAAACCGCATTGTCTTTTGGACAATTACTTTGCAAGGACTGCAGTGGCGCCCCAGTTAGGTAACAAAGTTTGCTAACGTCACCGTTACGGTGGAATGGTCGATTCCTACGGACAATGTTAATCGTATGCTAATAGGCCAGCAGAAAAACTGACATCACACCGACCTGTTGCCAACCGTTGCAAAATTTTTAGAAGAACTATCGCTAAAACGTATGTATCCTTCGGTCGAAATCCCGGACTTTCAATTCACCTTCACAAACAAATTTTTCAAAATGGTAACAAGTGGAACTCTTTCATTAAGCAGTAGTCGTAAAAAAATGAAGAAAGACCATAACAGCGTAACCCTCATTACATTTGACTTTCGTTCTTAGATCTCTTGATCATCATCATCATCATACAGTTTTGTACATTATGTACCTTCCGGTGTACCACCCCCTTGCATCCTTCCTATCACCCGCCAAGGGGATGGTTTGTTCGCCCAGAGAGGAAGATCCTGACTTCTAAATCTGATTTGATTGAATTTTTAAACCATCTCCTTGTGCTACCCCTTGACTCGGCCCCCGGGACCTTTGCATCTAAGATCCTTCTTACCCTATTACCCATCCGTTGAACGTGCTCGAACCAGCGCAGACGGCTTGCCCTTGCCTCTTCTTCCACTGACGAAACCGCCAAGTTTTCTTTAATGTCGTCGTTCTAAATGTGATCATCCCACTGCTCCGCTATACTCCTAGAAACCCTCATATCAGAGACCTCCAGGTCATGCACGATACATCCGCAGTCCACCCAACTCTCACTACCATACAGAATTGTCGGTCTGAACATTGACCTGTGGATAAACTTTGTTTCGCTACTAAATTCCTTTTTGTTGAACACGTGCGAACTAGAGGTGAGCCCGAGACTCGAACCCGGCCCTAATCCAAACCAGTTTGACGGGTCGGGTTTTTAGTTTTCGTTTTTTGTCGGGTCGGGTTGGTTTTTCGTTTTCTTTTTTTCGGGTCGGGTCGGGTTTGATGACTTCAACTAACCAAACCCGACCCGACCCGAAACAATTTAGTTCAGATTCTTAACTCTTACTCACTGGTAAATTTTTTGAAAAAATAAAGCAAATCAAATCCTCAGAAGAAAACAGGATTTTTGAACTCGTACGAACTAACATGGCATGTGTTCTAGGACAACGTTTTCAACCAACCGAATTGAGATGGAGTAAATTTTCAATTTTGTTCCACAGGAAGGTAATAGAAAAGAGAAAGTTGATTAAGAGGCCTGATGTAACGTCCTTAGAGTGGGCCTAACTCATGCTAGAAGCAGCGGTAAAGAGCCCCTACCGTTATTTAGAGTCACTATTCCTCGGTTTCGGTTCGGGTCGGGTTTGACTTTTTTTTTGGATCGGGTTCGGCTTGGCTCGGGTCGGGTTTGGTTCTGCTCGGATTTGAATTTTCATTTTGGTTCGAGTCGGGTTTGGAAAAAGATCGATCCGCACACCTCTAGTGCGAACTTAATCGACTGGCTACCGCCTTTTCCAATTTCCTTCTTTCTTTAAATTCCTTAACTAACTTGCCATCCTCTGAAAAATGGTTCCTAACTACTTGAATTCAGAAACCTGCTCTATTGAAGCGTTTAAGTAAAATGCCAGGGACAAGGGACCGTCTCTTCCAACAATATCTTGGAACATTGGTAGTGAAGTTTATAGCGCAGAGAACATTTTAGAGAATGTAAACATTTGAACCACTGGCTGGATGGAACCGAAATTCCACCTGGACCTACATCTGGACAACAAGCGAAATTGGATACACCACAATAAACGATATCTTTCTCTTTCCAAATTTCTCATTTTTAGTCCATTTAATCCACAAATGTTAGAAGTGTGAGGACCTCGAAAACGGAACATCGAAAGGGTGAAGGATATAAATCACGTAATGGGAACCAATCATTGGACTGGACCACTCTATCACGTAACACTAAGGCTTCTAATCAAATGAACTCTTTTCGAACATATTTTCCAGTGACCCATACGCCTCAGAATAGATGTGGCAAAAAGACTCCTACCTATCTAAATATAGAAATGAGCGAAAAATTCGATGCTTTATGTCCTTTTAGAACTATAAGAATTAAAAATATTAACAGAAATTACCCAAGGTAATGTCCGATGTACGATCATCTGAGACCATTGATTTCGTTAGCCGAAATGTTAGCCTCCGCACCATATCAAAAAGAGGATTGACGTTGCTTCTCCAAGAAACCCTGAAACTTTTTCCTCTAAAATGTAGTTCTCACCAATTTTGCCTTAAGAAGCGAATTTCAAACTGTTGTAGCTTTATATCCCTGCCAATTCTAGAAGTTGCTTTATCCCGGGATTTGGTAATTTTTCCCTATAACCCTGAAACACGTAAAGATTACATACCAGCGTGGTCATCAGAATGTGAAGACCTCTGGCGTGAACATAAAGAAACTGGAGATGCAACGATCGGTTCTGAAATCCTACAAGCTCTCAACGAAGAAAGGAAGGAGAGATGGAAAACACTAGTCGAGACCACGGATTTCAAACATTCGAGCAGAAAAGCGTGGGACTTGCTCAAAAAGTTGAATGGTGGATCGCTGAATATGAATACGACAACCGATGTGACACCAAATCAAATAGCCTCTCGACTTGTGGAATCTGCGAAAATGCCAATTGACAAGAAAATCATCCGACACATAAATCGGAAGCTGAAGAAGGCGAAGATGAGAATAAAAACGTCTCCTTACGGCACAGCTGTCACCGTAGACGAAGTGAATGCTGCGATTTCAGTCGTTAAGCCAAACAGAGCCTCTGGTGTTGATGGAATTTTTCCGGAATTCATGATCAATTTGGGAAAAAAGGCAAGGATATGGCTGGCTGAATTTCTCACTAAATGCTACGATAAGACGTGGACACCGAAGCAATGGAAATTCTCGAAGGTTCGATCAGTGGTGAAACCAGGCAAACCGAAAAGCTTAGTCGAAAGTTACAGGCCGATTTCATACAAAGTCTTTCATAACATAATAGCCGATGACATCTACGCAAATACGCCGATGGGTCAAGCTGGATTTGTGCCTGAACGAATTTGTTGTGATCAGGTGCTCGCATTGATCACACACATTGAAGCTGGATTCCAGGATAAAAAGAAAACTGTCGTCGTATTCGTTGATTTAACATCAGCCTTCGACACCGTATGGAAAAATGCTCTCCTTTTGAAGTTAGCCAACGTCGTCGAATGTGAGAAGACCATCAACCTCATCGCACACATGCTATCCAACCGACAATTCAAAGTGTTCATAGGAGAAAGATGTAGCTCTGTAAGAACATTGAACAGTGGTCTGATCCAAGGTGGTGTATTAAGCACGCTTCTTGTCGTACTTTATCTGTCGGACATACCGGAAACCAAGTCAAGGAAATGCATGTTCGATGACGATCTGGCGTCGGTACTGCAATACAAATACGACAATTTATCGGAAAGGTGGGCGATATGTAATCTGAACAATGAAGAAATTGGAGTCATGTTATGCCGCTAATCGACTGAGAGCTAACCTAGTGTGGGCTACCCGTTTCGGGGTTGGACATGGAAAAATGGGGTGAGATGATTCCGGACCCAGTCTTCAGCATGCCTAGGGACCAAATGACGCCGGTGATTAACTTCACAAGGCGGTTCAAAACGGTATTTCCAAGCAGAGAGGTGTGGCTGGACAGATGGCCAGCCTATCTGAGTGGAAGGGCAAAAGTTAGATTTACAGACGGATCCAAGGCATTGGAAGGGGCAGGGGCCGGAACATACGATCCGAATGCTGTGCAGGGTAACTGGTTCCACTTAGGGGGAACCACCAGTGTTCTCCAGGCAGAAGCTTTCGCGCTACTAACAGGAGCTCGAGAAGCACTGCCAACGGGGACGCAGGGAGAGAACGTCCTCATCCTTTCGGACAGTAAGGAAGTGATCAGGGCTCTCGCATCGCCCGTGGTGACCTCTAGACTGAAAGAGTGCAAGGAGTATCTGAACGATGTGGGATCGAGAAATCGGATCACGCTGGTTTGGGTACCTGGGCACTCTGGTGTAGAGGGGAACGAAAGGGCGGATGAACTTGCAAGAATGGGGTCGACGACTATATCAATGGGAGCCGAACCCTACCTGCCAATACCCAAGTCGTTGTGTGCGCAAGCGCTAAATAACTGGGTGCGGCGAAAACACGTGGAGCGATGGGATGAATATAACGGAGGTGCTCACACGAAGCGTTTCTTTCCGAGGTCTGACGAGAAATGGGCTAATGACTTGCTAGCGATGGACCGGTGTCGAGGAGAGTTGTGGGAGCGATCACTGGACATTGCGGGTTGAATCGACACATGTACAAGTTGAGGCTCTCGGGAACCACCGGATTGGGAGAGCAAACGGGCATACACTTAATTTGTGAGTGCCCCAAGTACCTTCAGCTGAGGCGCAAGATATTCGGAGAATTTTTCGTGGGACCATCCCAAATCGCTAACCTGGGACCTGCCACACTTGATAGATTTTTGGTAGCGGCCGGAAGGCTCGCGTGAAGATTTAAATGATGACCGGGAAGGAAACAAAGGATCCTAGGATCTGTGTTTCAAGATCGCCTAGGCGATCGTCCCAAACTGAACCCTAGCAAAACTAAAGTGACAACATTTCACCTGACGAGTCAAAAAGCGAAACGGAAAATCAGAGTGAAGTTCTGTGGCAAAATCGTACCGTACAATTTCACACCAAAGTACTTGGGCAATACGATGGACCGATCACTGACTTTCAATCCACAACTGAACAAACTCAGTGGAAAGCTCAAATCCCGGTGCAACATAATTCAAAAACTGGTTGGCACCGCATGGGGCGCCTCTGCTTCGATGTTACGGACATCATCGCTTTCGTTGGTATACTCAACCGCTGAATATTGCTGCCCGGTTTGGTCGCATAGTGCACACATTGGACGAATAGACACAATATTGAACAATTGTCAACGATCAAGTCAACACCAACTGAATGGTTACCAGTACTATCTAACATCATGCCTTCGGAAATCAGACGAAACATGGCTCTGCTAAAAGAAGCCCAAAAAATTTATTCACGACCAGAGCTACCGATACATCAAGATCTGGTTGGAAGAAATGAGTTACGATTGGCATCGCGAAAACCATTTTGGTCTACTCGCCGAATGACGAATGGCTTGAACAATGGAAAAGCCACCAAGTAAACAACTGGAACCTGATTGACGATCCGAACATCAGAGTAGCTGGTTTCGACCTACAGCGACGGAGCTGGTGTCAATTGAATCGTATACGTACAAACCATGGACGTTGCAACGCGACAATGCACAAATGGAATCAATCGATTGCACCGGACTGTGATTGTGGACACAGCACACAAACGATTGGACATATGGCCCATTCTACGCAAACCGTGACGCCTGTAATGTAAGGAACGGAAATATTGCCTTAACCGTAGGGAAGTGTCGCGATTAGGTTATTTTTCCCCAAAACCCTGAAACACGTGTTCGCTAAAATTTTATTCTCCACAACTTTGCCTTTGGAAGTCACTTTCTAACTCTCATAGTTGTAGAGATATGTTTCATCCCGCCAAATTCTGAGTGATTTTATCCCGGGATTAGGCCATATGTTCACAAAGCCCTCAGACACGGGTCCGCCAAAACTTAATTCTCTACGACTTTTAATTTGGAAGCAACATTGTAACTGCCACAGTTTTAGAGATAGGAGTCATCCCTCCTGATTCAAGAAGTGGCTAAATCCCAAGGATAGGATAGGCACACTCTGAGACAAGTGTTCGATAAAATCTAATTCCTTACAACATATTGAAACAAATATTCGTTACCTCCCACACAAATGTTTTTTACATTTTTCGATCAAATGCTTTTATTTGAGACCAATTTGAATTGAATAGTATCCGTGCTGTATCATCTTCAAACTAGAACTAATTTTTTGACCACCTTTCTGACAATCGGTAAAGATTTACTCAACTTATCGTGTCCACGGACAGGCAGACGGACAGACAGATGAATGGTCAGACAGAAGGACATTGTTTTTTTCGCTGATCTCTAGGCAACAAAAAAAGTTTTCTTCTTACTCACGGATTCGGATTCGCAATGTAATAAACGTAGTGGTAAGCGCATAGGACACGTACTTCGTACGGGTCTAAAAATTAACAAAAAGTTAAAATTTTACCATCAATACCAACAACAATAACGCTGTTTTTCCAAAGAAATATTCTTGTTGACCATAACCTTGCGGCCTTACCAGCATGTGTCAACAAATATTCTCAGTTTGGTTACATCTTCAATTTCATCAGTCACATTGGAAAATCTGGTAGTTTGGCGTGCACCACACAACGAGCTTTAAAATGTACTTGTTTAGTCTGCAAGGCGTTTTCCGAAAGACATAGCAAATGCAGCTACAGCACAGTCTTTTCTCAAATCTAATCACTTGTGTGTGTATGTTAAAAGATGTAGATTTTGTTGATTAATGTATTTCAATTCAGTTACAGTAAAAAGAGAAGAAACACTTAATCGTCACTGGACTCCACGTTCTCTGTTTGGAGCCGTTTGAATGACGGAACCGGTACATATGTGACCAAGGTGTACAGCTTGTTAGCGGAGTCTTCGTCATCGTTTCGTCGTCTAGCGAGTCGTACGCGAACGCGGAATGGAGTACTCCTAAAATTGAACAAATACTTCAGTCACCGGACACAACACAAACACTTGGTAGTCTGTCACACAAATGAAATATACAAAAGCCCAACGTACCTGATTCCCTTGGACCACACATGCTTATTCAGCCTGGTGTCGATTCTCACATCTCGGGTTCCCATCTCCTTTTCCGCAAACTTGCGGATTTCTTTTATGGCTCGGGGTGCGCGCTTCTTAAAACCAATGTTGTGCACTCTCTTCGACAAATGTATTGTACATTCGCGTGTTACAACTTCATTGATTGCCGATTTGTTACGTTTTTCAACCTTTTGTTTGGCCATTTTGCTAGCTAATGATGTCTGAAAGAGATGTTAGAGAAACGTTATTGATTACAATTTCATTACACCAAACATAACCACAATATTTTGGGTCGACAATTAAAATCGCGAATATTACGACTGGTGGGAACATTTTCCACAAAATCTGTATAATTTACACTAAAATGCACATTCAGTGAACAATTTTGCTTTAATTTAAGTTGAATGGTGCATTAACAAACACGATGATTAGAGATTTTACTTAAGAAACATTTGCTTCATTACCTTACAAATCGTTGGACTTTTTAAAAAGGAAATAAAAATGGAAGCGAAACGTCAAATCGGTTCGATGACAATTTCGATCGGGCTTGCCAACATTGTAGTAATGTTCATAAGGATTGAAATCCCAGCCAAAATTTTCATACAATTTAACAAGCAGACAAATGGTAAGTTGGCACTGCACCAGATAGATGTATCATTTCAAACTTTCAAAATTTTAGAAAATCTTAGGCGAAAAAATGCCTTATGAGAGCAAGGCAAAATTTTCGACCGATTTTTCTTAGAGTTGTGGGGAAGGCAGATTTAGTCCGATTGGACTGAAAATCATTTTCGGCTCATATTTCGGTGTGATAAACCCCCCTAAAATCTTCATCCCGATCGGACAACCTAAATTTTCAAAATTTTAGAAAATCTTAGGCGAAAAAATGCCTTATGAGAGCAATGCAAAATTTTCGACCGATTTTTGTTAGAGTTGTGGGGAAGGCAGATTTAGTCCGATTGGACTGAAAATCATTTTCGGCTCATATTTCGGTGTGATAAACCCCCCTAAAATTTTCATCCCGATCCGACAACCTAAATTTTCAAAATTTTAGAAAATCTTAGGCGAAAAAATGCCTTATGAGAGCAAGGCAAAATTTTCGACCGATTTTTCTTAGAGTTGTGAAGAAAAATCTGTAGGAGTTACAGTTTTTGAGCTAAATGGCTGTGAAAGTTCACGCCATTGCTAATAGCGAACTATGTACAAATTTTCCAAAAACCCCATCGCAAATAAAATTAGCTGCGAAAGGGTTAAGTCGATTCACTCTAAATTTGAGCTAAAGCGATTTAGATGATTTGCAATTTTTTTGCAGATTTACACAATAACATGCAGGCGAGTGTTGCGAATTGTGGCGAATGTAGATCCGTATCATCCTTTTTGTTGAAAAATTGTGGCAATTGGAGCAAAATATTTGTGCAGTAAATTTAATTAAACAAAAACTATTCACTCCTCTACATAGAAAAACGTGTCCAGTAGAGAATGCGAATGTTCATGAAATTCTTACCATGAAAAATAACATTTGAACTTTTCATCGGAGTTCACCTGCTTTCGACTCGACACCTTCTTCCCCCGTTTAATAGCGACCCCCCTTCCTTCAGTCGTCTTTATAGAGTAGAAAAAGCAATACCAGAGAAATGCTAAGCGTCGTCTCTCGCTCAGAGTGGAATATAAGTCTGACTTGTCGAGAAAGTAGCGAAAGGTAGAGCTCGGACTGTTCCAGATTTCCTGTCAAAAATCGCACACAAACTTGTTGCTTTCGTTTCAAAAATCATTTTCAACACGTATACATAGCTGAAAACGAGGTGAAAACGGTTTTTGGAACGAAATCAACAAGTGTGTGTGGTGAAAACGATTTTTGACACGAAATCTGGAACAGTCCGAGCTCTAGTACGACCCCTAAATTGTCGTTTATGCCCAGATCTTTCGAAAATCGGAAAATATTTACTCGAGTTATGTACAAAAGACCAAAAACCACCTAAACGGTCCTAGCTCGGCGCCCCTTGGCCGACAGTGCACAGATTCAATTCCATAGAAGATTTTTCGATTACCTTTCAGGGAAAAAAAAAGTTTTTGAAAATCGGTTGAGTTTAACTCGAGTTATTGTGTTGAAGGACGAACGGACATTTTTTTATTGTTGATTCGTCATCTAAGGACCATGATCCTCGAAATTCGACTGGTTACAAACTTCGTGATAAATGCAATAGACTCCTTTTCGAAGCACTACGTTCTTCGTACGGGTCTAAAAATTGATCAATGGATTGAACTTGGGCAAAATCGGTCGAAAACTTTCGAAGTTACGGTCAAAAACGTCGTTTTTTGAAATTTGATGGAATTTTTTCACTTAAATCTCGGCGAAATTAGAACGGGAATCGCTCTTCAAGATTTTGAAAAAAAGATGTGGACATCAGAAAATCACGAAAATTCAATTAGTGGAAATCTGTTGACAGGTTCGGGCTGTAGTGCCCTTAATGTGGGTCAAACTCACGCTACGCGATATTTGGTGGTTTTTCGTGAATATTCCTTTAATGATTAGGTTTTTTTGTGCAGTGTTGTACAGAAAACATATGAAGGGATCCGTACGTATCAGAATAGATGCGGCAAACAGAGTTGATGTTACGAAAAGGCTAGAACGTATTTAAGTAAATATTTCCTTACATCCACGTTAAATTGTATTGGAAATTGCCGATAGGACAATATCGAAAAACCCGTCCGAAGAAACAGTGTAAAAAAGCACAAAATTGATCCCCAAATAGAGAAAAATGTTCTCGTCAATTTTCTCTACAACATAGCAAAAAACTATTTTTTGGGCTAGAGTCGACCTTAGTACTGACCTTGGACACATTGATTGATTGATTTTATTAAAGGGCACAAGCTTACATAAAATAACAATGAATAAAAAGTACTCCTTGTATAATTGCTCGCTTGAAGCACTTAGGATAGCTTCATAGGGCCCATTGTGCCAAACCCAATTTTTGCTATTCTATTGTTGTTGTGTGGTGATGCGGTGAAGTGATGATGGTATGATGTGGGCTATTGTGTGGTTGTGTGGTGACATGTGGTAATGAAGGCAAACTTTGAATACCTCAAGCAGAGGGCTAGTCAAGCCATTTGCTTCCTGTAATGTAAGAAGCAACGTTAGCTACCGATATTTCTCGAAATTCTTCCAAAGTGAGGTAGAAGTCTCCTAGCCACTTAATCCTCAAGGCTACAAGGCCTGGACAGTGTAACAGGAAGTGCTTAGCTGTCTCAGGCACGTCCCCGCACTTCCTACAGTTCGGGTCATTGCTGAGTCCCATCTTGTTCAGGTGGTATCTCAGCGTGTTGTGTCCTGTCAGCATTCCCACCGTCCACCGCAAGTTTCGCCGAAAGGTTCAGTTTTGGGGTTTCATAAAATAATGTGAGTGAAAGCTGTATAAATAGTAGATTACAGAGGGGTTGCATGAGAGATCAATTTTGTCTGATGAGCCAAACTCAAGAGGGTGTTTAGAGGGAGTGTAGAGTCTGTATTTCGAGCTGAAGGCGAGGTATACAACTGCAACAGTTTTTAAAGCGAGTTGCTTAAAAATACAGGAATGAGTTTGCGAAAGTTACGAAATGATCTAGAAGTACCCTCACTGTATACTGTTTTTATCAGGCGCTCCGACTTTAGTTTGGGTCGTGAGGGGCAAAAGCCGTCCATTTGTTCCACCCCCCGTATAATAAAAAATTATAACATTAAAGTTGCACTAACACTTTTTTTTATTAGGAATCAGCGGCACCGACTTCCATTTGTGCTATCCTGTGCAAAATTAAATAACAACAAACAATAACCCTAATGTTTTTGAGGCAAACTATCGAAATTCTAACTTACTTATCCAACAACTTAACGAGGGGTGGCACACTTCATTTATTCCCAAATTATAAAGCATTTAAACCATCTTGAGATTAAATTTTATTTTTTTGGGAATAAATGAAATAAATGGAATAAATTTATTTATTTATTCCATTTATTCCATTTTTCAACAAAAATTCTTTTAAGTTTTCAAAAGTGGATTTTTTCACTTTTTGACACATTAGTATGGTTTGTTGTGTGCGTTGCCATCAAAATCAAGTCTATTTGAGGCTTTGACGAATTTGGAATAATTATCATTTATTCCATTTATTCCAATATTTATTCCATTTATTCCCATTTATTCCATTTATTCCATAAACCGCAGAAGTGCGTCACCCCTCGCAACTTAAACAACTTATTAAAATTGAAAACAATCTTTGCATAAAAGAAATTGCGAGCGAAGCGAGCCAAAATTTTTTTAGAAGTAAATATCAAATGCTAAAATGTCAAAGAAACTAGCCTCTTACTTCTAATTGTCCAGCTGAATTTCGGTTCATAGCATCTCATTTCTATCAACAAGGGGGCAAAAGCAGAAAAACACATCCAAAATGTAATCATTAACGTTTAGAAAACGTTGAATTACTTTTATGATTTTTTTGGTTACATTCTCTTACATATCAAATTTAATCAAATAACAAAGAGTTCTTATCTCGTGGATGGATTGGTGGAAATACAGCTAGTGTGTCTTGTTTTTAGGTCGTTAAGAAACCATCGGATCCAGATTTTTTGTTAGTTTATTTAGCGCTTAAGCCAGACTGATTGGACATAATACAAAGAGATACAAAAGAGAACAAGGCGCCGCGCCGGCGCCACAGGCGAAAATGTTTATAATTAAACAATTCTAAAGGTAAATTCATAACATCTCTTCTTTCTACCCATGGGATATTTTCTGAATTCTACACAAGCGATTTGCTCCGGTGTAGTCGGCGCCTCTGTTAGCACACAAACACCTCGTTTTTCATCGCAAATGCGTCTTAGTTAATTCTGGAAGTCTTACCGAGTCCTGCAAAACTAACAACTTCTGCCGTTAAATATTTGAATTTATGTTTTGATCGTGGGGGGCAACGGCCCCCTCGCCCCCCCCCCCACCCATACTCGGCGCGCCTGGTTTTTATCGATGTCCCATCCGAAAACGGGTAATTACATGTAGATAGACAATTCCATTAAACAACTTCTGGAATGACCCAGATATTAATGAGTAATGAGAAGTTTCCAGTGGGGTCCTAAACATACAAGTAATGAGTAAATTCCGGCGCGGCGGGTGCTCATACATGTAATGACAAGTTTCGGTGGGATATCGATTAAAATAATTTGAAACCAATGTGTAAAGCAGATGCAAGAGTCCGTACGCATCAGAATAGATGTTGCAAAAAGACGAACTAAATCTAAATAATTATTGTCTTGACATCTGAGAATACCTTTTGTATCACTGCCGTAAAACTGAGTCCAACGTTCTTTTTTCTACATAAATCGAATAAATCTTATCCAATTTTCAAAATCTTTTTTTTTTCTGAAAGATAATTGAAAAAATGATTACGGTATTGAATTTGGACAAAATCGGCGGAAAGTATTCGAAGTTACGGTTGGAAAAGTGGTCAAAAACGTGGGTTTCTGAAGGTCGGTGGAACGTCTTGTTATATTTCTGCTGCGGAAATCGCTCTTTAAGGTTTTGAATAAAAGATATGGATTCCATATTATGGACTTGCAGAAATCACGAAAACAAAATTAGTGAAAATCGGTTCAGCTATTCGGACTACGGGTCCTTAGTTCAGGCCCAACTCACGCTACGCGACACTACACGATATTTGGTATTTTTTCATGTATATTTTTCTAACGATGAGGTTTTCTGTACAATGTTGTTGAAAAAAAAGAGCAAAACTTTTTTCTCAATGAATGTATGGGTCCGATGCCTCTCCTTAGCTTTTTTGTCGAAATTTTTTCTTCACAATTGTTTCGGATTTTAGTTCAAGTCTTTTCATATGATTCCCTTGCATATGTTTAGTTTTCTATATTATTTGTGAACGCCCGTCACCGAACACGAGGGGTCTTAACGGATTTGGGTATTCCACACGAAAATGAGGAAAAAAAATTATTTGCCAAAAATCAGGAAAAACAAAAATTAGAAATGAATTAAATTAGGAAAAACCAAAGTTAGGAATCAGGCAAAGGAAGAAAATAATTTTTGAGAAAATGCGCCGCAGGCCGTGATAAATCCTGGAAAATAAAAAAGCGGGGTCGAGGGGCGGCAGCCCCTGCGTAAGGAGGTCAAGGGGGGAATATCCCCCCCTTGCGGGGCCTAAGGGGCAGAGCTCCTTCTACGGAAGGCAGCCTGCAGGGCGTTATTAGCTCGCCGCAGGCGTGGGGGTTTACGGGGCAGAGCCCCCTACATACCAAAAGATTGCGACCTCCTTAGGAATTCCTGATATTCGTTTTTACTAATTTCGATTTTACCTAAAATTTGTATTTCTTAATTTTTGTTTTTCCTGATTTTAGATTTCCCTTAGTTTGCCTATGCTCATTCAGTCCATCATTCATCGGGTTTTCGATTGCGCATATATTCAAAGTTTATTCACGATTAAAGAAATTCCGATTGGGATCCAAGCGTGTCAGATCACTCGTTTCACTCAACTCCACGTGTACAATCAATTTCTAGGTAAAAATTGAGAAAATTCTCGTTTTGGTACAATTGCACCCATAGAAGTAATATTTTAGTCCACCCGCTTGAATCAACATTTAAAAGCCACTCACAATTCTTCATCCCATTTCCAATTGTTTAACAAAAATCGAAAAACTAAAAGTGCTGATTTCGTCGTTTATGACTCATCAGTACGCCTCGTCTTAAGACCATGTGTCGAAACAAACTCACAATTCTTTTACTTCCAAATTGTTCAAACGAAATGACATGCATTCAATCGTAGGATCTGGATTGTATAAAAGGCGAGTTGACATAGTCTGGGTATCATTCTATGGCCATCGTTGCTGGTATACACATGGTCTTAAGACAAGGTGTACTGATGAGTCGTAAGTAGTTGGTAGTTGGCAGTTGTTAGTTCGTAGTTTGAGTTGGTAGTTCGTAGTTGGTACTTGGAGTTGGTAGTTGGTGTTAGTAGTTTTTTGGTCGTTGGTAATTGGAGTTGGAGTTAGTTGGTAGTTCGTAGTTAAAGTTGGTAGTTACTACCAACTAACTCCAACTACCAACCAACCCCAACTACCAACAACCTCCAACTACCAACCAACTGCAACTACCAACCAACTCCAAATATCCACTACCAACTAACTACCAACACCAACTACCACCGGTGTTCGGACGATCAAAATCCGGGCATACAAAATCC
The DNA here is from genome assembly GCA_029228625.1 of Pseudolycoriella hygida. Lineage (NCBI taxonomy): Eukaryota > Metazoa > Arthropoda > Insecta > Diptera > Sciaridae > Pseudolycoriella > Pseudolycoriella hygida. The sequence continues at coordinate 126,730,348 of CM055406.1, forward strand.
GGGCATACAAAATCCGGACAAAAAAATCTGGACGTTACAAAATCCGGACGTCTCAAAATTAAGGATACAAAATCCGGTGGATGTATAATCAGGACGATACAAAACGAGGATGTTACATAACATGGATTTTATCCGAATTAATCAGGACAAAATCCGGACAAAATCTGACCGTTGAATTTGAAGTTGCTATGGTTGATTTGAAAAGCAACTTATTTAATGCGTCGTAAATATTTATCTTGTTAGTTAGGTAGCGAAGGTAAAGATGTCGTATTCAAACAGCGCCGCAGGCCTCAATTTTAATTGCGCAATAGAAAAGCGGGGTTGAGAAGCGACAGCCACCGCTGATGGGAGGGTAAGGTGGGGTACAACGCCCTCTTGCGGGGTCTAAGGGGCAGAGCCCCTAGCGGGGTTTGGGGCAGAGCCCCATAAATGTGAGGCAGCCTGCAGGGTGCTTAGAGCTCGCCGCAGGCGCGGGGATTTAGGGGGCAGAGCCCCTACATCAAGAAAATTATACTAAATCTTTCTACTTCATTTCAAATTTTTGGTGTGATATTGTAATTTGATACAAAATCCGGACTTTATAAAATCCAGATGTTACAAAATCCGGCCAATTTCAAATTGCTTATTCTGCCGTATTTTGAAGCATCTGAATTTTGCATCGTCCAGATTTTACATCCACCGGATTTTGTACCTTCTTGATTTTGGCTCGTCCAGATTTTGTAACATACTGATTTTTTTGTCCGGATTTTGTATGTTCGGATTATGACAGGCAAGCACCAACACCTACCAAATCCAACTACCAACTGCCACCTACCAACTCAAGCTACCAACTTTTTAGTTGGTAACTATCAACTACCAACCAACTTCAACTACTAACCAACTCCAACTACCAACCAACTCCAACTATCAACCAACTCCAACTATCAACCAACTCCAACTACCAAAAAACTCCAACTACCAATCAACTCCAACTACCAACCAACTCCTACTACCAACCAACTCCAAATACCTATCAACTGCAACTACAAACCAACTCCAACTACCAAACAACTCCAACAACCAACCAACTCCAACAACCAACCAACTCCAACAACCAACCAACTCCAACTACCAACCAACTCCAACTACAAACCAACTCCAACTACCAACCAACTCCAACTACCAATCAACTCCAACTACCAACCAACTCCAACTACGCACTACCCACTACCAACTCTAACTATCAAACAACTACCAGCTTAGCAGCCCACTGCAAATAATTCAATAGAAGTGAACCATGTTAACCATGCAAATCGACGCAATACATGTATACTTCCAGGTCCTTAGAACTGCGTGACTCATCTTTGAACTTAGGCTCGAGATTTTAATTTCGCGTCGATTAAAAAATGTTTTTGAAAATCGGTCAAGAATTACTTCAGTTATCGTGCGGACAAGGAAAAATTTTTTCAGACATTTTATGTTTTTCTGAGCGTTTCATAGGTTTCATTCAGACCTATTTTCTGGCGTAAGGCCCTTGACATTCAGTCAAGGGAATAATAATGTTTTATTCAATTGTATATAGAAGGTTGTGTACCTTAATTACATATACAATGGGAAGCTAAATTTCAGTTGTAAAATATAATCGAGAGAAAACTGAAAGTGTAGACGCTGTATCAATAAAATTAGGGAAGAATTTATACGATGCATTCGATGTACGCTTAGCTGAACGCATTGGGCCTGTGAGTCCTCTTCACACCACCTGGAAGTGAGTTACATTTCTCAATTCCACGGAACAGGAGTGAATTGTATGTTTCAGCAGTGCCAGTAAATGGAACCAAATATTTTCGTACCCTCTTTGAATGACATGTATTAATCTTGCGAGAAATATCAGAATTGGTACTGCTCACTGTAACTTTATGCAGAAAGAGCAAAGACGATTCTTACGCATCCGTTAAAAAGTTTTCTAGGATTACGTTTCCACTTCCCAACAAGTCCGAATACAAATATTCCACAGTAGTAGACGAAATGCGGGATGAACAAAGACTTAACTAAGTTCATACGTATCTCCTTAGGAAGATAAGAAGCGTGATTCCATAGTGTCCTTAAACGTACGTGTAATTTTTTCTCAACTACTAAGATCAATCCGAAGGATTACTGAGTTCGTACGAATTTGTTCCTAATTTCTTCAGGATTTTATCTCACCATAATTTTCCATCATCCTGATATTGTCCCACCTCATTTTGTCATCGTCCTGATTTTGTCCGGCCGCATTTCCTCCAACGGGATTATATCCATCCGGATTTTGTTCTAGAGCCACTGCAGACTATGACCTGCGCTTTTTTAAGCGAGGTCCTTTAGGACCCCGAGACTCATAGAAACATCGTTCTTTTGTGTTTCATAATAGTTTTGCACGTCATCTGCATATAGGTGGGATTTAGTGTAACGCACCACATCTGGCAGATCATTAATAAAAAGAATAAATAACAGAGGAGACAACGACGACCGACCCTTGGGGCACACCTTGAATGATTCAATGAAAGAAAAATAAATGTTTACATTAACTCAGAGATTTTTTATTTAGAAATTTATAGTTTTCGGCTTCACGAATAACATCTTTTTTCACGGAATTCATAAAATATAAAAATTATATGCTAACTAGCCGCATCTGTACTTTTTCAAGCTTTTAATTGTTTTAATCACCTAATAGCTTACTTTCCCACTCCCAGTCCACTGTTTTGTCGTCCAAGTCAATGTCACAACTTAACGAGTCTTCTGAAATATCTTCTAACAAACTATGTAACTGTTCGTGTATGGCTGATGTTGTCAATGTTTGAACTGAATTCAATTCATAATCTGCATTGTCGTTCGTCGGACTATTAAGCAGTTCATTTTCAACATTTTCAACATCATCGACTCGATTGGCAAGAAATTGTTCAGTCGGTTTCACTTTCACATTGTCGGCCGTTTCGTTACAAATACTTGAAATCTCTGACTGAGATTCACTACTAGAATGAGTGTTCACATTTAAATAATTTACTTTATATTTATTTGACTCACTACTATCACTAAAGGCCGAAGCTTCAGCATCGGCTGCTTCTTTGGAGCTAAGTATTTCAGATGCGTTCGACGAGTCGGTCACAACAACGGACGACTCATCGTTTGTATTTAATGAGATAGCTTCCTTCACCACCCTCTCATCCAGGGCCAGTGGTAGTGTGTTTACAATGTCATTCATTTCTTCGTACGATACTTTTTGCTCACCTGGAATATTGAAAGTGTTTTTATCAGCCGTGCCAGTGCTGTGGCCATTTTCGTTAAATGCCATAGGCTCGAAATTTTTCAGCTGATCGTCAACTGAAGCATTAGGTGCTTGACTGTTGAAGTCAACTGATTCTATATCGTTTTGACCATTGACTTCTTCGTTGCCATCGCGTTTCATTAACTCATTGAAAGACAAACCAGCGAGTTCCAGAAGATCGACATCTTCATCAGGTGAATTTGTCTTATTGATTTGTTCGGTTTCACTCAAAGGTATTGGATTCGAATCGGCGTTTCCCGATGCGGGTGTTTCTAAAATTGGATGCAGGCCACACAGTGAGTCCAGTGTGGATTTTATTTCTTCACTCTCCGATTGTTGGCATTCTAGTTCTTTAGAATCGATTGCTGAACCGTGTGGCGTTTCGTCTAAGGGCCGATGTGATGCCTCTTCTTCGGATGGCCGAACTAATGACTCATCAGAGCATCGAACTGTCGGTTCTTGTGATGTCATAAGCGACGGATCATTTGATGGCTCATTTGACAGATCATTTGATAGCTCATTCGACAGATCATTTGATGGATCATTTGAAGGAGCATTTGATGGATCATTTGACGGAGCATTTGATGGATCATTTGTCGGAGCATTTGATGGAACATTTGACGGATCATTTGATGGATCAATTGAGAGATCATTTGATGGATTAATTGAGAGATCATTTGATGGATCAATTGATAGATCATTTGATGGATCAATTGATAGATCATTTGATGGATCAATTGATAGATAATTTGATGGATCAATTGATAGATCATTTGATGGATCAATTGATAGATCATTTGATGGATCGTTTGATGGATCATTTGATTGACCAATTGATGGATCATTTGACAGATCATTTGATGTATCTTTTGACAGATCATTTGATGGATCATTTGACGGATCATTTGACGGATCATTTGGTAGATCATTTGACAGATCATGTGGCGATTCGTTTGGCGACTCGTGTAACTGCACAGCTGGTACCGAGTATGGAACGAGTTTTCCTAGATCTGAAATGGCAGCTGAATCATCGCAAGCAGATGAATCTTCTGGACCAATGGGACTAGTTACTGAAACTTGATCATTGGGCAAAGAGTCCAAAATCGACTCCAAATTGTGATCGGGTGATTGGTTTGGTGATTTTGGTTCAATTTTAACGCGAACTAACGGTAGATCACTAATTGTTGTTGCATCCAAAACTCTAGCAATGACCGGCACAGTGAAATCATTTGTAGCTTCGACGCTCTGTCGGCTGGCTGTTTCCGCTTCTTTATCTTTTGCCATTCGTGCGATCATTTCTTGGCGAATTTTTTCCGCTAATAATGCCGGCTTCTTGTACAAGCGCTTGTCTTTAACTCGCTTCGATTTGGCCGCTTTCGGTGGTGTTTCCTCAGTTTCAATTTGTGAGGTCTCGCCTTGAGGTGAAATTAATTTGGAATTCAATGTGCCATGCTTTTTGGAGATTATCAATCGAAGTGACGGCATTTTCGATGGACTTGTGCCGTCTTCCAGTCCTGGTTCTTTCTTAATATTCAAAGCCAAAACTGGATCGAAATCATCATCGTAGCCCGGCCGGATCGGCTCTGCTTTGATTGGCCTTTCAAGTAGATTGTTGGTGGGTAAAGATACAACAGCAGATCCCATATTATGCGTGGGCGCTGCTCGGAAAACCGTATTTCTCACGTCATCTGGATCGATAGGCTCTTCTTTGATGTGAACTACCGGATGACGCTCTTTGTTTGCTTTAGGCGTTGATTTCTTATTTCTTTTCTGCTTGACGTTAGATCGCTTTGGTGAATTTTGTTTTTCTGAAACAGCAGGTCTTTCATCCAATGGTTCGGCTTTGATTTTCTTTGCTGGATCAAAGATCGGAGGGGCGACTACTTCATAACTCTCGACCGGTTCTCGTTTTATGACAATTGGTGGAACGAACGGCTTTTCAGCCATATTTCTTGTACCCGACGGTGATCCATTTACAATAACCGGCTCTTCATTGCTTTCAATTAAAATAACATCATCGTCAGAAAAATCGTTTGTTGCGTCCACCGTAGAGTCCACCGTTGCGTCCACTGTTGTTTCCGTAGTTCCATCAATGGTGCCACCATTCACTTGGTCCGCTTCATCTCCATCGTCCGCCGAATCATCATCATCACGGAATGCTTCATCCATCGGCATATTCTCATCATAATCGAATTCATTTTCCGTTTTGATCGCCACATCGTCGGTATTTAATATAATCGATTGATTCGGTTTGAAGATTGTTTTCGTTAAAACAACCACCGGCAACATATCGGAAGTTAAAACGTGCGTTGGTGCCACGTCCATATCCAGATTTGCTTCCGGCTCTGACTTGATGTGACTTTCACGTTCACATGTCCGACTTGTTCGACGTTTCTTCGGTTCAGTAGATACCTTGGGTGCGGGTTCAATGTGTGATGAATTCGTACTTTGGTTACACTTGAACGAATGTTTGAACAAAGTTGATGCCTTGACGAATATTCGATTGCAGTGCCAACATCTTCCGTTCGGTTTTACAAAGCATTTATGCCACTGATACAGATTTTGAGTTAAAAATTCTTCCGAACATTTACTGCAACGAATATTTGTTACGGTGGGAGTTAAATCGAACGGTTTGCACAAAGTGATGTGTCTGTAAAGAATACAAGAATTGAGTTACTAATCCAACCGTCGTAAGTGGAAACGTTTGTGGGATGCTAAGTTTTTATAAAGCCGTCGGATATCGAGACATTCAAAGAAAATCGCAAAATGAGATTTCCCTGGAAAATATGTCCTACTCCTATGTCTCCTATGTCCTACTTAGCATTTCCTAAGGGAATAGCCTGCACACCATGACCGATGTTAGGTCCTCCACCCCAGCTCAGCTACCGACAAACCCAGACAAAAAACTTTTCTATCTTCGTTGCTTACCCATCGCTCCTATTGCTTAGTTTTACATTCGTGGACATCGTTATTTGGAGAGTCGAGAAAAGTATGGGGAGTCGTGTTACCACGATCTTCAGCAGATGCAAACAGTGGCAGCTCCTTCCTTACAAGAGCAGAAAAGCATGAGAGATGTGGATAGCCTTCACACAGGGTGTATTTATCCACAAAATCTCGATGGGACGTGCAGAAGCATTGGACTTTGGCGTATCACAATGTCTTGTTTCGTGCGAAGTCTAGTTCATGGAGCCTAAGGGACACCATTTATCAATGACGTCCTGGTATTTTGAGTAATTTTTGCCGCCTAGCCCCCCATGCCCCTTGTTAAACTCCGTGAAATTAGCTAGCACCCTGAAATCAGTTTTCATGTATCCCCCATCGTCTCACTGTGGTTTCAACATATATCAGAGAGTTACGAGTACTGGTTTGCGTCATATTTTTAACGAACACTTGTAATGAAGTGGACGTCGACAAGGCATAAAATTTTGTTCATATGGCATACACAAGCAATGTTCACAGTTGTGGCGTTGGTCAGAGTCGTCAGTACAACATTGCGTTACTTGTGTTACAGTTGTCCTACTTCTCGTCCAGTTTTCGCAAACTGCCTCCCCTCCCTAACAAAAGTTGTCATTTATGAATGACTTCTGAAACGTAGCGAACATTTGTTTGGGTGCATGAACCAATGCTTATGGTACACAATTATGAAAGCTGCTGCAAATAGCTTGCCGTTTCACTACGCATTTCAATTCCCCGCATGCCCTTGGAAACACACTGAGGAAAATATCTACAAGTGACGTAGGAATTGTGTTTATAATATACGCCCCCGACGTATTAAATACGCGGTGAATGTATCATCAACTTTATTTAAGTATTGTGTAGTATGTGATACGAACGTGTTATGAGCTCACACAAAACGTGCACTGAGTTCGCAATACGTGCACGGCGTTCGTAATACGTGCACGGTGGATAAAATACATCGGCGGCGTATATTATAAACACAATTTATTCCGTCGCTGGTATATATTTTCTTCAGTGCACAAGCGTTTCTGAGCAAAAGAATCTATCGCTTTTTTGGGATTTTCCACCGAAAAGAATGTGTTGTTTGCGTGTCCTGCGTTCGTTCGACTCAAGTGTTTGAAGAGGAACGAAGTCAGTGTCTAGCATGGGAAACAATCTGACATGATGACAATTTCGTGTGTACGCCTGGGGCCCTTTTTCAATATTTTGTGACATTTTAACTCGAGAGAACAAGAAATAATTCTCCCGACCAAAATATCTTGACGAAATAAACGGGAAATTTTCACATATTTGATATTTACGAGAAATTCTTCAATGTCATAAGCCACTGATTGAAAATTGAGTTTCACAAGAGTGGCAAAGCCATTATAGGCGAGGGTACTCGTGTCGTTTAAAATCATAATATAGTGAGTCTCCAAGCGTCATAGTGTCACACAGCTCGATACAGTGAGGTGCAGCTAGGTGCAGTGAGGTGGAAGTTGCCAGACAAGCTATCATCATATATACCTGTCTATTTGTTGGACGGATTGGGAAAAATGCTGAAAGCTGTGATCCTGAATTGACTAGAAACACATAGAATGCGAGCACGGACTGTCAGACGAACAATTCGGATGTAGAAAAGGGAGATCGGCCATTGAGACCATTAAAAAAGTTATAGAGGTTGCCGACAAGGCGCGGAAGCAAAAAATATGGGGTAACCGCTTCTGTGTCGTAACGACGATAGACGTTAGAAATGCCTTTAATAGCGCAAGCTGGATGGAGATAGCAAAGGCATCGCATACCATGAGACTCCGCGCTTACCTCTGCAGGATGCTGAAAAGCTGTGCAGTGAAGTGCAGCTAGGTGCAATGAAGTGCAACTAGGTGCAGTGAATTGCAGCTAGTAATAGTGAAGTGCAGCTAGGTGCAGTGAAGTGCAGCTAGGTGCAGTGAAGTGCAGCTAGGTGCATTGAAGTGCAGCTAGGTGCATTGAAGTGCAGCTAGGTGCATTGAAGTGCAGCTAGGTGCATTGAAGTGCAGCTAGGTGCAGTGAAGTGCAGCTAGGTGCAGTGAAGTCCAGCTAGATGCAGTGAAGTGCAGCTAGGTGCAGTGAAGTGCAGCTAGGTGCAGTGAAGTGCAGCTAGGTGCAGTGAAGTGTAGCGAGGTGCAGTGAAATTCAGCTAAGTTCAGTACACAGACGCACGGACGGAGAGGAATGGCGAAAACATGAAGTAGCTATCGGAAGAGGACGTTCAAAAGTGAATCGCACTGAAAAGTACGTGATGATTTTGAAACTTCCGGCAGTGTAAGTCCAGTGACGTTCAGTGTAGTGAAGTGTGTTGCCGATGTGCATCATAATGCATTTTACTTAGAGGAGAGATTTATGACAGAATATTTTTTCTTGTTCGATTCAATTAAATTCTTGAAAAAAAAACTGCCAAAAAGCTAAATGAAACAATCATTTGATGGTAAGATACAGGATGGATGGTGTTGCTCTCACACTCTGATATCCTAGCATGTGGTTAGTCGGGAAAAAATGCGTAGACGAGTACAATTTGTCCCGAACATCCATCCCTCTCTCGATCAGGTTTAATGAAATTCAGTATCTAGGTCTACATCCACCATTGCATTGTCCCACTTACGGTCGCATTTACAAAAATTTTTCAATTGTGAGCGTCGGTAATTGGTAATGACACCACCACTGATCAGGCCCAAGTAACATTCTCAGTTACCAATTACAAATAGCAACACACAGGCAGTTGAGGAAATTTACTTTTTTGCTCTTGTAAATCTCCCACTTGGTTTCATTAAGGAGACATTTATGATAATTAGAAAATTACCTTGTGAAAATCGACGTTTTATCAAAAGCGACGTTGCAGATGGGGCAAATATACGAAGTTTTGGATAGCGAATGCCATAATTCATGATCTTTCTCCTCGTTGTGTGTCTTGAATGATTCTGCGCAGCTTGAACAACCGAACGATGAAATTGTCACCGTATGGGACTGTTGCAAATGCGATCTGAAAAAAAAAAATGGAAATTGAGATTCACGTCGACAGGTAGTTGGACAAGACTAACGATAGCATGTCAGAGGTAACAAATGCCTTCGTACAAATCAAACACGAGTGGAGTGGAGTGAGCTCAACTTCTACTTCCTGTTTCAGTTTCTTAATTGGTAGCTCTGGCTCAGTACCTTTCCTTTTACGCTTTCTGCAAGAAAATTTTGTTTGAAATCATTAAAGTTGAATCAGAAACACGGGACTTACTTTTCCAATTTCTTTTGTTCCAAAATTTGTTTAGCCAATTCAATTTCACGTTTTTTCTCTTCAATTTCTCGCCTTTGCTCCTCGCGAAACCGTCGCCGTTCCAACTTTTGTGCATCGATTTCACGTCGTCGTTCCCGTTTGTTTGGTTCCTTCAGGGTGAGCAACGGTGCCTCTTCAACTCTTTTCTTCAGATCGATTTTGAGCCGTTTGGTGATACCCTTGTGGTTGATTTTGACAGCTGGAGCTTCGACTTTGATTTCTTCTTCCTCTAATTTGACCTCATCATCTTTAAACATAACTTTTTTCTTGCTACTATTCCCTTTTTTCTTAGGCCGCCCTTTGACACGATGTTTTGCTAATTTTACTGACAATTTGCTGTCGGTGTTGTCTTCGTCCTCGATTCCTAATCCTAATATACTTTCTCCTTCGGCCTTTATTTCCTATTCCCGATAAAACACACTGAGTTACACATTCATTTGTTACAAGCGTTACACTTACCTTATCATTGACGAATTTTTTGCGTTTCATTGACTCCAGTGGCATGCCGAGCAGTTTTCTTGTCTGAATATTTGTAGCTCCACACATTTCACGATATTCGAAAAAATCATTTATTTTGTCAACACACAACGTGCAGATGTACTGTGGCATCTGATCATTTCGCCTAACCTATACACAAAATTGAATAAAATTAACTTATAATTCTGATTTACACCACCGTGATGTATGGATACGAAAATAAAAGCAAGATGGAGAATGTCTTTTTGTTTTTCTTTTTGCTAAACACTTTTAATTTGGCAATTTCCCCTTTGATTGGCTGTCATTCCGACGGCGATAAATCGAATTGTTCGATTCGTGCGGAAATAATCAATTTTCAAATAACAAACTGTTTTGTAGTAATGGAACAACAAACCATACCTTTATCCCGACTACACATTCGATTTTCTTGCTCAAACAAGGTTCCTCATCGGAATCATTTGGTATTTTCAATGAATCGAGAATCTTTATTCTTGATGGATTATCAATACCGCATAATCTACATATGGTGTACAAATCTAACCGTATCTTGTCATTTATAATTGCAAATCGCTCCATAGTTTTACCAATTGAAATTTCTTTTCTACTCAAATTCAAAGTGGTAAAATTTACTTTATAAAACACGAAACTGACATGTCGTTTTGTCAGTCCCAGTCTACATTTAATAATTTTTTTTCTTTTTTTATATCATCATAATGTGAACGCAGCCGCCCGTAGATAGTCAAAATAATTTGAATTTTTCCCTTTTTTGCCGATAAACTAGGCCTGCCAGGCACGTCGAATCATATAGTTGTGTATTTATAGATGCGAAATTTTTCGAATTGGGCATCCCCGAATTTCATTCATAAAATCGAAAGTTATGAATGAAATTTGGTGTTGCCGTATTACAAAAATTTAGCATCTGCCACTTTCACGTTGCTATGTGTAGGCACAGTTAACGTGATTGACTGACTTAAACATTGATTAGGGTGACAACAGAAAACGATGTTCACGATGTTTCTTGTGATCTCTATCGGTGGAATAACAAAAATACAAAGTTTTCTGGAATTTTGTTTTATTATCCACAACGATCGTCGTCAATATGTCCTATTATGTCCTACAGAAATTAGAACTTGTCGTATAGCTAGATGTCTTGAAGATTGGGGTGTATCCTAAATTAGAACAGAGGTTGATTTCTCAAAAACGGCTTTTCTGTTTACTCATAGAGGAACGAAAAAATGTCCTTAATTTTTCCTTTGATTATCAAGTAGCGATAGCTACCTTTATACTTTCACCCTTCCTGTCTGCCCATCCATCCGTCTGTGTACATTCACTGGGACTCACCGATGATTCACAACGGAATCACTGATTATTCACAGTGGAATCACCGATGATTCACAGTGGAATCACCGATGATTCACAGTGAAATCACAGATGATTTACAGTGGAACTGTTGATGATTCACAGTGAAATCAAAGATGGTTCTCAGTGAAATCAGAGGTGATTCACAGTGGAATTACCGATGATTCACAGTGGAACAGAGCCTTTTATAAGGATTTCGAACTGGTGGGGGATTTTCGGCATGGGGGCCCAATTTTTTCATTGAAGGAGCCCCAAATTCTTAATAAGAGGGCCCAGTTTTTCGTGCTTAGTCCTATTATGTTCGCGTTGTGAAAATCTGATATAGTAGAAATAGTGAAATAATGTATTGACGAGAATTTCTTTATGATTTTCTTTCAAGCTAGAAAATAAGTTATGTGAGCGTAGCGAGCGAGAAAAATGTTATTGAATAGAACGAACTATGCTGGAAGCAATTAACTTTCGATAAGAGGAAAACACACTAAAAATAGTGTCAAGCGCCCGCAGGTGAAGTTTTTTTCAAATTGCAATACTTTGAGTATAAGATGAGGGAATCGCGAGCGCAGCGAGCGAAAAATTCTTGCTGAGTGAGACCCAATAGGTGAGCCAATTTTGGGTTTTGTTGAAAAGATCGTTTTTTTTCTTCTTTTTTTCGCTTTGAAATAAATTTAAAAAACACGAAATTGAGTTTATGACAATAGAAGATTGTATTTTAATAAAGAGTCTTCCATAAAAAAAACCGTGGGACTATTCCGGATCGCTGTCAGGCATCCCGAATTAAAAATAAATTTAAAAATTGCCCAACTCTGAGTATTAAGAATCATTGTAAAGCGCCGCAGACGAAATTTTTTTAGTAAAACATGAGTGGAACATTTTTTGCAAGTTGAAAATGAGTGCGGTGCACTGGGGTGGATTTTTATAAAGTGGGGTGGATTGGGGTGGGACTGGGGTGGACTTTTCCTCCGAGCTTGTATGTTATAAAAGGCCCTGCGAGTGGAATCACCGATGATTCAAAGGGGAAGCGCCGATGATTCACAGTGGAATATCCGATGATTCACAGGAGAATCACAGATGATTTACCTTCGAATCACCGATGATTTACTGACGAATCACCAATGATTTACCGACGAATCACCGATATTTCACCGGTAAATCACCGATGATTCATCAATAAATCACCGATGATTCACCAATGAATCACCGATGATTCAATAATGAATCACCGATGATTCACCAATGGATCACAGATAATTCACCAATCGATCACCGATGAGTCACCAATGAATCACCGATTATTCACCTGGGAATCAGACATGATGTCATCGGTCATTCGAATTTCAGTACACTCTACCGCTACTTTCTTAAACCTATTTCAATGTTTTATTTGGTTTAACAGTAATTCATACTGATTTTACTGTTATTTCTATAATATATATACTATTTTTGGTGAACTAATTTAGCAAATAAATAAAGTAATTAGAAAAATATCCCCAATTTGTCCTTGCATGACTTTTCGAAAACCCAGAAAAAAATGTTGGTCAGCTACTGAAGTCGAACACAGAGTATTCAAATGCGATGTTTTCAATGGAAGGTTTGTCAACAGCTATTTCCATTAGTAATTATGCGAATCTGTTAGGACCCATCCATAAAGCATGTACGCTTTTTAGTGGGTGGAGGGGTCTGGGGAAAGCATACACACATTTTTGCGTTCCAAGAGGGAGGGGGGTCCATAAATCGTACTTTATGGATGGCCGCTTAGGACAAAAACATTTCTACACCCAGTTTTAGTACTCAAACCCACATCATATGGGGATGTCCCTAAATTACGTAACACAAATTTTGGTATTTTACCTTCTCCCCCCTTTAGAGTAACGCAAGCACAGCTCAATACCAAAGTATTTAGTATAGGAAAACCACCTTGCGTGACACAGACCCAGACTTCCCCTTGAGTCTTACGTAATTTAGGGACAGCCTCTATGAAAGTCACTTTAAAAATGAAACTCAATGTCTCTGATAACAATTGTCCTCGATTTCCCCTTAAAGTTCAAATTGAGGACATTTTTTTGGTGCAGTGCAATTCGCTCGCCTGAAGTCATCAGGAAAAATCACCATTTGTTCCAATTTGGTACACGCCAATCCCAAGACTTCTATCTACGACAAATTTCTAATTTCTACATGATATAATGTAGGAAATGAGGACGATTGTTTTAGATGATAAAAATACAATTTCCAGAAAACTTTGCGTCTTTGTTATTTCGCCATCTCTATCATCCCACCTGATACACATCTTGCAAATTTCACAGATTCAGAAGTTTTTCCCCTCCCATTCAAAATCCACTGCCAGGAGTTTCCCGAAATTGAAATTTTGAAATTTTTTCATTCGTTCGCACAGGACGCAGATGGAAAACTCATAATTCATGTTTTATGAGAAATATTTATTTTAGAAAATAAGGTTTTTTGCCGCTCAATCACAGGCTTACAGCAATAGTTAATGTACCTTCTTTGGGCGTCCCAAATAGGTAACACGCCTAAAACGCATACAAAGTTTACATGCAAATTGACGAAAATCCGAGAAAAATTTCGAAATTCTTTGCCAGTGCTTTTTGAATTTGTTATTTTTACTACAAGGCGTATCGATCGTAACATTATTTTCGCTCTTGGGACCTCCGCATGAACGAAATTTCATACAAACCGCTTTTTGCTTTTCTTCTTTCATAGCTGCCTTACTCATCCCCAGCAGCAAATGTAGGGGTGCTTCTATTATGCGCATTATACGGATACACGTTTCTGTTAACATTATCGTGTTACGAATAGTTGCACGACGCGCCGCCAGGCGAGTCGATGCATTTCGTAACAAGGAAATGAACGAGTTTTCTTAGTAAGCATGAATGCTATTTTGTCATGTTGTAGACGGGTCGCTGAAACCACCAAAACAAACTACATTTTGTAATAAATTTTACATTAAATATTTATGTAAACAAAATCAATTTTGAATCCAAAAGTCATGGATATATTATGACGTAGTATGACACCAAATGATAAGCAACAGTATCGTTTATTGAAAAAACTATGACGTTTATCGAAATAACAATATCGTTTGTTGAATAATTGAATAATTTTATTTTCGTGACGTCATTCACACCCACTCACACACTAAGCTAACTGACATGTTCTGCAAAGTTTTCATTACCGTCTCCTAAGCAACAGAACAATGTGTTATTTTCCATGCTGAAAACATGTTCAGCAAAATCAACGTACCCGTCTGCAGCATGACGAAAACATATGCAAGGGATCCGTACGTATCAGAATCATCAGAATAGATGTGGCAAACACAATAGATTTTGGAAAAAGACTCGAACGTATTTAGGTAAATATTGCCTTAAGTAGGGGAGGGCATTTTTCTCTGCTTGTCGATCCAATTTTGATTTTATGAACGTTTCGTTACATATTGTAGCATCTTCAGCAACTGTAACTTTCAAAGATGTAAGTTTTGTAAAAAAACTAGAAAACCTAGAAAAATGAACATCTTTGAAAATTACAGTTGCTGCAAGGAAAAATTACATAAATACTTTTAGTATTTATCATTGCGTATTGCCTTAACTCTTAAGTGTAGAGATGATCGGGTTGCCCGAAACTTCGAAAAACCCGACCCAAACCCGAACCCGAACTGTTTTTTTCGAGTTCATAGGTTTCGGGTTTCGAATATTTTAATCGGGTCGGGTTCGGTCCGGGCCGGGTTTGGAAACAGTTCGGGTTTCGGGTTTCGAAAAATTTTATCGGGTCGTGTTCGGTCCGGGTCGGGTTGTTGTATCATTTTATTCGGGTCCCGATCCTTTATTAACTTTTTATATTTTACAAAACTAAATTTTATCATCTTACGTTACACGAATTTTGTTTTAGTCTAAGGTGCGTGAAGAATGCAGACGTCGAGCCTTGAAATAATTTTTGTTTCGAAGTAATTTGGGCTGTGAGTTTCGAAAAACTTGAGTGTCTGGCTCGGTGCGGGTCGGGTTTTGAAACAGTTCGGGTTTCGGGTTTCGAAAAATTTAATTGGGTCGGGTTCGGTCCGGGTCGGGTTCGGTCCGAGTCGGGTTCGGTCCGGGTAGGGTTTTGAAATAATTCGGGTTTCGAAAATTTTAATCAGGTCGGGTTCGGTCCGGGTCGAGTTTCGAAAAATGGTCGACCCGCTCATCTCTACTTAAGTGTATGAAATTACGTCCACACTAAATTGCACAGGAAATTGCCGAAAGGGCAATATTGAAAACCCCGTCCGTAGCAACGACGCAAAAACCTCTCCAAATCCCTAAAAAAGCTCAAAATTTGAAAAGAAATTTCCAAAAAAAGTTTGAAGAAAAAATGAAAAACAAATTTTGTCATACAAAAAATTTTTTTTGTCTAGGGCCGATCTTAGAACCAGAGAAATGATAAGAGGTGACGCTGCACTGACCCTACAGGTAGAATAAGCGGTCTACAGCACGCGAAATTGCCTAAAATCCATCGTCCAAAACAGGTCCACAAATAACTCATACATCACTCGGAAAAGCACTTTCGCATCTTGCCATTGTGAGGTAAATAACTATTTCGATGCGATATGCCGTCCTTTGAGGAAACAATAGCATTTTGTGGTACCGACGTCTTGTGCCATACCGTAGCTTATCAAAAATGTCAAATGTTAGGCGGGGTAGTAAATGGGTCAACATACTTCGAAACGAGAGGACATAGTAAAGTAAAATGTACATAAGAGGCTAACTTAAGTTTCACACACAGCCTACCTTCTCGAAGATATTCGTATAAATGGACCAAGAACTTTGGGAAGTGTTCGAGTAACTAGTTAAGAGAATGGGTTGCAGAGTCGGTAAAGTAAGTACGTACTTTTTGTTAATTAAAAACACTGACTCATACTTGTGCAGCCTTTCGTGTTGCTTCTCGTTTCACTATTATTTAAAACTGAAACACCTAAGTCTGAGATCCAAACATCTTCTTTGTAACTTTTCTGGAATTTTTCTTCCAACAATCAAAGCTACCCAGAGTAAGGGGGAGCATCGATAATGGAATATAGTGCCGAATCTGAATGAAATCTCTTTATAAAAACACGATTGTTAATATTGAAAGATTCGGAAGTTCGGAGATTAGTAAAATCGACCTAGAAGCCCCGACGAATTAACTTGACGAAGTTCTCCCTCGAAGGGTTGATGAAAATTTGTTGTCTGTAAAAACATTGCGAAAGCCGGTTCATAGAGTAGGGTCTGCAGAGTAAACATAACACGGGCTGCTCGAACTTTGATGACATGTGGTAGTTATCGCAAGGGGGAAACGACTCCCAAAAATCAAGCAAAATCACCATCACCAAAAATAAAAAACATTTTGACCTCGTGTCCATACGAAATCTTAAAAATCAAGGTTTCGATAGTCATTCCCCCTTGGTGGTTATTCATGAATATTTCGTGGAACCTGTGGACGACATTGTTAGGAGGATTTTCACCAATTCTCTTTGGGACTTACGCGCATCGTAGAGCTCCAGGTCGGTCCATAAGCTGTTGTAATGATAATTTAGTAGTGAACGATCAGAAGGACATTTGTGTCATCGCTTTTGAGAGTAAAACCCTAACTATGTTTTTCCAAACATGATATTTGAATGGATTTGGGCTCCAATGCAATTTAGTAAAATTTCGTTAGTAAATCAATTCCATTTTAAGGAATTTCTTTGATACTTGTGTGGAGTCTCGCGAAGTGTTCGGAACGCTACTGAAAATTGAATTGAATTCCCAGAATCACAAAATCAATTGTTTTGAATGAACCCGTACCTATCAGAATAGATGCGGCAAACAGAACAGAAGTAGCAAAATGACTTGAGCGTATCTACATATGGAAATGAGCAAACAATCCAATGTTTTGTGTTCCTTTATAACTATAAGAATTTCAAAGATCCATAGAAATTACCCAAGGTAATGTCAAAGGTCCTACTGAAGTACGTCTGAGACCATTGATTTTGATGACCGAAATGTTCTCCCTCGCACCATATCACAAAGAGGACCAACGTAATTCCTGTAAAAAAACCTGAAACTATTTAGACCCGTACGGAGAACGACGTTTAAACCACCCCAATTTCGACCCGGGAGTAGGGGGAGGGGGGCATCGATCATGGTCCTGGTCCTTAGATGACGAATCAGCAATAAAACATATGAAGGCACCCGTACGTAGCAGAATAGACGCGGCTCTTTGTTACGAAAAGACTCGAACGTATTTAAGTAAATATTGCCTTACGTTGAATATTGAAAAGCTTGTCCTAAGCACCGGTGTAAAAAACTCTTCTGAAAGCATAAAATTCACCCCAAATAGACGAAAATGTTCACTTTAATTTTCTGTACAACATAGCAAAAAACCATTTTTGGGAAGGGCCGACCTTAGTCCGACCTAGGGCCTTCAGTAGAGGCCTCGTACAAATACTTCCTTAGAGATTTTTTTTTATTTTTCTCTACAACGCAGCGAAAAACCCTTTTTTTGTCTAGGGCAGACCTTAGGACCGACCTAGGGCCATAAGGAAATGCCTCGGACACATACTTCCATAGACAAAAATGTTTCCCTCAGTTTGCTCTCCAACATAGGAAAAAAAAGTTTTTTTTGGTTAGGGCCGGTCTTAGAGCCGACATGAGGCCCATTTGAGCCCTAAGCACAGGCAAAAGTTCCTTTTATAAATTGTCGGCCATGCCTAGATCTTTCAAACAAATTTTTTTTTTCGAAAATCGAAGAAGATTTACTCGAGTTATGTACAAAAAGCACGTAGGGCTCTAGCAGAGACTCATTTGTAGTACCCTAGCTAAGTCCAAGGAGTCAAATCCAAAAAAGTTTCTTCCATAAGGGGTCATGCACATATTACGTCACACTCAGAGGGGGAGGGGCGTCACTGAAAACGTGACGGAATCGGACGGGGAGGGAGGGGTGTCTGCATGGAAAAATTCTTCCTTTTTATTGTCTAGACATTCAAAACATAAACTTCGCGGAAATGTGACGTCATATTTGTAAGTCAAACGTGATGCAACGTTACATGAGGGAGGGGAAGAGTAAAAAAATCGAGAAAAAAGTATGACGTAATATGTGTACGACCCCTAAATTGTCGTTTATGCCCAGATCTTTCGAAAACCGGAAAATATTTACTCGAGTTATGTACAAAAGACCAAAAACCACCTAAACGGTCCTAGCTCGGCGCCCCTTGGCCGACAGTGCACAGATTCAATTCCATAGAAGATTTTTCGATTACCTTTCAGGGAAAAAAAAGTTTTTGAAAATCGGTTGAGCTTAACTCGAGTTATTGTGTTGAAGGACGAACGGACATTTTTTTATTGTTGATTCGTCATCTAAGGACCATGATCCTCGAAATTCGACTGGTTACAAACTTCGTGATAAATGCAATAGACTCCTTTTCGAAGCACTACGTTCTTCGTACGGGTCTAAAAATTGATCAATGGATTGAACTTGGGCAAAATCGGTCGAAAACTTTCGAAGTTACGGTCAAAAACGTCGTTTTACGAAATTTGATGGAATTTTTTCACTTAAATCTCGGCGAAATTAGAACGGGAATCGCTCTTCAAGATTTTGAAAAAAAGATGTGGACATCAGAAAATCACGAGACTTCAGTTAGTGGAAATCTGTTGAGTGGTTCGGGCTGTAGTGTCCTTAATGTGGGTCAAACTCACGCTACGCGACTCAACACGATATTTGGTGGTTTTTCGTGAATATTCCTTTAATGATTAGGTTTTTTGTGCAGTGTTGTACAGAAAACATATGAAGGGACCCGTACGTATCAGAATAGATGCGGCAAACAGAGTTGATGTTACGAAAAGTATTTAAGTAAATTTTGCCCTACGTCCACATTAAATTGTGTTGGAAATTGCCGATAGGACAATATTGAAAAACACGTCCGAAGAAACAGTGTAAAAAAGCTCAAAATTTGTCCCCAAATAGAGAAAAATGTTCTCGTCGATTTTCTCTACAACATAGCCAAAAACTATTTTTTGGGCTAGGGCTGACCTTAGTACTGACCTCGGACACATATTTCCATATGAAAAAATGTAGCCCTCAAGTTGCTCTGGAACATAGCAAAAATAAAATTCTTTGGTTAGGACCGACCTTAGGACCGACATGAGGCCCACTTGACCCCTAAGCACAGGCAAAAGTTTCTTTTATAAATTGTCGGTCATGCCTAGACCTTTCAAACAAAACAAAAATTTGAAAATTGGAAAAGATTTAGTCGAGTTATGTACAAAAAACACATGCACCCTAGTAAAGACTCGTTTTTAGCGCCCTAGCTAAGTCCAAGGACTCAAATTCAAAAAATTTTCTTCCATAAATTGTCGGCTATGCCCAGGTCTTTTAAACAAGAAAATTATGAAAATCAGAAAGGATTTACTCGAATTATGTCCAAAGGACTAAAAACCACTAAAACGGCCCTACCTCGGCGGCCCAAAACCCTGAAACATGTGTTCTGTAAATTTTTTTTCCTACATATTTGCTTTTGGAATGAACTTTCTAACTCTAAAATAATTTTTCTGTACTTTCAGTTTTTGCTCTGCAAAAATATGACTTTTGTTTGTTATTGCGTAGATTGTTTAAGGTAAATTTAAATTTTTGCGTGTAAAAACTGAAAGTGGTGAAAAATTATTCCACTGGTGGGTGCGGCACTTGTGACGCAATTTTTTTTAACACAACGTAATTTCATTTTAAAAAAGGCGCTGTAATTTTTCAGGAAATTAAAACTTTGAACACAAGGTTCCATTCAAAAAAACTTCTGCGTATTATCAGCGATAGCGTCACCTCTGATATCATTAATTTTGGAAGCAGACTCACGGACTGCGTCACACTCTACCTTATATGAGGTGTTTGTTGTGATATCAGTCGTTTTGGAAGTTTTCAGTTGTTGAAAAAATTTCTATTTTTTTAAAAAAAAATTCTCCGAAAAAAATTTTTCTCAGAAAAGAAAATTTTCTTAGAAAAAAAAATTCG
>CM055406.1:126751198-126834902 GCA_029228625.1 Pseudolycoriella hygida
AAAAATTTTTCTTTGAAAAAACTTTCCTCCAAAAAAAAATTTCTTCAAAAAAAATTTTCCTTAAAAAAAATTTCTCCGAAAAAATTGTTCTCTAACACCTTCGGCTACTTTCGGAACACTTCGTGTCACCTTCGGAACACTTTGTGTCACCTTCGGAACACTTCGTGTCACCTTCGGCTGTCTTCGGGCCATTTCGTGTCACCAATTCTTCTCAGTGATTCATATAACTTTCCTGAAGAAACCAACTGTCTAGGTATTCTTATTCAGAATTTAGCAATCCAAGATGGCGTCACTTTGGCAGATTTCTGAAAATCCCAAAAAATTCTCCTAATCAAACT
Organism: Pseudolycoriella hygida; assembly: GCA_029228625.1. NCBI lineage: Eukaryota > Metazoa > Arthropoda > Insecta > Diptera > Sciaridae > Pseudolycoriella > Pseudolycoriella hygida. The sequence continues at coordinate 126,751,537 of CM055406.1, forward strand.
CTATAAAACTTTCCCGAAGAAACCAACTCTCTAAGTATTGTCATTCCGAAGCTAAAATTCGAAAACTCCGAGCATTACCTAAAAAACCCTCAAAATTGACCACTTTTCCACATGCCACGGCTTTTCCAGAATTTTCCCGGAAAAGCGCCATATAAAAATTTTCATTTGGGGCCGAGACTGACGTTCCCTGAAAATTTCAGAAAGATCGGCTGTCTAGTGATAGATAGAAACCGACAGATCAGAAAAAAAGTGTTCATAATAATGAGAATAATAAAAAAGTCCATTGGCCATACAAAAATTTCATTTTCAAACCTCGATATCTCAGCCAATTTTCAACCGATTTTGATGAGTGAGGGCTCGTTTGAAAGCTGCTGCGACGTAGTTTTTTTTTAAATAATTTGAAGGGGGAGGGGGGCAAGGGGAAAAACTCAAAAGTACCCCTATATATGGCTCCTTGTTCCAAAGGTTTTTGTATGGAGTTTTTTGGGTTTGTGGACGTTTTTTTTGGGGTGTGGGGACTGCGTCACGCCCTCCGCTACCGCTGCGGGCATGATCCCAACCAACTCCCACCTCGATCTACCCCATGTTACAATAAAGTTGTTTGCAGTAAACGAAGGTTCCCCTTTTAACGGGGGTTTTGACTGATACTATTCCTGGCGAATCACGGCAGTGAGGTGCACCTAGAGGAGGTGAGGTGTGTCAAATGGAACGGGTCTGTGTAGCCCCATGTTTCTAATATCTGTTCCCTTTTGTTGTCATACACAGAATTAAACACTTCAAACGTAACCACTAGGGCGCACCGCTATCCCCCAATGAATCCCCCCTCACGAACCAATGATGATTGAAAACATTGATAGTGTGGCAACATCAAAATTCCATCAAATCATCCATGCATTTGTTCAAATTCAATCCGATCATGTTTTCATAGATTATAGCAAAACGTCGTTCTCACTGCCTCCTTGAAAACGAGACTCTCATTCCCATTCTCTCAGCACGTGTAAAAGTCACTTGAATGTTGGAAAAATTAAAAACAAATCAAATCAATGTCAATGGCACTTTATTTATAAAAATACGTTAAATACAAAGTCTTTTTTTGTAATTTTATTTTTATGGGAAGGCGATATGCAGTTCATGTTTAGTCGATTGTTTGTCAATAAGTAGACTGCTGATAAGGAATTCAATTAAATTAGACAAGGCACATTACTTATGTGTTGAATTGTAGTAGAAACCCTCACAATGGTGACATTTACTGGAGTCACCGGCAGCAAGTTGGCTATCATAGAACTCGAAAACTCGCTCTTTGACATCTAGGAAGATATCTTCACCTTCAAGTAAATATTGTTCCAATTCCTGTCCAAAACTGACGCTGATTTTCTTGAGCAACATGTGGATGTCGGTCATGAAGATGTCAATCGGTATGAAACGTCCCAAACGGGACTGAACGTCGGTGCCAAAGTGCACTTTGAACTCTGTAACGATGTGAAAGAATGTGGAAGCAGCTTTCAATGGCATGCTGTACAACACATCCTTGACAGTCTCGCGTAGATCGTCCTTCATATAGACAATGTTCAGATGCAGACATTTATGGACGAATCGATCCACTTCGCTATCAATTGCGATTTCTATCTTCTCATCGTCACTCAAATCAATGTGCGATGCCAGCAATTCGTTGGCGTTGTGGATATGTTCTTCTTCCAAATGCTCGAAATATTCTCGAATGCGATCGTCAATTTTGCCACGTTCCGTCTCGGTCAGTTCGATCAAATATTCCTTGAGATCGTCTACGTTGCTGTCTTTGCTGATGACTTTCAATTGTTTCAAGATCAGAACGGCAAAATGTTCGAACGTGATGACATTATGCGATCGAGACTCTGCCATTGCTCCATATTTGTCGATCATCGATTCGATTAAACTGACGAAGTCGTCGAACAAATGAATGGACACTTCTTTCATCAAATTGATAACCAACAGTTTGAGTTCATTTTCTGCACGAGTTTTATTTTTCGATAAAATACGCTCAATGAATGCAGAGACCTGTGACTCAAACATTTTCAAGTACTCGCCTTTGATCATATTTTCCTTGACATTCCGTTTCGCGATCTCCTCGTCCCCATCGTCGTCAAATTCCATTAAAAGCGGACGAGAATCGATTTCCGATTTTAACGATCGCACGGTAATTTGTCCGCTTTTGTTCGCATCATTGTGACGGCCCTGAATGTTCATCGTTTCATGAACCAACCCATTCATTGCCAACTTCTGTCTTTGTCTCAAGATTTTCTTCACGTCGTGCAATTCACAACCCTCCGACAAAATCAATATTTTCTTAGCCGTTCGGCAATTCTTCATCGAATGTGTTAGGAGATACAAAATGGAACTCAAATGCGATATTTCCATTGGTGTCATGAGATCCAGGCGACGCATTTTCGAGAGCACGATGTAAATGTCATCCAAACAACCCGTGGTGTGCAAACCAAATGCTCCAGCGTTTAACGCATGTGCTGTGGATCGAACGATATTCGTCACTCCCCTGCTGTTATGAGCGGTATTCGCTAGTATTTGAGTAGCACCAGCCGCACTCACGCTGAACGCTCCGGCCGCGAAATTTATCCATGACGACCGCGCATCAGGATTGGTAATCTTAATCGTTTGTTTGTGCTTCTTGCGATCGTACAAGTTGTAAATGCCCCGAATTCCACTGTACACGGCACAGGACAGACCAGCGGCAGCAGCACCAACAGCGACTACAGGAGCAATAGTCATTGCCGGTATGAGGGTCATAACAGTGATGCCAGCTGAAGCCAGTCCAACGACCATCGAAGTGTGATCAAGACTTCTTGTGATACCAGCTCTACGTTCGAACAATTCCAATTTTACAGAGTCATCTGGCCTTCCGTTGTAAATGCCATTCAGCGGGGCCACCACCAGCCCATCGTCGTAAAGATTATCCATTCGGAATGCATTCCAATTCTTGTACACACGTCCAGATTCATCAATGAAAACAGCACAGCAATTGCTATTGTCCGCTGACTTTGTCAAACATTTTTGTACCCGAAACACAGGATGCACTTGGAACTTTTTTGACAATAGAGTGCTGGAGATTTCAATGCCTGGTGATGCCTTGTGATCTTCGTCTAGGACCAATGTAACGTAAATTAGTGACATGTAGAGACAATTTCCTCCATTGTATTGATTTTGGTGCCAAATTGCTGCTGTTAATTCGTGGTGATCAATGATACTCTTGTGCGGTAAAATCAGGTTGATCTTTTTTGATAACGACTCTTTGGTGGTGTACACATCGTAAATGATTGACGACGAATGGCCAAACAGCTCGTAGAAATGCTGTTGCTGTTCAAAAATGTCGATTTCCGATTCTAAATTGGTCGTTTCCAGGAATGCCATCGTACAAATCAACGTCTGGAAATTGATAAAAACCACAGAATAAAATCGTCGATTTTCCTTTGATTTTTTGTTAGAATTAAACGAAATGTGTCTTACATTTCACATCCACTGCATCGATCGACAACACGATGAGTGAGAAATTGCGTCGAAGTAAACCACAGTCTGTAACGTTTCAATCAATCGAAACTACGTGTTTCTATCGCATAAAATTATCTTCGCAAAAACTCAGACCAAATTACAAAAACAAACAAAGAAAATATTATTGATAAACAAAGACAGCGTCGTCGTAATAAAATTTTAAGAAAAAACGGAGTCAATCACAACATTTAGCAATTATTTTCACAAAGAAATCGTTTTCTTCATCAAATTAAACAAAAATTTCTAAAAATTTGTAACCAAAAGTGAAGAATAAAAAATTAGTCGCAAAAAATCTGTTTTTGTGCTAAACAAACTAATGTTCGTTGCTGAATGAAAACCTTCGACATAAATAATACGAAATAAACAAAGAAACGTGATGAGAGCGGATTCAGCCCAGTGAACAGATGGCGCTACGCTTACTCACCCGGGTGACCCGCATTCCCAGTGTTAAAAGTTATTGCTCCAGTGATGGCTTTATTTATCGCTTTTATGAAGTATATTTTATTGTCAACCCATCCGTAATAATACAATTACATGTATTTTTCCCACGCAGGGAAATCTTTCATTACAAGTATGATATTTCGGGATATTTTTTGTGAAGTAATACGTGTGAAGTAATGACTCTATTACTTTCCTAGGAAAGTAATGAATCCATTACTTGCAATCCATTACTTGCCTAGGAAAGTAATGAATCCATTACTTGCCTAGGAAAGAAATGAATCCATTACTTGCCTAGGAAAATAATGAATCCATTACTTGCCTAGGAAAGTAATGAATCCATTACTTGCCTAGGAAAGTAATGAGTATTATTAATTTCCTAGGAAAGTAATGGGTCTGGCTTTAGGACAGAAAACTGAATTTTTTTTTTCATTTTCTAACCAATTTTTGTGTATTAAAATACTTGTAATGGTATAATTACGGATGGGTTGACAATAAAATAGCATACAATGGGTCCTTTGAAGATAATTAATTAACTCTGGATAAATTTCTTTATCAATTCTTTATCAAATGTCTCGTGTGGGGCGTCGTTGGAAAGGAAATTAATGTGGCTTTCCATTAAAAATATCATAAAGCCGTTTTGATTGATCTTGTGAGAGTTAGTGGCCGAAAACGCTCCAAAATGACCAAAAAAGCACATTTTGCGATTGCGCGATCTCTAAATCCTTTCCGAAAAATTCCAAAAAATTTTTTTCTAAGTTTCTCAAATATTAAAACCTTTTCAATAGGAAAAAAATTAAGAAATCGAAAATTTTTTTAAAAAAATCAGCCCTACGGAAGGAAAAAAATCGAAAATCTCGTATAGGTACATGGGGAAGGATCTGATCGGAATCAAGTGAAACCTGTTTTGAACTCTATTGGAGTCCCTTTTTCGAAAAGGACAACAAATCCTGCCTTTTCAAAAAAACGTTTTTCTCTTTCAGTAGCACCGTGCCTAAAAAACACCAAAAATTTTTTTTTTTTAATTTTTTGAAAGAAGATTGTCGGTGGTAAAAATCAAAAACTTCGTTTTTTCAAATTTTGCACTTTAAAGCGTTGTCAGTGCCACCTATTTTGGCCAACGTTTCCAAATTTATTTTTCCCTGAAAGGCGTATTCATTACCTTTCCAACGATACCTTACACGACGAATTTGATGGAGAAATTAGCTTTATACAATTTTTTTTGTGCAAGCATGTCATGTGAATTTTCTTCAGAATTTTTCATTTTGAACTTTTTCAAAAGAAAATTCATGATTACATCCCAGTAGAAAATTGATTGAATAAAACCCATTTCTCCATCAAATTCATTGTGCGGGGTATCGTTGAAAAGGTAATGAAAGAGCCTTTCAGGGAAAAAAAATTTGGAAACATTGGGCAAAAAGGTGGCGCTGACGACGACGCTTTAAAGTGCAAAATTTGAAAAAATGAAGTTTTTGATTTTTACCACCGACAATTTTCTTTCAAAACATTAAAAAAAAATATTTTTTGTGTTTTTTAGGTCAAACAATATTTTCTGTGAGGTTAAGGAATCGATTTGAAAAACCTTTTTTTTTTCGGACGTGCCTAAGGCTCCTAGCGGCTCGCTTCGGCTGAAGTTAAAATAGTTTTGGTAGACGACCGTAGCGGTGCACGATTTACGACTTTTTTCGGCGGGGAACGGCGATACCTAAAGAATTTTTTTTTCAAAACTAACGACTGATTTGTGTATCCGTTTTTATTTGGTCCGAAGTGCCTGGGTTAAGAGCCCAGATGCAACGGCTCCATGGTCGCCACGGACGACTTAAACTCGTGCCTATCACGTTGAAACGTGTTAGCTTGGTGAGATTAAAATGCAATTTTAAAAAATTATCCGCAAAGAGAAATTCGGCAGATCCCTCGATCGTGTTTCGTGCTTCGGTCCTTGCCTAGGATAAAGGGCAGAATCCTTATACCGAATTTCGGTAGATAACCTGATAAAGTCTGGGGTGGTAAATTCTACGTATGGTAAAGATTCTGCCAGATGCCGTCGTTAATCGCACACTGTCGGTGGCGTCATCGTTCTTTTTCATCGCATCACGATGATCTACGATTCGTAACCCGACCGAATGTCATATAAGATGCATTTAACAAAATCACCAGTTCAAATACTGCTCCGAGGCAACATGACTGCTTGGGGAAACCGAATGGACCACTAGAGAAAGAATTGATTCCATAAAGGTCACCCAAGTACAAATTCAAAAATTTTTTATAAGGTTGGTAGCAGCGTGATCCGATTACTCCAGAAATGTCGATATCGAATCTTCTTCTCTTAAACTTTATCACAATTTGTCGATATTGCTGATCACGACCGATGGTTCAGCATCTTTCAATGACCATTCATTATCAGCGTGCTCTGGGTACAAAGATATTGAATATCGTCTAGTTGGACCTGGCTTTTAGTAAAGTATCGCCCAGGCCAGACACTTTATCTCGATACATATGTGAAAACAGAAGACAGCTTATATGCTTTTTGGTCTTTTGTACATAGCTCGAGTAAATCTTTTCCTATTTTTGTACATTTTCCTTTTGTTCGAAAGGTCTGGGCATACCCCAGATTATTTAGGCTTTGTACTCAGCCAGTGCCCTAAAACTGAGTCTCTACTAGGGCCCAACGTGTTTTTTCTACATAAATCGGGTAAACATGATTACGGGATTGAATTTGAACAAAATTGGTTAAAAGACTTTCGAAGTTACAGTCGAAAAAGTGGTCAAAAACGTAGTTCTTTTTTGACTTATACTTCTGCGGAAATCGCTCTTCAAGGTTGAGCGATTGGGGCTGTAGTGTCCATAGTGTGGGCCCAACTCACGCTACGCGACACTACACAATAGTTGGTGATTTTTCATAAATATTCGTCAAATGATGAGGTTTTTTGTATGTACATTGTTGTAGAGAAATAAGAGCCAATCTTTTTCGTCCATGGAAGTATCGGTCCGAGACCTCTCCTTAGGGCCTTAGGATGGTCCCAGTCAAAAAAATTTATTTTGCTATGTTGTGGAGTAAATTGAGGGGAATTTTTTGTCTATATATGAAGCAGAGGCGTGACCACCGGCGTAACCGGCGTATCCAGAGACGTGAGTCTTTTGTTTTAATTTGAATGAAGTAATACTCAACGTGAAGTCTGCTTTAGTTACGAGCGAAGATAACTTCGTTGCAAATAAATCAGCTGACTTCATTGAAAATCAGCTGAATTTTTCGCAATGTTGGTCGCCACTGTAGCTAACATCACGTTGAGTATTACTTAAAAAATCAAACAAAAGACTGTCACGTCCCTGGACATGAAAGTTATCACGTTTTGTTATTTACTAGTAATACTCAAAGTGAAGATAGCTGCAGTTGCGACCGAAGCTAACTTCATTGCAAACAAAATCAGCTGATTTTGTAGCAATGAAGCTAGTTTTGTTCGCCACAGCAGCTAACTTACTTGCAACGATCAAAACAAAAGACTGTCAGGTCCCTAATATGAAATATGTTTTTACCTCCTATGAAAACCATGCATTACATGTAAGGTCTTTTTTACCTCATTAGTGAGTTAAAACTACTGAAAACAAAAGGTAAAACTTTTATTTTCACTAGTGAGGTAAAACCTTTGTTTTCGCTGTCGCAACCCGTGCAGGTCAGAGGCTAGATAATTTTATTTACTAGCTCCGCAATTTTTTTGAGAGTTTTTTTTTCTTCCTCACGTAGATTCTATTAACCTGAACACACACGAGACACTGAAACGTGTTTTGATAAAAAATTTTCATTGTCATGTCAAAATTGACATTTGAACAAAGAGAATTTTTATCAAAATACGTTTTCAATGTCTCGTGCGTGTTCAGCATTGGAGATCGTTTCGTTACCGACATTTTTACTGTGTCAGTGGTAAATTGCACACAAACCTAGTGCCATCTATGATGTACTAGGGCGGAAACTAGTAGGGCTTAAAATGCCGGTTTGCCCCATCAATGTGTTTTACCGGCAAGCATTTTTTGGACCACATGCTTAACGTGAATTCCGAACCACGCCTAGCGGTAGCTCCGTCCAAAGTCAGACTCAGATATTTGTACACAGAATTCATCGAATATGGGCGACGTCATATTTGGCATTCTTCTGCGTACGATTCGTTGCGGCACCAGATTCACAACTACCCAAATTATGAAGCCTGGGTGTGCCTATGAACGTTACTTTCATGCTATACAGTGAAGAAAAATTCTTTACAGAATTTGTCCCCACCAGGACTGAACTCGGATATTCTCGGTGGAAAGCCAGTACGTTACCACTGAGCTAACTCGTTGTTTTCGCTGGTGAGGTACTACATGTAATGCATGGTTTTTGTAAGGGGTAAACATATACGTAATGCTCAATTATAAGCAATAAACATTATTATCGTTGCGAGAAGTGTATCGACCGTTTGAAGGTGAACACCACACTACATTTTTCGATCATCGTGATCAAATCTCCACTTTGCTTCGGATTCATTTGTTTTAGCATTTGTTTGTCATATCATTGTACAATGCTACTCTCGTAGCGACGGTATGCAAACGCATTTTCATTTCTCAAAGACTTTTTCTCTAAGAACTTCATGTAATTCAAACATATCAATGCTTTCTCATGCGTAGCTCATGTTTCATTCATCACCAACTTATTTCAAGTTGGAAAATCTCGGAATTCTTCCGTTCGCTGTTTGGAGAACAAGCGCGCTTTCACTCATGTTGATATATTCACGGCAATATCAAACCGGTTAAACAGACCACACAGTGGACCCTGTTACATAATTCATTACTTCGGACAGATTTTTGAGAATTCGCAAACTCTTTGTTACTTTGAGCAACACGCTTTGAAAACTGATATTTTGACTCGTGAAGTTGTATACCTCGCCTTCGGCTCGTCAAAATTACGTTTTCAAAGCTTGTTGCTCAAAAAAACACTCGTGAGTTTGGCTCTTAATGAATTACTTTCGCAGGGTCCACTGAAACAACTTTTTTTGGAATTTTGTTGAAAATTTATTTTCACAGTTGCTTCGGATGGGTTTTTCAATATTGTCCTTTTGTTAGTTCGAGTTTTTTTGTAACATCTGTTATCTTTGCCACATCTATTCTGGTGTAACAGCTGTCACTTTGACAGCTGTCAAAAAGCGTGTACAGACAGACAGTGCATTCCCATACTTAAAAACTATTGAAATGGTTTAAGAAAGTAGCGGTAGAGTAATTTTCTTGATAAAACAAATGTCAGAGTGACAAATGTCGACTTGACAGATGCCACTTTGACAGCTGTTCGTTGGACAGTTGTCGCTTGGACAGCTGTCACTTTGACAGCTGTCACTTTGACAGCTGTCACACTATTTCTTGCAAATGGAACTATGCCTGAAATGAGTTCTTCCAAAAAAGGCAAATGAAGATCGAGTCTTAAAAAAAGTTCTTCTACAAAACAAATGTGGGATCATTATACAGCATTTGTGGGATCAGGAGTTTCGAAAAAAATAAAAGTTCAAATTCGACCCACCCTAATTCTGAAGCGTACAGGTCCTTTGCATACGTTTTCATATTTCATTCGCATATTCTGAATTTGCTTCAGACTGGGCAATTTCCAGTTCAATTTAATTAGAACGTTAACAGTAATTTCGTTACAGTCCTCGATATTACTTGCGAAGGACGTAGACCTATGCGGGTCTGTGTGGCTTGTATTTGTTAAGTGGGTTTTTTCAAAAGTTTGAGAAAAGTTCTATGATCACACGATATCGAAACGGCAACTCATCGCCAGTTCAAAAAGTGACATTTCTTTATTATATTAATGAGCATTTAATGGTCGCTGAATATTTATTAATCGCGACTCCATGTAATTATCATTCGAAAACTATGTCTTATTTTTGATATTCAACTGAATAGATCGCAATGTGGAATTGTCACAAGTGTGGAAAGCCAGTCTATTTCGGTAAGTCCATGATTTCATACGCCCTTCTTCCTTTGTTTACAGAGGAAACTGTATTTGTATCTTTCTCAAAGTTATCATTCCGTTAGTAAATTAATTATCTCGACTTAATCTGCTAACAAATACTTTAAGCCCCACATTACGTTATGTGAATGTAATAATGTGATAAAGTGTGTCGCATATCGTTGGACGTGTAAACGAACATTTTCAATTATTTCAGCTGAACGAAAACAATCGCTCGGCTACGATTGGCATCCTGAATGTCTGCGTTGCGAAGAATGTGGCAAACGACTGGATCCCGGTCAACATGCTGAGGTAAATTTAAATCCAATTCTCACAGATTCGTTAATAATTCATTGATATTCAAAGCATAAAGGCGTTCCGTACTGCAACGTGCCTTGTTATGGTGCACTTTTCGGTCCACAATTGTTCGGTCATGGCACCAGAGTAGAATCGCACAAAAGTTTCGGGGCTAAAGGTTCACCCAGACCTTCAGGCAGCCCGGCATTACCACGAGATCATTTGGAGTCCAAGCTGAAAGTTTACAATCAATTTTTTAACAACCGAAGTCACGAAATCCGATCTCGAGAGGTCAATGACCGACTTGTGTTAGAGGGTGCGTTACGCGTGTATTGGGGTGTGCAAGGAATCATTCATTTGAAAGAAGACGACGATCAAAGAACTGTCATTACCGTGCGCAAGCGAAATTCTTGCAGATACGTCAGCTCCAGTGAAGTGGACTCGGAAAATGTAAGTCTCGCTTGCGGTAACGAGTCGAACTTTGATAACAATTTTTTCGTTTAGAGTCCATTTCAATACGACAAAGACAATCTGGACGGAAATGACACTGGGATCGATATTAGCACATCCAGTTTAATGGATGGAGATGCGACCGATATTTCACTGACAGAGAGTATTTCTTATGACGCTGTCAGTGTTTCAAGTGACCTTCCCTCTCCGGGATCTTCCAGTTCATCGAAAGAAGTGTCACCGGAACACAAATCGTTAACTTTACCATCGAAATTGGATGTAAAGCAGTTGGAATGGGACGAAATTGACGATTTGCTGCAAGTGAAACAATACGATGAAAATGCTCATACGAGGTGAGTTGAATTTCTTGGTTCGTTATCGTAGACATGTGTGTCGCTCTGGTGTTATGGTAAAAACCAAAGTCTTACATATCCCTTGTGGCTATTCCTGCAAGAAATAAGTCTCCAAATTTCTGAAATCCCTCGCTTTACTCACTGAATTGCGAAGTACTGAAGAATTAATGCAAATAGAAGACACTGAGCATTTAGGATTTCGATGAAGCAACACCCATGAATCGCTCGCTCCGGTACATAGTGAGAAATGTTTCAGAGAAATGGTTAGTTCTGAGGGCCTCCACCTCAGTTTTATTACACCAGTTTTGCTCATTGAGTCAAGTCAAAGCCGGTCGGTGCGGAGGTCCACTCGTGTGAGGGGTTATCCACTGGTCAAAAATTTGTACGAAAAATTCCAATTCCATAAACAAATTCCAAAAATTCAAAAAAATCCAGAAATTCCAAAAATTCCACAAAATTCATCGAAATTCCACAAAATTTCCGAAATTGAGAAGTTCCGAAAATTCCAGAAATTCCAATAATTCCACAGAAATTCCAAAAATTCCATCGAAATTCAAAAAATTTCATCGAAATTCTGGAATTCAGAGATTCCGGAAATTTCAAAAACTCCAAAAGTTCCATCGAAATTCCAAAAATTCCAGAAATTCCATTTGAATTCCAAAAATTCCACAGAAATTCCAAAAATTCCATTTTAATTCCAAAAATTCCATCACCCTGTACCAAAAAAAAATGAAGTGGATAACCCCTCTCACTCGCGGAGGGTTGAGATTCCACATTTTTATTCGGATGCTGTTGCCGGGAGGTTGGCTAGCCAACAGTTTCAACAACTTTGACGATAATCTTTGGGTGACGACAACTTTGTCTTCTGGGACACCACAGACCCGTGTGTGACTGAGCTGTCGTCATCGTGTCTATTTTTCTTGTTAAGTGGCGCCATCGAAGGTTCGCTCAGAGGACTTGTTGATGTGTCAGTCATTTCCCACCAGTTTTATGCTTCTGTGGGTGACGTCACTGCATGTACATGTTTCGTTACGGGCATCGAATCCGGATAACTACCCAACTTATGAAGATTGGGTGAACTTAGGGAATCGAACACGGGCCGTCCCGAAGGGAAGAAAGGGGTTTCAACGCACTGCATGGTAGCACGACAAATCGCCCAGTGCAATAACTCCCGCTCCGTCCATTAACGTCCAATTCAAACACTCCCTCCTATTCATTAACATCCGTTCCAAAATCATCCATTTCAATATCATCCATTCCAATAACTCCCGCTGTCCATTAACATCCATTTCAACAACTCCAGCTTCAATATCATCCATTTCAACAACACCCGCTGTCCATTAACATCCATTTCAAAATCATCCATTTCTATATCTCCCTCCCGTCTATTAACTCCCATTTCAATATATCCCTCCTGTCCATTGTCCAATATAGTCCATTTCAAAATCTCTCGCTGTCCATTAACGTCCATTTTAATATGTCCCCCTGCCCGTTAACTTCCATTTCAATATACCTTTAGTATGACGTTTGTAACTAGTCGATTTAAAGGGGGGTGGAGTAGGGGGAGCATCGGAGCATCGATCATGGTCCCTAGATGCCGAATCTGCAAAAAAAATTTGTCCGTCTGTCCGCCATCACGATAACTCGAGTAAAACTTGACCGATTTTCAAAATCTTTTTTTCCCTGAAAGGTAATTGAAAAAGTGGTTTTGGGATTGCTTATGTGCATTTCCGATTTTCTTAGAATTTTTTTGATCGATAGGTCTATGAAAGCCTAACAATTTATGATAGAAAATTTTTTAAGTTTGTTCCTTTGGACTAAGCTAGGGCCCCAAAAATGAGTTTCAGGTTTTCTTGATTCTTTTTCTATTTGAGAGGTAGTCCAAGGCCTAAGAATATTTAAGAAAATTTGGCGCTGAGGCTTGAGGCTAGGGCCCTACCTGGGTCCAAGAGGTGAGCCTAAGGTCGGACCTAGCTGAAAAAATTTTTTTTGCTATGTTGTAGAGGAAATTGACTGGAACAGTCATGGAATTATGTGTCCAAGGCCTCTCCTTAGGGGTTCTGTGGGGGGATTCATTCAGGAAAGCTGATTACGATGCTATACGTGGTCACTTGCCTACGATCGACTTTTCTACCATTTTAAATAGCCAAGTACATGACATTGATGCAATGGTGGAAAAATTTTATAGCATACTGACAGATACGTTCGAGGAATTTGTACCAAAATCAAATATTCGATCCACGAATCGACCAAAGTGGCACGACAAAAAGTTTTATCAACTAAAAAATATAAGAAACAGAGAGTGCAATAAATTATCAAAAGCACGATTATCTAATCGTGATGTGAACGACACGCTATTTCTGGAGTCACGGACCATTTTCGAGAAGCATAGAGCAGAAAGTCATGAAGAATTCATCAAACAGCAAGCGGAACAGTTGAAAGGAAATCCGAAAGCTTTTTGGAAATATTTAAATGGAAAAAGAAAAACCAATGAACTACCAAATGTGATGTACTATGAAGGCAAAACGGCACAAACAGACGAAGAAAAAGCGAATTTATTTGCTGAATTCTTCGAAGGAGTTTATACAAAACATGAAAATGATGAATTCCTCAACTCTTTCATCGCAGATCGGAATGATTTCAACTGCATCGACTTTGTCAACAATAGCCACCATGTGAACTCAGTCCTCACCAAAATGGATCTAAATAAAGGTAGTGGTTTTGACGGAGTTGCATCGATATTTCTTCGTGAATGTGCCGAGCAACTTACACAACCAATGACATTCATTTTTTCAACATCGATCACAAAAACGTACTATCCGAAAGCCTTCAAAATCGGTCAATTAACACCAATATATAAGTCGGGAAAGAAGAGTGATATGATTAACTACAGAGGGGTCAACACCGTTCCCATTCCCAACATAGCCAAAGTATTCGATATAGTCATACGCGACCAACTAAGATTAATCATAACACCACGAATACGAAACACTCAACACGGATTCCTCACCAGCCGAACAATTGAAACGAACCTGATGGAGCAAACGGCGCACATCTACGAAGCTTTCGACAAACACGCTCAACTCGACTTGTTTCTATCGGACACTTCAAAGGCATTCGATCGTGTCTCTGGTTTCAATCATATTTGTCAGATCGATGGCAGTATGTGAAAATTGGAAAAGCTAAATCAAGGATGCTGCGAGTTTCATCTGGAGTAGGTCAAGGCTCAGTTAACGGTCCATGCCTTTTTATGGTATTTTTCGACGACTCCTTTCCATTAATGGATGAAATCTTTGCACTAAATTTCGCCGACGATAAGAAACTGGGAGGAATCATCCAATGCGAGGAAGATGCAATAAAGCTCCAAGAGGGAATCGACACTTTCGTGGACTGGTGCAAGGAAAATGGAATGGAATTGAACAAAGGGAAAAGCAAAATAATCACTTTCTCTCGCATAAGAAATCCCATTATCTTTAATTACATGATTGATGGAGAGCCTGTTAAAAGCGTAACAGAAACGATGGATTTGGGTGTTTATTTCGATCAACGTGCTACATTCCAATCTCATTACGAGTACATAACCAGTAGAGCGATCGCGACATCAAAATTTGTGAAACGACAAGCGCAGTACTTCTCCAAGCACACCCTGAAACTCATCTATCAAATGTTGGTTCGCTCCATTCTTGAATTTGCATCGGTAATTTGGTCACCGCATTTTTTTGGTACATCGTAACAAGATTGAGAGCGTCCAAAAACAAATGGTTCTCTTCCTGCTTGGTGATGATAAGAGATATCTAACGGAACAATATGAGATAGCGCCCTATACCGATCTTCAAACGTTGATTAGGCGAAGAGTAAATGCGACAATATTGTTCATTCATTCAATAATCAACAATAGATACCAATCGCCGCACCTGAAGTCGATGATCGTGTTGAATGCAAACACTCGTATAATACACAATCCAAGATTCATCGTGATAAGTGAATTCAACAATTCGTCATTCAACATATTCACATAGTCACATATTCAACGTTGCGGCGAATCACATCGATCCATCCTTGCTGCACAATCAATTCCGCAGAGAGCTGTTAAAATTACCAGTCGAAATATTTGAAAATTGGTTGAAGTTGTGACTCTAGTTTAATTCTTACTCGGCAGTGATTTCAATTTTAATTTTAAGTTTCAAATGTGCTATCGTTCTTGTCCAGACCTGACACCTGCAAATGTGTCTAACTGATTTTTTTTTATCTAATTCTGACGATCAAACTATTCCTATTTGTTATGTTTTATACATTTTCGTCTTATTTCTGACAATCAAATTGTTCCCATTTGAGACTACTTCTATACTTGAAATTTTTTCTATTTTATTTTATTTATTTTCACCGATTTTGTATTATTGTCCACTGATTTATTGATTTGCCTAGTCCTATTAATTATCCGCTGTGATATTTACTAATGCTGTTACCTATGTATGTTATACCGTCGACTGCAATAGTCGACGTAAAATAAACAAATTGAATTGATGATGTGAGAAGTGTGTGGGGTGATGCGGAAACTGTGTGGAATGATGTGGGAAATCTGTGGTATGATGTGGAAAGTTTGTGGGATGATGTGGAAAGTGTGTGGTATGATGAGGAAACTGTGTCAGATGATGCAGAAAGTGTTATAGAGAAAATCGAGGCGAACATTTTTGTCCGTGGGTGTGAGGCGTTTCCTTAAGGCCCTAGGCACGTCCTAAGGTGAGCCCTGACCCAAAAACTTTTATTTTGCAATTTTGTATATAAAATTTAGACAAACATTTTTGTCCATGGAGAAATGGGCCGAGGCCTATTTTTAGGATCAGATGTCGGCCCTAGCTCAAAAAAATTGTTTTTTGACTCAGCTAATTTCTAACCGATTTTCATGATGACTTTAATAAGCCGATTAGATATAAGAATTTAAAAGATCCACAGAAATTACTGAAAGTAATGTTAAAAACCGAATGGTTCTCCCCTGCACAATATCACAAATAAAACCAACGTAGTTTCTCGACTATATCTCAGGAACTACCTGCCCGATTCTCCTCACCTTGCTCAACTTGAATGGGATGCATGTACCCTTCATGGAAAATAAGCTTAGAGTGATGCAAAGTTTAGAAACAAAGTGGAGATGGACGGATGACCCGATCTTTCTTTTTTTGCTGATTCGTCATCTGTAGAAATTAATAAATGTATCCCCCTAACTCCCGCCTACCGATCTACCCCATGTTACAATAAAATAGTTTGTAGTAAACACTTGAACTATGTGCGGGTCCAAAAATTAAAAAATAATAAGTTACTACGATGTTCGACAGGGCGCGATATTGTATGGAGGGGTGGGAGGTATTGAAATTGAAGATAAAAGACGGAGGTCAATATAGATATGGATGATATTAGGCGGAGGCCGTTATTGAAGTGAACAATATTGAACAGGGGGAGATATTGAAATGGACGTTAATGGACATGGACAGCGGAAGATATTGAAATGGACGTTTATGGACAGGGAGAGATATTGAAATGGACAGGATAATAGACAGGAGGGCGATATGGATGATTTTGAAATGGATGTTAATAGACAGCGGGTGTTGTTGAAATGGATAAAATTGAAGAACTCCCGCTTTGTTAATAGACAGCGGGAGTTATTGAAATGGATGATATTGAAACGGGAGTTGTTAGAATGGATGTTTAGTTAATGAACAGCGGGAGTTATTGGAATGGATGATATTGAAGCTGGAGTTGTTGAAATGGATGTTAATGGACACTTTGCGGGAGTTGTTGCACTGGGCGATTTGTCATAGCACCGCACTGCACCGCACTTTTTAGAAATTTCTACAACTTTCTAGAACTTTCCAGACTTTTCTAGAACTTTCTGAAACTTTCTAGAACTTTAGAAGAAATATGCTTCTTAAGCCAAAGTTGGTGACAATTTGATGACATTTTTTACACTCTCTTTTCTCTGCCTTTTTTCGCTGGTAATCTCCATGAACTTTACAGCTTCACCATTTTCGCAACAACGTTATCAACTACTTTCCATACCTCGTCGCGACACATCTCTGATATTACGTTATTGGCGTTTACGTCTGGCCTTTCACAGTGCTTTCACAGGGCTTCCTCATACTTCAGTTCGGGACATGCTTTCGTTTACGTAAATACTTTCTGATCCCCCCCCCCTTTCTCAGAGTCTAGTGTCTTGAAATAGGTCAAGGGTACTTACTTGAAGTTCGTTTTGAGGGGATTTGGCCGGCAAGGGCATTGCACTTTGAAGTGACAAAGGAAGTTTTCCCATTTCGCGGACAATCTTTTTGCTTAGTTAATAAAGTCCACAAATATTTCAGATACCGAACAATGCCATCACCATTACCATCACAATCGAGCCTCGACCAAGATTCGGAGTCGTCCAAAACAGCAACGGTGGACTTCCAATCATTTTCTAATTCCACACAACCGTCAACCACCCCAGCTAACTCGAGCGATGAATTCGTAACGCCATGTAATTCACTGAAAAATGTCGACTTTGATGAATTCAAAAAGCAAATTCACAAAGAGTACATCAACAATTCGTTTGAGTTGCAAAATGTGAGCGCTGATACACTGAAACACAATCAACCCATAGATCCGTCAAGGATCAACGATTCGTTAAAATTTTATGGTGAAAATGTAATGAGTAAAAGTTATGGGGGCGAACAAAGTTTACGCGTTTATCCGAGCAATCAATCAATCAGTTCCATTGATCCGTTGAAGATCAACGACACTTTTAATATAAACAATCGAAGCGAATCATCTAAATCGAGTCATCAACTTCGCAAATGCGGCTCGGCATCTTCGTGGATCGTTCCATCTGATTCGGAAAACGGAAGGACCCCACTGATAAATCGTTCAAAGTCGGGACCGGACTGGTGCGAAAATTCGTATTTGGACAGCGACGACAATAGCGAAACGTTGAAGCCAATTACAATGCGAAAAAATCGATTAAACATTCGCATGGACTGCTACGGAGAATCGAATGCGAAAAGTCCGAATTCGGAGATGAATGGAAGTAGCACTGTCGACACGTCGTCAATGAATTCTGAGGATAACATCTATAACGATAACAGCGAAGATGGCGTGGTTCTCAGAAAACCGAAAACGGGATCCACAGCAATCAAACGAAGGTCAGGGAACAAGAGGTTGGGACATGCAATTCTTGTCAAGTCGTACGTAGCCTTAAGTTAAATTAAAATTCTCAGGTCCAGGACGAAATTGAAACGTCGCTGCTCAATAAACGGTCATTATTACAATCGAGAAACATCGTTTTTTACACCGCCGTTCGGATCGCAAATGAGCGTTTGGGTGACTTCATTGGTTAGCACACAGGACGTCATAAATTTACTGCTAGAAAAGTACAAAGTCGAAAGTAATCCGAAAAATTTTGCACTTTTCATCGTTCGCGACAATGGGGAGCAAAGGCGATTGAAGGACGACGATTTTCCATTGGTTCAGCGAATTATGTTGGGTCCACACGAAGATGTTGCTCGATTGTTCTTAACTGATTCACAGGTGACAACTGAAATCAGGTAAATTTGGCTTCACTTTGCTCTCTTTTGGACATTCGTTTTAATTTTTCCATTTCCCTTGGTTTCAGTTATGAAGTTGCTCAATTTTTGAATCTGTCTGAGCTTGAGTGCAAGTCAATTTTAGATAGATACGATGACGAAATGAATCGTGAGGTGCTAAAAGTTAGAGACAAGTAAGTGACTCATTTTTAAATCTAATGTTTAACGCACGTTGGTCAGACGAGCTTTACACACCGTGCTCTGACGCCCCTACTCTTCAGCCCCTTTTCCAGACACTATGTGCACCATATTTGAAGTCTTTTATTTACGTTTTACATTAGTAGCAAAGTCAACGCAAAATCTCCTTCAATAGAAAATACGGAAACCAAAAAAAATCGAATTCTTTGAGTTTACGCCTGCAAAAGCGATGAATTTCTCTTTATTTTTTTAATGTCGCCATTTCTTCTAAAAATCAACAATTGGCATTTCTTCTGGTCGCTCGTTCCTCCCGAAAGTGGTCAAGAAACGGCTACAAGTTTCCCACAAGTCACAATTACTTCTGGAACTAATTTTTTCTGATGGAAATTCTTCTGAAAATCATCGTTTCTTCTACGACTTGTCTTCTTATAAATCTCATTTATCTTCACGGACACATTCATATACCACTGGTATACCACTTCTCGTGACGGGTGAAAGAGTGAAGCCCGTGAAGGAGTCTATAAACCTTCTCGTTGGTCTACCCCTAGTTCGAAGCACCCTGAACCAATGGATTTAAGATTATTTTTGCGGCTTGTTTTCACACATCCTTTGAATGTTTCCAAACCTAGGCATAGGCCTTTTCTTTGAAGTTGGAAACACCTGACTTGAAATTACCTTGGAGCTTCACCCCCATCTCAGTACAACTAGCTTCACATCGGTGCACCTACCTTCACCTCGGTGTACTTACCTTCACTTCAATGCAACTAGCGTCACATCGGTACACCTACCTTCACATCGGTACACCTACCTTCACATCGGTACACTTACCTTCACATCGGTACACCTACCTTCACATCGGTACACCTCCTACCTTCACATCGGTACACCTACCTTCACATCGGTGCACCTAACATATCTTCCGCTCAGTGCACATATCTTCTGGGCATCCTCTGGGCATCTACCTTCACCTCGGTGCACATACCTTCACATCGGTGCACCTACATTTTCCTCAGAACACCTTTGCGCGCCTTTTTTTTTAATAAGGGTGGGGAAATCTTCATAGACACCCGGTCTTCCCGGACCAAGGTAGTGTTGGATTTCATTCTTCAATGACCTACCAACTAAAACCCCCTTCCTTAGTCTTCATGCTATCTTCTCCCCGGAACCGCCTCACAGCATTACTTCGGGGAGGGGCTGTGCTTTCGCACCTACTTTCTCAGATCAACAGATCAACTCCCTTCTCTTCTTCCTATGACATTCGCTGTCTTCCGTCAGCGTTATGCATATGGGCATCGTCCCAGCTATGACACATACCGCTTCTAGGGATATCGTTCGGTATGCGCTTGCTACTCTTATGCTTGCTAGCCTTTGGGTTCTATTAAGCCTCCTCCGGTTCCTCTTCGTGTCTAGCGCCTGTATCCACGCTGGTGCCCCATAGCGCAATATCGGGTAGGGTGACGCTTACTAGGAGCCTCCTTTTGCTGCTGGGCGGTCCAAAGCCGTTTGGCATTATTCTGGCTAGTGCTGCGGCGGCTTTTATTGCCTTTTCGCACGTGTAGTCTACATGACTCTTAAAATTACTGCGGTCGTCCAGCATAACTCTTAGGTATTTTAATTGGCGAGTGAATGTGCTTTGTTCCCCGTCAATGTTCAAAACGAACCACTCAGTTTTTTTTGCCAGTTACTGACTAGCATGATATCGGTTTTCTGGCTTCAGTTTTGCCGTTGTCATCCAGTTTTCGACAGTTTTTAGCGTCTCCATCGTAACTACCTCCACCTCCATCTTCGACGTTCCGGATACCGTGAGGATCAAGTCGTCGGCAAAAGCAATCGTCTTAGCACATCTTGCCAGTTTCAGCCGCAGCGCTGTGTCATACCTTACATTCCGCAGCGTTGGTCCTAATATGGATCCCTGTGGTACTCCAGCTGTGATTTCTGCTGTCTTTTTCCCTTCATTAGTATAGTACGTTAGCACTCGTCGCTCGAAGTAGATTTTCAGCATCCTGCAGAGGAAATCGGGGACTCTCATTGCATTATCTCCATCCAGATTGCGCTATGAAAGGAATTTCTGACATCCATCGTCGTTACAGCACAGAAGCGGTTACCCCGTATTTTTTGCTTCCGCGCCTTGTCGGTAATCTCTATGACTTTTTTAATGGTCTCACTCGCCGATCTCCCTTTTCGAAATCCGAATTGTTCGTCTGACAGTCCGTGCTTGCCCTCTGTGTGTTTTCTTAGTCTATTCAGGATCGCGGTTTCCAGCATTTTTCCCAATCCATCCAACAAGCATAAAGGTTTATATGATGATTGCTTTGGTATTGGGACCGGCTTCTGTTTTCTCCATATTTCAGTAAAATATCCGTCGTCGAGGCACTTCTGTATTGTCAATCTGAGCATGTTAGGCTTTGCGCATGTGGTGACGTGCTGGCTTTCCACCAAAAATACCCGGGTTCAAACCCCGATGTAGACAAATTCTGTATAGGATTTTTCTTCAACGTTTATCATGAAAGTTACTTACCTAAGTTCACCCAAGCTTCATAAATAGGTAGTTGGGGTAGCAATACCGCAACAATTTGTACACAACGAAGTATGACGTCACCCATATTCGATGCACTGTGTGTACGAAACAAACAGAGACTCTTATCCAGCTGCTGCGTTAAGGTGTGTGTAAACGTAAAAAAAAATAATGACAAAATCCATACCGTTGATTGATTTATTTATTTCTCAGGTATAAAAGCTACAATTGATACAATTGATCACCATTATTAGCACTGAGGCCATCTTTGTTGGGCCCATTGTGCTGCTCCCGATTTGTGTGTGTGTGTGTGTGTGGTGTAGTGTGATGGGGTGAGTTTTATGGTTCCTGGCTATTGTTCGTGTATGATGAATGTAGTGGTTATTTGGCGCTGACCTCCAACCAATTGTTCCCTGTGATAATAGACTTTTGGGAGTGGTACTTTACGGAATTCTTCTATTGTTAGGTAGAAGTCCCCCAGACATTGCGCCCTGAGTCCCGCTAAAGCGGGACAGTGACATAGGTAGTGCATTGCTGTTTCCGGCACGTCTCCGCACCTTCTGCAGTTCGGGTCATCACTGAGTTCCATCTTGTTTCGATGGTATCTCAGATTATTGTGACCCGTCAGCACTCCTACTATCCTTCTTAAGGATCTCTTGTCCAAGTCGTTTCTCTGTCAGTCTCTTACAACCCTGTTTGATGGCAAAGGTCTCAGACTGAAACACTGTGGCAAGTTTTCCGAGGGGAATTGATGTGTTAAGTTCTAATTCCTCGCAATGAATACCTGCACCCGTTCCGTCCTCCGTCTTGGATCCATCTGTGTAGACTATAAAGTCCCCAATCACAGGACAAGTCCCGCCTAGCCACTCCTCCCATACCGTTAGAGTTGTGATTCGAAAATGTTCGATGCGGGCTTAGGTGTTGCCAGATGTCCTAGCGCGCGGCGAAATCGGAAAAGAAATAATCCTTCGATCGAAGGCGTGGCTCGGTATATACGTTAAGCATGTGGTCCCTAGTGTGGTTAATCCACACTAGCTGGCAGTTACTCAGTGTAACACCCCGGCAGTCGAACCAGACACTTTACAGTGCTGCTCCCGACTAATCAGTGCCATTGGGATTATTATTATCACTTCACTTAGACTCGCTTTGCGCTATTCTCCTAGCTCTATCTCTGTCAGAATGACGATGATAAACAGGCAACTTTAGCTACAGGTTGTAAAACGAATAAGGAAAAATTGTATTCAGAAGAAAATCGCAAAAACCAAACCAGAAGTCAAGACATGACCAGATGGGACGATGCAGGTTCGCGATTGATTATTGATACTTTCTCTGAATTGTCTAAGTTTCACGCTTATTTGAACATAATCACAAGCCCCGGTTCTTTGAAAATTGAAAAATATCGCAGTTTACTGCACGTTATCGTCCACAAATAAAATCTAAAAAAAATGTTCATTTTCAGGTACAGTGAACTACGTCGTCGTATCATCCAAAGAATGGAATCTCTTAAGGTTAGATTATAATTATCGATCGATCTTTTGTTTCTTTATGAATTTATGTTTAAATCGTGACTAACCAATTTTTAGAATTACGCAACTAGCTAACTAATTTGAATTCGTCTATACATAGATGACGATTTACTAAACTTTGTTGAATTTAATTTAAGTTAGAGTTGAAATTCTAATAATTTGTGGTGTAAATTGTTTTATTCTCAACCATTTTTACTCAGTTAAATTAAAGAAATGATAAATTTACGTTATACTTTAAATGGAAACCAGGACTTCTTCCAAAGAAAATAACAATAGATTTTCTATTTAATTTTGTCTAGGGGTTTTGTAGAGTGACGCCATCAATTTATTGCGATTTGGAGCGTAGCCAATCGTTATGAAAAACGTTCCCGCAAAGCTATTCCTTTTTATATCATTTTTGTAATAAGAATTCTTTCTTCTCAAATCGAAAGCTATCTCAAAGTGTCATTTCCCCCAACGTTCAAACAGTACGAATTTTTGAACAAAGAAGCTTTTTAGAACCTTCGAACCATGGCATGGCACGACGTACGAAACGATTGCAAGTAAATAAATAAACAGAATGATTGTAGCGTTCACAAATTATGTTGCGGAAGAAAACCGTACGAAATAAACGGCGCTATGCCTCACCAGAAAGGTGCTATGGAAATATGCGTTTACCACGGCATTTGTAACAATTCCTAGGTGTAGGTGTTTCTATTTTGGCCCAAATATGAGAAATCTGCAATTAAAATGTTATCCGTCCGTTTGATCGATTTTTAAAATTTTTTCATGAAAAGTTATCGAGAAAGAATTGGAAGACTAGCATTTTTGGACCAAGTGCCGCTGAGTTAGGGACCACTTTTCGGCTTTTCGTGTATAACTCAAATTAATCGTATCCAATTTTCGAAAATCTTTTTTTATTGGATATTGACCTGACTTTTTGGTTGGTTGGTTTATTTGGCCGAGTAGCATGATACAAACTTATATACTAGTCAAGACAGCACAATACAATACAAAACTCTATGACTGAAATTACTAAGCGCTCATGCTGAACACTGAAGCCGTCTTTGTTGGGCTCATTGTGTCGTCTCGTTGCTCATTCTTTGCTGTGCTAAGTGTCTAGGTATTCCATCCATTTGCTGTCTGTAATGAAGAATAGAACGTCAGGCAATGGTACCTTTCGGAATTCCTCTAGTGTTAGGTAAAAGTCACCCAGGTGCTTCGACCTCATCAACAGTGCAGAACAGTTGCACATGAAGTGCTTCGCCGTTTCCTGTACGTCTCCGCACCTTCTACAGTTCTGATCGTTGCTAAGTCCCATTTTGTTCAAATGGTATCTTAAGCAGTTGTACCCCGTCAGCACTCCCTCTAACAACCTTAGCCTTGCCTTATCTAAACTTAAGAGATATTTCGTGGTCTTCGAGTTGTATCCCAACAAAAACTCTTTCGCTTGCCTACAAGCGTTCAGCTGCTCCCACGCTCTCTGATACGTGTCTTTGGTCTTGTCTCTGATGAATTCTGGCACCAATCCAGCGTTAATCTGCTGGTTCTGGGCCAGTGAACTCAGATTCGCCCGCCTTCCTTGCCAGCTCATCAGCCTTCTTATTCCCCTCAATGTTCGAGTGTCCCGGTACCCATACCAGAGTTACTTCGTTCTTCTCTGATAGGGCATCCAGGACAGATTGAGCCGATAATTTCCAAGATGACAGCGCTTTTAGCGCCGCCTCACTATCAGTACAAATCGAAACCTTCTTGCCCTCCAGCCGCTGCTCCAATAGCTTTTCGCAGCCCACACTAATGGCAACTGTTTCTGCTTGGGAAACTCTCGCGAGATTCCCGAGCGGGATCGAGTCCTCCAGTCCCAACTCCGCACAGCATATTCCCGCACCTGCTGCCTTCTCCTTCTTGGATCCGTCCGTGAAAATTCTCACATCTCCCTCTACGGGTGATCTTTCTCCCTCCCAATCCACTCAACTGGCATATAATCTTGTGGCATCTCAATCTCCCTGATCCCTGATGTCATTCCTCAGCTTAGTTAAGATACCCGCATGACCCATGCTCCTGTCGAGCGCCAACCAATGACCGCACCTGAACAGTCTAGCTACTATCATCCATGCCTCTTGCTCTATAAATAGGTCAATCGGACTCAATGACAGAGCCGCAGTCGGAGTCGACGTCATCGCTCCCGTTATGCTAAGACACGCTAGTCTCTGCACATGCGCAAGTCTCCTAATTACGCTCATCGTCTTTAGCTTGTGTGACCATACCATGCAGCCATAGCTAATTATTGGTCTCACAATGGCCGTGTACAACCAGGATAAAGCTGAGGGCCTAAGCCCCCATCTCTTCCCGATCGCATTGCGGCATTGTCAGAAAACTCTGATTGATTTACTTATCCTCTCGGATATGTGTTCACCCCAGTTCAGCTTCTCGCCTAGTATGACCCCAAGGTACTTCGCCTTGTCCGTCAGCACTAGCTGCTGTCCGAAGAGTTTCGGTAGTCTCATTTTTCGGATCTTATTCTTAGTGATGAAAAGTACCAGTCGAGTTTTATCTGGGTTAACAGAAAGTCCTGAGTCTCGGCACCATGCCTCCACCAACGCGAAAGCTCTCTGCATGAGCTGACCTAAGACCTCTTCAAAAGGTCCTGATACTAAAATCGCTATGTCATCGGCGTATCCTATTGCTAGGTACCCCTCTGAGTTAAGCTTAGTGAGAAGGTCGTCAACTGTCATGTTCCAAAGGATTGGTGGTAACACACCTCCTTGCGGACAACCCCTGTCGACTGTTCCCTGCTTACTGACTGCAAACGATTCCACCGTCAGCAGTCTGTTCGCGAGCATTGCCATAATCCATCTAATCAGTGTCCTGTCGAGATTGAACTTTCTCAAAGCAGCGTTCACTGCTCTAAAAGTTACCTTGTTGAAGGCCCCTTCCAGATCTAAGAACGCAGCCAAGGTCAGCTTCTCGTGCTTTACATTCTTTTCCAGAGTATGGACTACCTGGTGTAAAGCTGTTTCCACCGATTTCCCAGATTGATAGGAATGCTGATTCCTGTGTAAGGGCTTAGCCCTCAGCACGCCGTCCCTTATATACCTGTCGCACATCCTTTCCAACGCCTTCATGATGAAAGATGTAAGGCTAATCGGTCTGTACGAACTCGCTTGGTCATACGCTTTACGCCCAGGTTTTGGTATAATTTATGTGAAAACATTTTTTTTAGATTGGGCGCTCGGGCTTGTTAGGCCCTAAAAATGGGCGTCGTCTAGAGCCCTGCGTGTTTTTTCTATAAAATCTGCTAAGTTCTATCAGATTTTTGTTGTTGTTGTTGTAGCCTTACAGCTGAGATCTCTCCTAAGGGCCCCAGGTTTTGCTATGCAGCTTAGGCTTTACAGGGAATCGTATGGGTCTGCTTAGTTTATGTTTTCAGTGTCTTTCTTCTTTACGAAAGAGACGCAATTCTTTTCCCACTGATTCAATAAGTCCTCCACATTTTCATTTCGCTTTTACGAGTTCTTCCTCGGTGGTTATGTTCAGTAAAACGAATAGGACAAAGTATATTGTAGCGAATGTTTGCCTGGGCATCGTATTTAAATTTCAACGACCTTTAGATTGCTAGACTGCAATAAATTAGTACCTTTCGCATGTTCTATTTTTAGGTACCCTCGTCGTTTAGGAAAGAAACCTCGTGAACACAAGATCCTTCTTTTCGATGGAAAATTTTTTGTCGACAGACCAGCGTTTCTGGTTTACGCAGTTCTTTTCGCGTTTTTCCGAAGACTCGTTTTAAAGTAACCACTTGAACACACACTATTTTAGTAAGTACATAAGTCAAACTGTCACTATTTCATGTTGTTCATTTGTCGAAATTTGAAGCGGTAGACAAAACAAACACGTTTTTGTTATGAGAATTTTAGGAAGTTGTACTCAAAGTCTACAGTCTACAGCCACAGGTTAAATAGATTACAAAAATCGGCGACAGTTCTCAATCAACATTTCTAAGTTCAAAAATACATTTTATCTGAAGCATCTTATCTTCCAACACCTATTCTCGTGAAGAAACGCTAAAGTGAAATCGCCAAAATAAGAAAAAATCGCCAAGTGCGAAGAAACGCAAAAAAAAAATCGCCAAAAAAGAGAAGAAATTATTTTTTTTCGTATTTGGCGTTTCTTAACAATTTGACGATTTTTCTTGGCGTTTCTTCTTCTCACTTTGGTGATTTCAAACGACAAGAAGAATCGCCAAAATGAGAAGAAACGCCAAAATCAATCTTTTCGTCCGCGTAAATACAGTGCAGTTTGCTGGGAGGTTGGTTGCCTAGCAGGTTCGGCATCCAATATGTGACCTTTTGTCCACATTGACCACAGGAACCCAGCTGTGTACTGCTCTTGGGTTGCCATCGTTCGCGTCTTTGTCTTGAGCATTTGAAAGTTGAGTGCCATATGTGGGATTGAGCTAGAAATCCCATAACTACCCATATTCGATGCACTGTGTGTACGAAACAAACAGAGACTCTTATCCAGCTGCTGCGTTAAGGTGTGTGTAAACGTAAAAAAAAATAATGACAAAATCCATACCGTTGATTGATTTATTTATTTCTCAGGTATAAAAGCTACAATTGATACAATTGATCTCTGACAGTCTACAGCCACAGGTTAAATAGATTACAAAAATCGGCGACAGTTCTCAATCAACATTTCTAAGTTCAAAAATACATTTTATCTGAAGCATCTTATCTTCCAACACCTATTCTCGTGAAGAAACGCTAAAGTGAAATCGCCAAAATAAGAAAAAATCGCCAAGTGCGAAGAAACGCAAAAAAAAAATCGCCAAAAAAGAGAAGAAATTATTTTTTTTCGTATTTGGCGTTTCTTAACAATTTGACGATTTTTCTTGGCGTTTCTTCTTCTCACTTTGGTGATTTCAAACGACAAGAAGAATCGCCAAAATGAGAAGAAACGCCAAAATCAATCTTTTCGTCCGCGTAAATACAGTGCAGTTTGCTGGGAGGTTGGTTGCCTAGCAGGTTCGGCATCCAATATGTGACCTTTTGTCCACATTGACCACAGGAACCCAGCTGTGTACTGCTCTTGGGTTGCCATCGTTCGCGTCTTTGTCTTGAGCATTTGAAAGTTGAGTGCCATATGTGGGATTGAGCCAGAAATCCCATAACTACCCAATTTATGAAGCTTGGGTGAACTTAGGGATGTTTCATATTGATTGTTTGTTACAAAAAAATCGGGGATCGAACCCGGGTTTTCTGTGTGGAAGACAAGCGCGTTCACCACTTGACCATCCTGGTAATGGCTCATTAGCCGAAAATGCCTTCAAGCATGCGGTAGCTCGCAGTGAAAAAATGTAATGATTCCAAAGGATTATCCTTCGAGTTTTCGTCAGTTTCACGATTGCACGAGCACTTCGAATTAGCATCACACAAAAACAGCTTACGCGTGAGTTTAAACAAACAGTCGAAATTTCTTGATTGATACTTGTGTTTCATAGATTTCCGCCGGCTGAACCCCCTATTTAGCCAGCTACCGATAACTTTCCGCTGTACTTTAGTCACGGTGTCAACCGGCCCCCGCCGCAGTCAACTGCCCGAGTCGAGGCGAAAGTCTAACTCTAACGCTCAAAGATTTTCAAGTTGTCCTCAATGCTCAATGATACTTTCGTCAATATTTAAGTTACTCTTCAAAATAGTTGAATGTGTGAAGTAAGCGGCGGGGGACAATTTGTTTTAAATTGACGGCTCAAACCTCACTTTCGTTCGAATCAGAAACGTGACAGTCTTTTGCTCTCATCAGGAGCGTGATAGTCTTTTGTTTTGATCTCTACAAGTAATACTCAACGTAAAGTTAGCCTCAGTTGCGTCCGAAGCTAACTTCATTGCAAACAAAATCAGCTGATCTCATTCATAAATTTGCCAAAATCAGCTGATTTCATTGAAAAGTTCAAAAATCAGCTGATTTTTTTTGCAATGAAGTTAGCTTCGGTCGCAATTGCAGCTAATTTCACGTTAAATATTACTTGTAAATGTCAAATCAAAAGACTGTCACGCCCCTGGCTTTGATCTTTGAAAGTAATATTCAACGCGAAGTTAGTCGCAGTTGCGACCGAGGCTAGCTTCATTACGAAAACATATGAAGGGACCCGTACGTATCAGAAAAGATGCGGCAAGCAGAGTTGATGTTACGAAGAGACACGAACGTTATATTGCCTTAACTCTTTAGTGTATGAAACTACATCCAAATTAAGTTGTATTGGAAATTGCCGATAGGGCAATATTGAAAAAACCGTCACAAGAAACGGTGTAAAAAAACCTTTCCGAAAGCACAAAATTGACCCCCAAATATGGAAAAACACTCTACTCAATTTTCTCTACAACAAAAACCTTTTTTTTTGGGCTAGGGTCGACCTTAGTACCGACCTAGGGCCCTAAGTAGAGGCCTCGGACACACAATTCCATAGCCAAAAATGTTTCCCTCAATTTCCTCTCCAACATTGCAAAAAAAAATTTGTTTTTTGGTTAGGGCTGACCTTAGGACCGACATGGCGCACTTGAGCCCTAAGCACAGGCAAAATTTTGTTTTATGAACTGTCGGTCATGCCTAGATCTTTCAAACAAAAAAAATTATGAAAATCGGAAAAGATTTGCCCGAGTAATGGACGAAAAACACATATAGCCCTAGCAGATACTCGACTTTAGTGCCCTAGCTAAGTCCAAGGACTCAAATTCAAAAAAGTTTCTTCCATAAATTGTCGGCTATACTCAGGTCTTTCAAACAAAAATTTTTTTGTAAATAGCAAAAGATTTGCCCGAGTAATGGACAAAAAACACATAGAGCCCTAGCAGAGACTCGATTTTAGTGTCCTAGCTAAGTCCAAGGACTCAAATTCAAAAAAGTTTCTTCCATAAATTGTCGGCTATACTCAGGTCTTTCAAACAAAAAAAAATTTTGAAAATCAGAAAAGACTCGAGTTATGTACAAAAGACCAAAAATCACTTAAGCGGCCCTAGCTTGGTGGTCCTTGGGCCGACAGTGCCCAGATTCAATCCAATAAACGATTTTTCAATTACCTTTCAGAGAAAAAAAGTTTTTGAAAATCGGCTGAGTTTTACTCGAGTTATCGGACGGACGGACGGACATTTTTTTTATTACTGATTCGTCATCTAATGACCATGATCGGTGGTCCCCCCCCCCCTAGGGATCGTTCATAAAGTATGTCACGCGTGCAAAAGAGATGAAAGATATGCATAAAAATGTAATAGAAAGAGATGCAAATAGTCGTCACGCGTGACATACTTTATGAATGATCCCCTACTCCCGGGTCGAAATTCGACTGGTTACAAACGTCGTGGTAAACGCATAAGACCCCTTTTCGAAGAACTTCGTTCTTCGTACGGGTCTAAAAATCAGCTGATTTTTGAACTTTTCAATGAATTCAGCTGATTTTGGTGTATTTATGAATGAAATCAGCTGATTTTTTGCAATGAAATTAGCTTCGGTCGCAACTGCAGCTAACTTCACGTTGAATATTACATGTAAATGTCAAAATGAAAGACTGTCACGACCCTGGTTCGAATCCAAATATGATTTAGCGGCGGCGCACCTTTCCTATTTTTTTTTGCTACGATCATAAAGTACGCAAGAAAAATGTCTTCTTCCTTCGCAGTAAAAAATGTAAAAATTTCTTAAAATAATTTTTTCAGACCGGCACACAGGTCTATTTATCTGTAAGTTTGCCAAGGACATCCATTTAAGTTAGAAATTTTTTAATTTGAATTTGTTCAACCGAAAATGATTCCACTCATGCCGCCCCTACTTAACCGTTTTTTTTCTTCGTTATCGTTAGCCACAATCTTCTGGATTTAATCATTTCGTAAAGCAAATGAAAAATATTAACGAAATTGTTTGCTCGAACAAACAAAAACTCTTTATTTTAACAACCGACCAACTGACATTCTCAAGCATCTCACATATTAAAGATGAATATTGTTATAACTAAATTAACGAATATGCGTATTGATTTTGCACGGAATAACCCATCTGTTTATTTAGAACTGAAATCTACACTGGAGAAAATATGAGTAAGAGAACGAAATATTGATGAAAGCAAATTGCATAAAGAAACGCCGAAACGTCATCATTTTCCCGTAACATTGTGATATAGTCGGTCTCGTGAGCATTTTCATGGAGTGTACTCTCCGGAACTCATGGAGACACGGAAAACTTTCGTTTTTCTCATTTGCTTCGGAGCAAAGAGTAAGTCTGTTCGAGCATTCATTTATTATGACATAGTAATTATGTTGCACGCTCATTATATAGGTATAGAAACGTGTAGCATGCTATTGAAGAAAAAAAAAGGAAAACAATTAATTTTATGTCTGATGAAAGATGCAATGTTAAGAAAAATCTAATTAGAAACGAAAAGATACGGAAAATTGAATGTTCACGACTTGAGTTTGGAAACAGGAGCGCAACGAATAGCATTTTTTAAAAAAAAAACATTTTTCGTATGAAAGAATTTGATTTTAACACCAAATATACTTGCAGTTCCATGCACAATTTACTTTTCTTATTTGAAAGAGAAATAAAATGTTTTTACACAAATTTATTTGAACTAAAAAAAATGGATTCGTTCAAAATGTCTGCAATCGATTCGAATAAACGAAATAATGATGTGGTTCAATAACATCAATTTTAAAATTAAATTCGAATAATTTCGTACATTAAATGCTCGATGTCGTGTCCATAAACCACAAT
Organism: Pseudolycoriella hygida; assembly: GCA_029228625.1. Taxonomy (NCBI): domain Eukaryota; kingdom Metazoa; phylum Arthropoda; class Insecta; order Diptera; family Sciaridae; genus Pseudolycoriella; species Pseudolycoriella hygida. The sequence continues at coordinate 126,783,114 of CM055406.1, forward strand.
CATAAAGCAATATAAATATATTTTTTCGAATTTTAAATATTTTTTGAGGGAAAAAGGACGGGCTTATAGGTATAAATAAGAGGTAGACAAGTATTCGTATTTGATTGCTGGAAAACGTTTATTGTGTGCGGTAGGGTGTTTTGAAGGGTTCGTTCGGTTCGAATACATTTGTATTTACCTAGTTAACGGTCCATTGATTAACACTTTCAACAACACGACTGACATGCTCTTTCAGAGAAATGATAAAAGCCATTGTCTGCTGTAATTTCGTTTTTGAAATTTATTATTTCTTTAAATCTCAATTGTGACAACAGCGTTATAATGTTGACATGTCCAACAATAAATCTCACATTTTTTTTAAAAAAAAAAGTGATAAAAAAATCCGTCAACTTTGTAACGTAACTCAGTCATAACCGGGTAACAATAAAATTTTTACAAAGAATGTTCGATGGTGCCGAATAATAAAACAAATCGTCAGTCCATTTCGGTCATGTAACACAATTTCGTCGATGTTACCAAATCGTAAAATATTCTGAACAACAAGAAACGATGTCTATTCAGAAATGGAAATAAAATGGAAAAAAAAATGGTAAAAACATTTTTTATGGTATTTTTATAGTAAGAGACACCCATTTCGTCTTAACTCATTCTTTGACGGTCTTTATTTAAGAAAAATAATTTTTCTTTGAGCTTAGAAATCGTGATGGCGTAACTCTACAATACAATAATAATTTTTAAACATATAGTTGTTAAAACATTTATACGAAAATAAGAATGAAGGAACAGTTTAGCTATTAGATTGCATTCATCGAATTTCGTGGAGTTCATCGTGCATTTTGGAGTCATTTTGGTGCAATTTTTTGTTATTTCAATAGGAAAAAGTACACATAAAAAATGAAGAAATAAACGAAATGGTATTTTTATACAAGTAGTTATTTATGCACCATGTACTACATGTCGGTTATAGTGTACTTTTTACCATTAGAAGAACAAATGAACGACATGTCACGTAATGCATCATGAGGGATATCTTCTTTTATGTATCTTTCACACACAAAATTACACTCTACAATCACAAATAGAATAGATGATAACTTATGAACGAAACTGGACTAATAAAATCATATTTATCGATTTCGAATGTTTCGAACTGGACTAATATGAATTTATAAGTGGACTTCGAAGTTCGTCCAGAAAACGTCAAATTAAGTCTAGTTTTTAGTGAGAAAAATGACAGATTTTGGTCGAAAGATACATACTATATGCAAGCATAAACTACATGGGGTGAAAAGTCCGCGGCCTAGCAATGAAAGAACTAATTTTTACATATGAAATTAATTTTATTCTTCAACTTAGTCTCCCTGAAGGGAAATGCACTTAGTCCAACGGTCCTGAAAAATTTGGATACCTTTGGTATAGTAGGATTTCTCCAACCCTGCGGATATCACCTCATCATTAGTGTAAAATCTTTTTCCCTGTAGCCATCTTTGTAACTTTAGGAACAAATAGTAGTCCCTGGGGGCCAGATCTGGAGAATAAGGTGGGTGGTGGAGTAATTCATAGCCCAACGAGTCCAGTTTCACAGTTGCTTTTATGGATGAATGCGCTCTTGCATTGTCATGATGAAACAGGACCTTTTTCTTCTGCATATGCGGTCGTTTTCACTTGGCCTCGTTGTCGAGCTGTTCCAATAATGTGACATAGTACTCGCTAATTATTGTTTCTCCAAATAGTCCATGTGCATCCCAAAAAATCGTGGCCTGCAGAGCGCTGTGCCTTTGGGCGCTTCGGTCGGCTTTGACCACGTTCTAACCACTCTGCAGACTGTCTATTGGACTCTGGTGTATAGTATTGAATCCACGTTTCATCAATCGTGACAAATCTACGCAAAAACTCCGTTGGATTACGCTTGAACGAAGCTAAATTACGCTCTGAACGGTCAAGACGGTGCTGCTTTTGATCAATTGTTAGAAAACGCGGCACCCATCGCGCAGAAAGCTTTTTCATGTCCAAATACTCGTGTAAAATATGTCGCACCCGTTCTGTTGATATTTTGAGGATGTCAGCTATTTCACTTTTACTTTTCGATCAGCCAAAACAATTCAATGTAACTGCTCCACTTGGATGTCCTGAACGTGGGGCATCATCGGTGCTTGTATTACCTCGTTTACATTCAGCATGCCACTTCTTGACCGTTGTATACGACGGAGAAGATGTGCCGTAACACTTATCCAGCCATTCTTTGCTTTGCACCGTATTTTTTCCCATTAAGAAACAATGTTTAATCAACACACGGAATTCATTATTTTCCATTTTTTACGAACAACAAAAACCTGCGTCACTCTATTGACAGTAATTCGAAAACTATGCATAACACCAAATTTCATGAAATTTTGGCTGGAGACTAGTAAAGGGTGGTACTACTGAATGTTAACAAAAATGTTGAAGTAATGACGCCATCTCTATATGATGCCGCGGGCTTTTCACCCCATGTAGTATGTGCGAATTGATCATTGAACTGTTGACCTCCTCCATCTCTTGCGCACAACATGGCTTTATTAATGGTCGTTCAAATGCGACCAATCTACTCGAGTTCGCCTCTATAGTTATTGAAATTATCGAATCAGGTCAGTCAACTTGACGCTATTATGCGGATTTCCAAAAAGCTTTTGACAGGGTGTCGCACAGACCACAGAGTTCTGTTGCACAAACTAGGGATTGTTGGAAAAGACCATGTTCTCTTGAGTTGGCTTGAATCATACCTTAGCGTGAGATTTCAATATGTGAAGGTCAAATCCTTGAGGTCAAATCTGGTGTGCCTCAAGGCAGTCACTTGAGTCCACTGCTCTTTGTTCTTTTTATGGATGATGGAAGATCTTCAAATCGATAAACATTTTGTATGCTGACGACCTTAAGCTGCTTTGCAGAGTTGCATCGATCTCTGATGCTATCCGTCTTCAATCTAATATTGATGCTCTAGTGCTTTGGTGTAGGCAGAATCAGTTGGTCCTTAACGTGGGTAAATGCAAAGTGATGTCTCCGTGACCTGATTTATTTTCAATATGAGGGTGATGGGGTGTCTTTGTCTCGAGTTACCGACATCCAGGATTTCGGGGTATGGTTGAATGAGATGTTGACATTCAACCGGCACATTGACTTTAATGCGTCCAAGGCATACTCCATGCTGGGATTCGTGAAGCGAATATGCCGGCAGTTCACGGACATTCGAGCTCTGAAAAGTGTATATTTTGCTCATGTGCGATCTCACTTGGAATACGCCTCTGAGCCATTCCCACGCTCGAAATGCTCCTTTGTTTCAAAATGATATCCATAGAAAAATGTACATCATAAAGGTTGATCCTTTAACTAGAGGTTGGTCATAGGAAAGTGACTATCATTTTGTAACTACTGAGAATTTCATGTGTGGGAATGGTGAAGTCCGTCGAATTGCTCTGAGAAGAACCGTACGACGGTTTCGTCTTCCTCCTTACTTAGAGCGCTGTAAGTCTATTAGAATTGAGCCTTTTTGGCGTAGGAGAATCAATTTGTTTTCACGCTGTTGTCCTAGAGTCCCTGGTTTGAGTTTAGGGATTCAATTGTAGGTCCCTATGCGTCCGCTTAGGAGTAGAGAATTCTTTGTGATTCCTTTTCATCGTACTGACTATGGACAACATGGCCCACTTGATAGAATGTTCAGAATTTTCAACGTTTTCTCGCACTTTTACAGAGACGATTTCACGAGGAGCCGATTTCGGTCCAGGGCTAGATCTGCGGCTCTCACTGCTTCATTACTCGGTCAACTGGGACTTTCTTTAGCCTTTGATGATACTTTTAATTGAGATAGACGGTGTTTTTGTTTTATAAATTAATGGCAGTAGCCTGTGCTTTACATGAATTTGTCCGATCTCGCCCGATATTTACGTAGAATCAGTTATCTGGTCGCGTAACATCAAATGTATTTGATCAATTAATTCTATTTTCTTATTGAATTTACTTTTGCTATTGTGATTTGAAGAGACTTTTTTATTTTACTTTTTGGTCTGAACCATTTTGTACTTTTTTAATATGATGTAGTCAGGAAGCTCGGGTTCGAGCGGTTGACGTGATATAATATATATAAATAAATAAATAAAATTTTGCAGCCTGTTGGCATAATATACCAGATGAAGCTGTATGTAACTACCAAAAATTCGGGGGTGTGGTAAGGCGTAATGTCACTTTTTTAACTGTTTGGTGTTATAATAAGATACTTTCATGCTGCACAATATGCTTATCAGTTGCATAATGTAATTACACACTGTGCAATGCTACACCGAATAAAAAAGGTTTTTACGACTTAGGTAGCCGACAGTATTATTTTGATTGCCAATATCATAACTACTTCATGCAATTATATTTTTGTTATCACTATATAACTATATAACTGCTGAAGAAGATAATTATACTTTGTATGAGCATTTTATCATATTTGTTAAAAAAGTATACTGTGGAGAACTGTGTTCTGTTCCGAATTTAGATCCTAAATTAATCTGTTTCGAGTCACATCTGAATTTCATTTTTAGTCCTGTCTGAAATGTCGTTTTTGACCCACCTGTCGTTTTTATCCCAGTCCAGTATGTCATTTTTTACCATACACAAAATAAGATTTCATTTTGTTCGAGATAATATATAATAAAAATCCATTTTAGTCTCACTTTTAATGGTACACGCGGACACACACCTATTTTCGATATTATTATCCACTCAATTCTGAGAATCACACGCGAATTGAAAAAAATTCAATAAAAACAATTTCAACAGAAGTAAACAACGAATCTTATGAAAACAATTTAGGTGACACAATTGAACCGTATACTTGATCATAATATGAAATTTGAACTTAAGTTTGTTGAGTGTTTTGTTCGAAATTTGACTTTTTGTCCGTCTACGCGAAAAATAGTATACAACACACGGATCTAAAAAGGTTCTGATTTGGACTACGGTGGTGAAAAGGTCCTCCTCGGGCTCCGCTGCGCTCCACCCTCGGATTTGACCTTTTCACCACCTGGGTCTAAATGTACCGTTCTAGCTCCTTGTGATGTAATGTACTAGTTGAGCAAAAGCAATAAACGTTTGTGTTCAAAATATTTTAAATTTATGACGTGTTTTGCGAGTCGAACGTCGGGGTCACCAGATTGTGGAGAAGTGAAACATGTTGTTTTTCTCACTATTTATTTTATTTAGCGTATATGTTTACGGTGTACAATACAATACAAGTTACAATGCAGAAGTTACGGAACACACTAAAGTCAGATATTATCACATTGATTTATCACATTATAGGTCCAAGTCAAGTTTCTTTATCCATTCGATTGCGTGAGGGGTTCCATTATGAATTTCATTTAAATTACCTGGGTATGCCCTAAGTGGACATTCGTTATCTGGGTTAAGGCTCCAAAGTCACAGCCTGGGTCTTCTATGAAGCCCCATTTATGCAGATGGTACCCACATCTTATATATCCCGTACGAATTCGGTTTAGGGTGATCCATTGTTTTTTGGGAAGGTTGAGACCAGCTATTCGTTTGGAGGGGTCTTCAATAAGGTTATTTGCGTCTCGGTTATCGTTCAGCCACTCACTTCGCCAACGGTCTTCCACGTTAAAATTCTCTACATCAAGCCTCGCTGCAGTTTTAAGGGCTGGTTTTATTTCCTCGTCCTGATGAATTGGGAGCAGAGCGTTTCGTTTGGTTTTCTGGTACTCCTTCACCAACGCGTTTTGCCTCCGTATGTGAGATGGTGCAATATTCGCGAGGACTGGCAGCCATTCCAGCGGGGTTGACTGAACCGACCCGGTTATCGTTCGAAGACTTTCGTTCAACTGCCACAATGCTGGTATGAGCGCTGTTAAGCCATACCGGAGAGCAGTATTCCGCCGTGGAGAAAACTAAAGCCAGAGCTGATGTACGTAGGGTTTCGGCATCAGCGCCCCACAAAGCTTGCGGAGGATGTTGTTGCGGGACTTGGCTTTAGCTGCAGTGTTCTCAGAGTGCCTTCTGTACGTTAGTGGCCGGTCTCTTCTCACTCACAGTTTAGAATTATTTATTTTCACCAAAATGTTTCCTATTTATACAATTTCTATGATATACAAAGTTTGCTATGTTTTAATGTAATTAAATGGTAACTATGATCACCACAATACTTAGAGTTACCGCAACTGAAGTTGTTTGTGACGATTTAGGATAACGATTAGAATATTTTCTTAGCAAATGTCGTGAATACGCTTGCACGGAGCACAATATTCTTATGTAATTTTTGATATTATTTCATGAAGAAAATAATGATATTGTGGAGGCTAGTAGCACTATCGGTAACAAAAGAAATACTGTTGGAACCTAGTTACCAAAAACCTTGGTGTATAAAATACCATTTCATTAATTTGGTTATTTCTTTCATTTTTTCTCCGTGTACAAAACAAGATGAACTTTTTGAGAAATCATGAAATGAATGCAACATGAACTAGAGGGTCTCTTCAATCGAATGTAAATGTATGCAGGGAGACGAAAATCGCATTTTTTACAATCTCACACTCACAACTTATATCCAAACAAACGGCCTCAATAAAGCGATCGGATAAAGCGGTCGAGTCGAAAATTAGTAATCTTTAGTTAACTGAGGCCATTATTTTGGGTCGAGGTTATAATTGTAGGCAATTATTATTTCAGTTACAATAAGGCATATCAGAGTGTTAACACTAAATACATGATAAAGAGGCATATATTAGGTGGAATGTTAACGTTATAAATACCCCTTCTGAAATAAATGCACACATCTGTCTTATGTTATGAAAACTAATTGTCCATTCCTCTAAAAAGGTGTCTTTCTACTTTTCGTACCAAGAATTGGCTCAGAAAGCGAAAGTATGAGTTCCCTTTCTCTCGACCCAGCTTTTTGTCTTCTTTATTCAGCACACTTGCCGATCGGTCGCTATTTTTGACTCGATACGCTATCAACCGTTGTGGACTCGCCGTTGTTCGCATTGAGGCTAAAAACTCGTGTCGTCGCTGCGATCGATATGCAGATTGCGAAAACAATTACCATTACAAATACAAACCACTAGAAAAGTTGCCGAAAATATCGACAAATTTTGGGAAATCATTCTTTTTAGGCGCTGACAATATCCCAATATTCGGTAGCAAAATTTGTTGATAAATTAGCACTTCTCCGAACAGACAAATTGTAGATCTATTTTTCTAATTTCTCGAAAGTAACAATAATATTAGTAACAGAACAAAAGAAAAATAATTAATGTTTATTCATCGACTGCATTTTATGCAATTAACTGTTTTCAATAAAAATAAACTTATGTTGACAACATGTGTTTTTATTCGAATCTTCCATACAAGCGAATGTATCGTGAATGTCGGTAAGTAGTGTTACATTAAGCCGAAAACTTTTCAAAATTAATGTACTTCTAGCTCTGGTTGTTACCTTCCAACATGCGATCAAATTTCCCAGAAATTTGTTCAATTGAATGTTCCAATGAAATTATTCTGTCATTCATCCTGAAATGTTGTATGTTGTATATTGAATAGTTTCCTTTGTTTTGCGAGCATGATAACTATTAGTGAATTATAAGAAAAATGAAGGAGATAGGACGTTTTGATAATTCTTTCCTCCATATAAGTTTAGGAGTGATTTTGCGAAAACTTCGAACGACTTTGGGACAACATGTCCTACTTTTTCCCGATGAATGTACCATTCGATTCCTTGTTCTATTCTAAGAAATGTAATTTCTCATTTTTGGAAAGATTGATATTTTGGGGGAGTTATGGTGTGCTAAGTAAGTGCATGTCAGGTGGTGGTAAAAATGGTTTTTTGGCTATAACTCGTGTAAAACGAAATGAAATCAAATGAACTTTTATGGGATGGTAAGCTCCAATGATACAAAGGTTTTTCATTATTGGATTCCTTGAAGCCTTCCCCCACTAATGAGTTATTATTCATTTTAGGTGAAAATTCTCCAAATTCATAAAAATTCACTAAAATTCATAGAAATTCGTAAAAATTCCCCAAAATTCACTTTTTTTTCCCTAACGAAATAACAGTTGTCGCGAAATGAAATTTTATGTAAACCGACACGTTTTGAGCAATTTCTCGGTTATGAGAAGTCAAGCCATTTGAAAAACATTGAACTAACATAACCAAAGACCCGTACGTATCAGAATAAATGTGACAAACAGAATAGATGTGGCAAAGTGACTCGAACGTACCTAAATATACAAATAAGCAAACAATCCAACGTTTTCTGTTCTTTTATAACTGCAAGAATTTCAAAGATCCATAGAAATTACCCAAGGTAATGTCAAAGGCCCTACCGAAGTATGTCTCAGACCATTCAAATCTAGAAAAGCTTATATCCAAGGACTAAGTCGTTTTTCCCTAAAACCCAGAAGCACGTGTTATCTAAAATTTTATTGTCTACAACTTTGCCATTGGAAGCAACTTTCTACCTCTCATAGTTCTGGATATCTGGGTCATCTTGCCCAATTATGGAAGTGGCCATATACCAGGATTGGGCCATATTTCACCAAAACCTTGAAACACGTGTTCGCTTAAATTTAATTCTCTGCAACTTCGCCTTTGGAACCAACTTTCTAACTCTCATAGTTCTGGAGATCTGGGCCATCCTACCCAATTATGGAAGTGGCCATATACCAGGATTGGGCCATATCTCCCCAAAACCCTGAAACACGTGTTCGCTTAAATTTAATTCTCTACAAGTTTGCCTTTGACAGTAAATCTTCATATTGCATAGTTAAGGAAATATAAACGAAAAACTGTTTTCGTATATGGCCAAGAATCTCAATTTCGTTCATTCCATTGGTCCCAGTGCCCAGACCCCTGTACCGATTCCCACAGAAATTTTTTTCGCAGTTTTGTGACATCAAATGCTTTCATTTGACACCAAAATGAGCAATTTCCGTGCTATACTTGCTGAGATATTTGCGAAAAAGCTTCACCGACCTTCGAAAAACCATGTTTTTGGTCACTTCCTCGACCATATCTCCGGAACCACTTGATCGATTTTGTTCAGGGGAAAAAAAAGTTTGGGGTGATCGGTTCAGCCGTTTGGAAAAAAAAAGTGGAGACGGACAGACGGACGGACATTTTTTTTATTGCTGATTCGTCATATTTAGACGATAATAGATGCATCCCCCCAACTCCCACCTCGACCTACCCCATGTTACAATTAAATTGTTTGTAGTAAACGTATAGGACCTTTGTACTTCGTACGGGTCCAAACATCCAAACGAGTCCAAAGCGTTATCTTAGCCTGATTCGTCCATAGCATTTTTTCCTGGTGGCATCATCTTGGAGCTAGACCCATTAAGGAAAAAACATTTTTGGAGGTCCGAAAACAGTTTTCCATCAATATCTCCACCAAAGCGATGTGGAATTCGCTCAAATTTCATGGGTCCGAATCCACAATTTACTGCATTTTGGAAGTGTGAAACAACAAGTGTTCGACGCGTCTCTCAGATATTTGTGAACTGCAACCCAGATGAATGTAAGAGTCAAATAGAAAAGAAAGGCAGACACTTCCTAAAGGAAGTAAATTATGGTTTTCGAGTAAAAATCATTGAAATGGTTCGAATTTCATGAAACCAAAACGATGATGTGAAGTCAGAGAATAAAATGACGTCATTGGTGCAATATGTGAGATAAAAAACTGGTCGACCTAAACTAGTCAGAAATGACCGTCACCGTCACATGGTACCAAAATTTCCGCCGCAACGAGCCTCATGATCCCACGGAATTTGATAGAATTCCACATCGATTTGTATGGTGGGCTTGAACCTACTTTTACCCAAAAGTGATTACACATGGGATTTTTAGCCCCGTACGATGGGCTTATGTCTTTACTGTGAGGTGCAAAAAAAAATGGTCTGTCAGTCCGTCATCACTATAACTCGAGTAAAACACATCCGATTTCGATAATTTTTTTTCCTGAAAGATAAACAAAAAGTTGTTTCCTGAAAGACAAACAAAAAATAAGACCTAAGTCCGAAGATGAGCAATTCTAGTCAAAAACTGTAGGAGATATGGCCAAAAACGTTAGACGTAGGGCCGTGAAACTTGTTCGAGTTAATCTTCGTAACCATAGCACGGATGATAATGAATAAGGTACATACCAAATGAAAGGTATTTATCATACCTTTAACGAAAAAACAGATTGGAAATCGGTTCACTTGATCGGTAGTTAGGGATCTGGCCATCGGTGAATGGGAGCAATTACTTCATCTCTGCCAACAGGTTATGGACCCAGGCTGATCAATTTGCAGCGCTAGTTTGCTAGAAGGGGTTTCAATAACACTCGCTGCAATTTATTGAAGCTCTGGTATGTTGAAAGAGCTTGGCTACAGAGACTTTGGTATGGACATGGCGGTGAAGTCAAGCGACAATGTGGTCGTTGATCTGTACAAATTATGGTGACGGATTTAGCATGGACGTGGCGGTGATGCCAAACGACAGTCGTTGTTTCATACAAATTCAATGGTTTGGTTCGAAGTGGTGGTTTTCGATCGACGATGGTATTTGGTCAAAGACGTGCAATGGTCGATGGCGTGCGGTGGTCAATAGCGTGCAGAGGTCGATGACGTGTTTGGTCGTCGATGGTCTTTGGTGGTCGCTGGTGTTTGGTGGTCGCTGGTGTTTGGTGGTCGATGGTGTTTTGGTCGTCCATGGTGTTTGGTCGTCGATGGTGTTTGGTGGCGTCACTCTTCAACTATCCGTATGTAACCAATATGACAACGGTCGAAGACTTTGATCTTGTACCAGCAACTGAGCAGTTGCACTCGAATGAGAGTAGTCGCAGTGAAAATCCGTTAAAAGATATGTTCGAGGACACAGGATTACAACAGAATCATAGACTGATAATAAAATTTCCAAAATGGTCACACAAAATAAAAGCTTTTCAAAACAAAATTTAACGAAGGATACTGAAATTCGCCGAAATTCACCGAAGTTCGCGGAAATTCATAAAAATTCACCGAATTCATAAAAATTCGCGGAATTCACCGAATTCAACAAATTCGTAAAAATTCACCGAAAAATTCAACTAAATAGGCCCTGCTACCCACCCCTTCGACAGATTATTGTTTAAGATCATCGCTAACTTTTCGAACTGACGATGACGCAACCTTCATACTCAATTAATATACACTGTTTTTTCAAATGAATAAAGAAATAAATGAAAATGTCTAAATTGCAGCTAACTTAATTGTTTATATGGGAAATTCGATGGACTTCATTGTTCCACCGCATGAAATTTTCAGTAGTTACAAAATGATAGTCATAGAAAAGTAACTAAGCTCCTAGTTAAAGGATCAACCACTCAGATGTACCTTTTTCTATGAATATTATTTTGTAACAACTGGGCATTTCGAGCGTGAGAACAAAGGTTTAGTTTAAGAATTAAGAGTGAAGGTAGCTCTGATTTAGATTTTTTTTATTTCTTTTTATTCAAGTTTTCATAACGTACAGTTAGCGTCGATTCACTGTGAACTACCTCTTGTGACTTTTACCATTCGCAAGGATAACAAAAAAATGCACAAAAGTGGTGTGACGAGGAGATCTCACGAAATACATATGTTGGCAAAAAACACTATATACAGTAAAAACTTTATCCATAAAGGATGCCAATGCATATAAGATGCCAAAACGACAACGTTTCGAGAATAATAAATTGTCACTTTGCTGGCAATTGCTTTGTTTTGAATTTTCGAATTGTGGGAAAGCCAACATTTGTTAGTAAATTGATATCCATCGTAGTTTATGTGTAGTAATTTTGGTTTCACCTTGTAGAGGCAAGTAATAATTATTTGCGCTACTAAGACGCTCCGAATGCACCCTTATAGTGACAGAATTTGTACTTTACATTGTACTTTGTACTTTTACCCTACAAAAGCCAAGTCCAGTATTACCTGGTTCGCTAATTCTTTTAAGTTACTTTTATACCGAAACTCGGCAAGCCATCGCATATAAAGGCTAAAGATTTTCGTCCGATTAGTCTCACGTCTTTCGTACAGAAAACGCTGGAAAGACTTGTAGACTTTTATATCAGAGACGAGATCCTGCCGAGATACCCGCTGCATGTGAACCAACATGCGTATCAGGTAGGAAAATCTACGGATTCGGCACTGCATAATCTAGTGGCCAGGGTGGAAAGATCATTTGGGATTGGTGAGGTCGCGCTAGTCTGTTTATGGACATCCAAGGTGCATTCGATAACACTAATTTCGGGGTCATTCGCCAGACGCTGGAAGAGCGAGGGGTGAATCAGATTGTGGTTAGGTGGATCAGTAGCATGCTTAGCAGCAGCAAAAGGGTGCCCGCAAGGCGGAATACTCTCACCACTGCTGTGGTGGTAGACTCTCTCATTAGAGAACTTAACGGCAAAGGTATCTACGCTCAAGGGTATTCGGACGCCCTAACGATCTTAATCAGAGGGAAGTTTGAAAGTACCATTGGGGATTGCATCAGATATTCTATGAAAGTAGTAGAAGATTGGTGCAGTTATAGTTCTCTTCAGCAGAAGACGAACGGGTCATGAGCTCATTGGGAAATTCAGGATGTTTGGAGACACCATCACTTCTGGAAACAAGGGTAAGTACTTGGGAGTTACGCTCGACAGCAAACTATTCTGGACCGAGCATGTGAGAGACAGAGCTAGTAAAGCTCTGACAGTGCCTTTGGTAAAAATTGGGGTCTTCCATCCAGGGCCATATTGCGGATTTATGAAGCAGTAGTGAGACCTATACCCAAGGCTGCGTCGTTTGGTGGCCTATGCTCGAAGTAGAGACCGCGAAGAAGGAGTTGAGCGAAATTCAAAGGTTTGCATCTGCATGACCGGAGCTATGAAAACAACAGCAGCGATAGCCATGGAAGCGCTGCTGTATATTGTACCCATACAAACGATCATCAAGGCGAGAGCATTAACAACTACTGCGCACAGACTCTTACTTAATGATCTTTGGATGAGGAACTTTAACACGAGTCATGGAAAAATCAAGGGGGCAATAGCCAATCCTGTTTATAACATGCCCAGGGACCGGATAAAACCGGAAATTACCTTTGTGAAGCGCTACGAGGCTGTCGTACCGGATAGAAGAGAATGGCTGAGAGGTTGGCCAGACAGTCTGTCCAGTGTCCACGGATGGACTCATTTGTTTCACAGATGGATCAAAAAACTCTAATGGAGTGGGGGCTAGGGTATTAACCCTGGAACCTATGACAGAAGAGAGCTTCTACTTAGGAAATTTCGCCAGTATACTTCAGGCAGAAACGTTCGCAGCGATGGAAGGATTGCGAAGTGCATTGAGACCGGAAACGGTAGGCGAAAGAGTCACAATCCTTTCCGATAGCGAAGAAATGATCAGACGAATAATGTCGCCTGTAACCACATCCAAATTAATGAAGGAGTTCAAAAGCACACTGAACCAGATGGGTCGGAGTGATTGGGGGACGGTTGCTTGGGTGCCGGGGCACTCTGGAATAGATGGAAGTGAGAGAGCGGATGAACTGGCAAAGTTGGGTGCTACATCTGCTCAATGTGGACCCGAACCGTTCATTCATATACCACAGTCAGAATGTGACAAGGAATGTGTAAAGGGTGCGTTCAGAGGGAATAAAACGTTGGCGTGAATATGGTGGGGCAAGGCACACAAAGTAGTTCCTACCAATGCCCGACTGCAAGTGGACAAATGCACTACTGAACATGTGAACATGGACCGGAGTCGCATAAGAAGAGTAGTGGGAGCGATTACTGGGCACTGTGGGCTAAGCAGTCATTTGTCAAAGATGGGAAAAGTTAGCGATTCCGACTGTACCTGTGGTATCGGGTACGAAACCGGATATCACGTAATTTGTGAGTGCCCAAAGTTTTCTCAACTGAGACTCAGGACTCTGAGTGGTCATGTGATCAGGCCTCTGGATGTACTAAAGCTAGGACCAATTGTCCTCGACCAGTTCCTCGCTGGTACTGGTAGGTTCGAAGGATTTACGTGATGAACGGGAAAGGAATAAAAGATCAGCAGATCTGTATTTCACGACCCAGTAGTGGGTCGTCCCAACCTGATAAATCTAAATCTAGAGGGTTACAAAGCTTCTTCCAAAGGCAAAGTTGTGGAGAATAACATTTTACAAAACACGTGTTTCAGGGTTTTAGGTAAAAATAAACAAATCCTGGGATACGACCACTTCTAGAATTAGGAGGGATAACAATCCTGCGATGTGACCACTCCTACAGCCCATATCTCTAGAACTATGAGAGTTAGAAAGCTCCTTCTAAAGACAAAGTTGTAGAGAATAAAATTTTAGGGAACATGTTTTTCAGGGTTTTAAGGAAAAATGACCTAATCCCTTGACTTAGTCACTTCTACAATTGCGAGGGATGACTATCGACTCATATCTCTGGAACTATGGCAGCTAGAAGATTGCTTCCAAAGGCAAAGTTGTAGAGAATAAAGTTTGAGAAAAAAAGTGTTTCAGGGTTTTAGGGAAAAATGGCCTAATCCTGGGATATGACCACTTCTAGAATTGAGAGGGATGACCCATATCTCTAGAACTATGGGGGTCAGAAAGTTGCTTCCAATGGCAAAGTTGTAGAGAATAAAATTTTAGAGACGAAGTGTTTTAGGGCTTTAGGGAAATATATCCCCGTACTTCGGGGGTAGTTCAAATTCTGATAGTTTCGAAAATTTTGTAACAATTTGCAATTCTGATACTACATGCAAAATCTTTTCGGTTTGTCACATTTATTCTGTTCGCCACATCTATCCTGACAAGAAGGGTTCCTTGCATTTGTTTTACATCTACCCTACGCTCACCACATGCTGTCTCGTTCCGTTCAGACCATAAACAGTATAATTTCCCTGCTAAAGGAATATGACTTGGCGAAAGACGAGGGTAAGTACGTACGAAAAATATTCGCCTCTACAGTAATTGTCCCATGAATTGAGTCTCAAAACTAAATGAAAATCTTATAAAACATTGTTTCAAAAAGGAAATTCTACTTATTTCTAACTAAACGTAATATAAGTCATTCTTACCCATTTAACAAAGAGGCCAAAGTGTCATCATCTACGGAGAGAAATATTTCTTCAAACAAAACACTCTGCTTGCGACTGGAATTAGAAAGTAAAGTTGAACATTCTGTAATAAATAAGGTAAAGACTGAATCCAACAGGACCTAAAGCATACGTAAAGTCATTATGAAAGATTGTCGCTGAGAAAATATTACTTAGACGAAATATGCGTCTCTTATAACAGGATCTTGTACCTCAATTTGTACTTCGTGAAAGCATATTGTACGACGCGAAAGTACTACACGTAAAGAATATGCTTCTCTGAGGTATAAAATACGTATTCTTTGCAAAAACACACTGCTGGGAAGATTGGCACGCAAACAACGTTACATATTACAACTTCATATCATACACTCACTACTCAAACACTCTATCTCATTATAGAAGAGAAATTAGTTACAAATTATCCATTTCTTCATTGTATTGGCCATTTTCGAATGTATCAGTTTCATTGATGTTTTGTGATGCTGCAGTTATTTTGTTGCGAAGAAAAGGCACGAAACGTGCTGCATATTCAATCATCTGGTGCCACTTGGCTTTGATATACGTCCCAATATGAATGTCACTTGCGACATTTTCACTTTTCACTTCCGAGTACGTGTCATTTATGATTGCTAGAAACATGTTCTAAACGAAACAATGAAATGAATTTGATGTGCTGTCTGGTAACGGTGAATGAACTTGCCAGCAAAACGAAGAACATAATGAAAACGTATGTAATGAAAAAAATGGGTCCAAGTATTCGATTTGCACGCTCGATGGCCAAATAGTCAAAGTCACCCAAAATCGTTCTCAGCAATGTGAACAGCGAATCGCGAAAAGTTTTAAAATTTTCATTTTCCGTTCCAAATAAAATGTAACCCAATTCAGCATATGCAACGAAAGCAACAAAAAACATAAAACCAAATCCTAAGAGATCTTTCGAACACTGTAAAGTAACTACTTCAATAAAATTTGATGTTCTTTTCTTTTTCAAATTACTCGACTAACTCGTTTCAACGTTATGCAAAACTGTAGCATTGTCTTGTTGAAGCTGATGTACTTGAATATTTTGATCCACACGAGAAAAACGCAAATGGCAACGAAGTTATTGTGTTGTTCATCCCAAAATGCCAACAAATCGAAGCTTATGTACTCATTCGGATGTTGGATGTACTCCTCAAACTTATTTGCTATGTACTTAAAGCGATATACAGAAAATGCTAACGAGCCCAACGATATCTTGGAAGAAAGTTTACATCTAATTTAATTATTCAATTTTCAGTTTACGATTTGGACTGGCATACCAATATAATCAACATATCAACTACGTTCCACATTGACTTGAAGTATGACCAAGATTCCGAGTACAATTCAAGTACCTCGACTATCGTATACCTAAATCAATAAATGACTCATTTTAGATCATAATTGCCCAAAGAATTACGTTAATTTCGACGCTTCCGGCACAATTTCCATTGTGAGTTGTTAAATTCAGAGTGAAGTGAAAACTCTGGTTTTGAATTTCATTTTGCTGTACAAAAAGAAGTGGTCCTTTCGAGGGGGAATGTACTAGGGAATTTTACAGCAATTTAAACTTATAATCAACTGTCGCCTATTACAGAACGGGAATTCGCAACAAGACAATTAATTAATACATTTTCGTTGAGTGTCCCCCATGAACATACAATGGGTGACACTGAACGAAAATTCATTAATTTTGTTCGAGTGGTATGCTTGGGGAAAGCAATTCATGATATTTACAAACATAACATAGTTGAGGCAAATGTATTATGCTTGTAATAATCAATATCTCATGTTTTTTGCAAAGATACCTTGCTTGTCAGGAGAATTAAAAATTCGAGCATTTCATTGGGTTGGAAATAGGAAGTACTAGATTATAGAGAAGCCGGAAAAATTACGATGTCAATATTCGGGTGACACATCATTTCGCCGCGTATGTTTCGCCGCCGAGCATTTCGCCGCTGATCATTTCGCCGCCGATCATATTGCCGCCGGGAACGTTTAGCCGCGGATTCGTTTGGCCGTAGATTCATTAGGCCGCAGACATTTGGCGGTTACGAAAACTAGGAAATTTAGCCTTTTACAAAATGCCACGAAAACCTACACTGAGGAAAGTATCTACAAATATCTAGTAGATATTTTCCTCAGTGTATGTGGTTATATGTGATTAATGTAACCAAAGCGAGTGATTCATCCTTCTACAAAATGTCACGAAAGCGAGTGATTCATCCTTTTACAAAATTGTACGAAAGCGAGTGATTTATCCTTTTACAAAATGTAACAAAGGCGAGTGATTCATTCTCTTACAAAATGGCGCGAAAGCAAGTGATTCATCCTTTTACAAAATGACATGAAAGCGAGTGATTCATCCTTTTACAAAATTTCACAAAAGAGAATAGTTCCCCACTTCAAAAAATTACACGAAAGTGAAATTGATTGTCCAACACTCCGCGGCGCTGGCGGCGAAACGTTCCAGCGGCAAAATGTTGCACGGCGAAAAGATTGGGCGGTGAGTTGGCCTAACGGCCAAATGATCGCGAGGCTAAATTATAAAGCGGCGAAACGTGCGCGACGAAATGTTCGGCGGCAAAACGATACTCGGCGAAATGATAGGGAACCCAATATTGATAAATTGCTAAATTCTGATTCGTTTCTAAAGCGTTGATTATATTGGACATGCGATGCGATGTTTTCGTTTGCAAATTCGCATATATTGACACACTAAAGAAAAACTGAAGTGTCCGGCACATGCCAATCGATGATAAACTATCTCTAGTTGTGTTTTTTATTAAAAATTTCTCAAATAAATCTAAAGTGGTGAAATAATAGCCAGAAAAAGGAAAAAATCGTACGTGCAAAAATATTCGCACAAAATGTCAAAATTTGGAAATAAAAAAAAAATCGCATGCGAATATGTTCCACAGCTTGAGATTTTTTTTTGCACGAAACATAACCATACTTCGCACACGAACTTGTATTATTGGTTTGTTTGTTTTGAATTTCGTCAGCGTTCAACATAACCACATCTGCGAATATTTGCATCGCACGTCCAATATAATCAACGGTTATTTGCGGTTATTTTGAACGCTGTCGAAATTCCAAATAAACATAGCAACACTACAAGTTAAGAGCAAGTCGCTAAAATGTGAACTGTCATATTTGCGATGTTTTTTTTTTAAATAGAATGCTGCGTGAATCACAGATTATTCAAAATTGTAACTCATGTATTGTTAGAAGATGACTCTTACGCATATAACAGATGAATCAGAATTCAAAAAGTTTAAGTATGAAGGTTTGCTCTGAAAAAACATCGCAAATGAATTTGGAATGCGATGATTTTTCAAAGCAACTTTCGACCTTCATGCTCAAATTTGCTGAATTCTGATTCATCTATTATTCGTGTAAGAGTCATTCTCAGTACAGCACATGAGATATAATTTTGAATAATTTGTTATTCACGCAGGACTCTACTCTAAAAAACATCGCAAATTTGACAGTTTCCATTTTTGCAACGTGCTCTTAAGCGTTAATTATATTGGACGCGAGCGATTAAAATCGCTCGAACAAAATTCACTTACTGAGTAATTTCATTAAAACTTATTACAAGTAAACTAAAATAAATTAAATTTTAAACGAAAACCGAAAAATCACGCGCGATGAAATGTCAAATTTGGAACGAAAAAAAATCGCTAGCGATTATGTTCCACATTTATGCGAATGAAAAAATCGCTCGACACATAACCGCAAATCGCGTAGTATTATCTTGTGTTTGTTGAAAAATAAACTAATTTCGTTTGTTTTGGACTTTATTCAATACAAAACAATGCAATACAACATTTGATGGTGATTGGCAAGTATACGACATCTGATTATTTCTTCGTAAAAGTATGCAATATGCAAGTTGTTCAAGCTGCAGTGATGCGATTTTTGTCGCGTACAATGTAACGATACAAGCGAATAATCGCTTATGGAACGCGAATAAAATCGCTTCTCGCATCCAATATGATTTACGCTTTACGCAGACAAACTTGTCTATGTTTCAAACGAAAAAAAACGTAAGCTGTGGAACATATTCGCATGCGATTTTTTTTTATTTCCACACGTTGACATTTTGTGCGAATATTTTTGTACAAATGTCGACATGTGGAAATAAAAAAATATGTTCCACAGCTTACGTTTTTTGTACGTGCGAGTTTTTTCTTTTTTTTAGCAATTCTTTCAATAGTTTAAATATATTTAAAAAATCGTAATAAAAAACTACTTTAGAGATAGTCTATTATATTGGCATGTGCTGCACACTTCAATTATTCTCAGAATATGTGACCAATATAATCAACGCTTAAGAGCACGTAGCAAAAGTGTGAGCTGTCAAATTTGCGATGTTTTTTTAGAACAAAATCCTGCGTGAATAACAAATTATTCAAAATAATAGCTCATGTACTGTGAGTTGATGACTCTTACCCAAATAATAGGTGAATCAGAATGCAAAAACTTTAAGTATGAAGGTACGAATTTGCTCTGAAATAACATCGCAAACGAACTTGAAATGCGATGATTTTTTAGAGCAATTTTCGACCTTCATACTTAAACTTTTTAAATATTAATTCATCTATTATTCGTGTGACGGTCATCTTCTCTTAGTACATGAGCTATAATGTTCAATAATTTGTTATTTACGGAGGATTCTGTTTAAGAAAAAAACATCGCAAATTTGACAGTTCATATTTTTGCAACGTGCCCTTAAGAGCACATTGCAAAAATATGAACTGTCAAATTTGCGATGATTTTTAAGAACAGAATTCTACGTAAATAACAAATTATTGGAAATTATAGCTCATGTACTGTGAGAGGATGACTGTCACACGAATAATAGATAAATCAGAATTCAAAATTTTAAGTGTGAAGGTCGAACGTTGCTCTGAAAAATCATCGCATTCTAAGTTTGTTTGCGATGTTATTTCAGAGCAAATTTGTACCTTCATACTTAAGCTTTCTGAATTCTGATTCATCTATTTTTTAGGTAAGAGTAATCCACTTACAGTACATGAGCTATAATTTTGAATAATTTATTATTTTTACAGAATTCTCTTCTAAAAAAACATCTTAGGAGCACGTCGCAAAAATGTCAACTGTCAAATTTGCGATGTTTTTTTTAAATAGAATCCTGCGTAAATAAAAAATAATGAAAATTATAGCTCAAGTATTATAATAGATGAATTAGAATTCAAAAAGTTTGAGCATGAAGGTCGAAAGGTGCTCAGAAAAATCATCGCACTCCAAGTTCGTTATTTCAGAGCAAATATACGTTCATACCTAAACTTTTTGAATTCTGATTCATCTATTATTTGCGTACTGTCAACCTTTCACAGTACAAGAGCTATAATTTTGAATAATTTGTTTTTTACGCAGAATTCTGTTCTTATCAGAGAACATCAAAAACATCGCAAAAGATAATCTTTAGGAGTCATACTGAGATATGTTATCCCTATTCTATAAGGGTCGGTTTGGACGCTTTACTCGCAATATCAAAAATATTTTGAGAGAAACCTAGACGTGCTTATGAAATCGGGGAAAAACCTGATGCGGTCAATTTGTAGACAGCCCCTGTATGAGATTGAAGGTAAGTTATATTAAGATCGTTGATTTCCGCACAATCTGTATGTGCATATAAATATTCATCCATTTTGAGCTTGATGTCGTGCAGTGTATACCCCCTTTGGTTCTTTTTCGAGGTATGTTTTTTTCATTTGATTGAACAATGAAATTATGTCAAACTTCAGTTCAAAGTGGATTAGACGATTGCTGTAATTCAACTTGAACTGATTAATACAAATTTTATCCGCATCACTTTCAGAAGCAGAACTTTCTTGATTTTGTGTCTATTTCAGTTTTGATAAACTTCGATTTGTCCACCCACTACCAACGTGCTCTGTGCAACCATAACGCTGTTAAATGTTAGCTAACAACGTGACGCTTTATATGACTAAATAAAATCAATATAGATTCATGGGGTAACATACGGTGCACAATTCATATCGACTTGAAGCTTAGGAAAATTAATTTTAAATAAGCATTAAGGGATTTTGCATTAATATAAATTGCTTCCGTTTCTGCATTTCGAACTTAATTATTTAGTTAGCATTGTTGATCTAAGTGATGCGAAATATTCCGCTAGACTGGGTTAGAATGATAGACAATGATCAAATACATTGAAAATTAAGAATTAAGTTTGAAACCTATACGCGATAGCGATGGCCAGGTTGAGTGTGCTATCTATGTACTTAGAGGAGGTGTCTGTATATATGCCCAGCTAGAGAAGCAATGATCAAGACGATCATGTTTTCTTTCACGACATTGTCTAAGGAGCTCAAGGTGGCATTGAAATTAGTGGGTTTGAGGTATCAGGTCATTTTGGCTTGGCTCCTAGTAGGCTAGTCAAAACTAGCAAAATTTGTATGGGAAATAAAACGGGATTCGATAGGGCTGAGGGGTGTCTACCATAGCCCGAAATTCCCAAAATCCCACTGTAGGGTTTTGAGAAAATCGCGAAAAACCCAAAAAATTGAGGTTTTGTGCAAGCTTTCGGTTACTGTTAAAGGAAAATCTAAGTTTTCCAAAAAATTTTCCGATGACTATTTTTCCCAAATTTCCCCTCACGAATTTTGGTCATTTTTTGGCTGAGATACGATTTTTGAAATTCAAAATTTCATCGAAAAAATGATCTCCGCAAAAACTTTTTTCGACTTTATACCGGTATATCGAAGAAAGCCGCTAAGGGGGTCTAAGCTTTATCATTGACGTGAGTAGTTCAGTTAAGTTTGCTGTCAAGCGTCTCTCCCAGGTATTTCCCCTGTGGAGCTAGTTCAATGGTTTTGTTGAAAAGCCTGATCCTACCCACCGAATCCGATCCCAAGCGCAATCTACTCAATAACACTAGATCAGTCTTGGCAGGGTTGACTTTCAGACCCTTATCATGGCATCCTTTCTCCACCATTCTCAGTGCAGTTTTGGCTCAGTCTCCCAGTGTGTTCTCGAATATCCCCCTGATTAGAATACTCAGATCATCCGAAAATCTCACCCTGCCTTTAGCTTCCAGAGATTTGCATAATCACCTAGGTAAATGCTAGTAGAGCGCTCAACAAAGTTATGGACTTGGACACTCTACCTCCATCGAAATTGGCACTCGAGCAACCAGGGCCTATTTTCGGGAATTTAAATTTGTGAAAATCCCATATTACAGAAAATTTCTGAAAATTCCCGAAATTCAAGTTAAGAACAAAGTTCCCGAAAATAGACCCTGCCAACAACATTAGTGTCGAGTACAGCAATGGTGTGGGAACTCTTTGTATCCTGGTAAAACGCGCTGGTGGTGCCACCATCAACGGCGGCCATAATTTTGATCACCCCACCACCCTCACACAACAAAGAACAACTTTGTCTTTCATAGCAACCCAATATGATTGATAGATTTCGAACAAAGTACTGGTGACGCCACCATGGCCTACTTGGAAATTTTTTTCGGTCGCCCCATCACCCACAAAAGCACAAGAAACAATTTTGTTAATCAAATAATTGACTTAAAACGATTTTTTCGAACAACAACATTGATTACACTACTCGACACTATTTTTGTAGCAAATATGATTCCAAAAACCTCTGACCCGTTTTTCCTCCAGAATCAGAATCTGTTCTCAAAATTTCTCTATCACGTCTAAATTTTAAATTATATCAAATTAAAGTTACATGGGACCTTCGAATGTTAGAAAGAGATGTTGCGAAAGTCTCTTTCTAACATTCGAAGGTCCCATGTAACTTTAATTTGATAGAATTCAAAATTTAGACGTGATAGAGAAATTTTGAGAACAGATTCTGATTCTGGAGGAAAAACGGGTCAGAGGTTTTTGGAATCATATTTGCTACACGAAAATTTTTAAAATTTGTGTAATTTTTCATACCGATTTGGTTCTCGCAGACGTTTTTCAGAGTGTAATGAAATTTTCGACATTAGAGGGAAATTTTTCGTCGAGTTCGAAAAGGAAAATTATGTTAATATGAAATGTTTACAATACTTCAAAGATGTTTTTGAGACTTTTGGATTCCAAATTCAGAGTAAGGTTTCTTCGATATACCGGTATAAAGTTGAAAAAAGTTTTCGCGGAGGTCATTTTTTCGATGAAATTTTGAATTTGAAAAATCGTATCTCAGCCAAAAAACTGCCAAAATTGGTGAGGTAAAGTGTTTTAGAAACTTTGAACTTTATGATTTAAAATTGAATTGAATTTAAAATTTGGGAAAAATAGTCATCGGAAAATTTTCTGAAAACTTAGATTTTCCTTTAACAGTAACAGTAAGCTTGCACAAAACTTCAATTTTTTGGGTTTTTCGCGATTTTCTCAAAACCCTACAGTGGGATTTTTTGGGACTTTCGGGCTACGGTAGACACCCCTCAGTCCTATCGAATCCCGTTTTATTTCTTTTTGTCCTAATATTTGCAAGGTTGAAAGCAAATTTGACCAGCCTATAGGGCACTTTGGCATATATAGCGGGATCGCTTCAAAATCCGGATGCGTCGAAATCCGGACGAAAAATCCAGATGCGTCAAAACCCGGAGGCTTCAAAATCCGTCGAAATATGAACGAAATTGTATTTTTCTCATCAGCGGCAGTTTATTCATACAAATCACAGTTTTATTTGTACTGCCGCGCCGCAAGCCGTGGATGCCTCCAGGTTTTGACGCCTCCTGATTTTTCGTCCGGATTTTGTGCCTCCGCTTACAAAACCGCCGTACGTTGGGACAGAATCCCGAAAGTTGTGCCAAAAATCTTTTTCGAAAATCATGCAAAATACTGAAAAATTTTGTTCGGGAGAGTTGTATGTCAAATCTTTGTGATAAATGTGAGCACTTCAAAAATTCAAAATGGCCGCCGTTTAAACCGGAAGTGGAACTTATCTTTTGATAGGAGCGACATGTAAATCATGGGCGTGCGGTAGCGATGCGCCCGTGACGCAAGTCCCCGTACGAACAAAAAATTCAGAAAAGTTTTGTTCGTAGACTTCGAAACCATACAGCTAAGTTTTGACTTTTTTCCCTTGCGTCCTCCCCCCCCCCCCCTGAGACCTAGTTTCTCGGATTCTTTTCGACATTTTACTCATTAAAATCGGTCCAGTGGATCCGAAGATATGACCTTTAGAAAATCGTCATTTTCCATACAAAATTTGCTATTTCATTGAAGCCAAAGTTTATGGAAACATCCTACGTTAGTTAGTTAGTTAGTGTGTTAGTTAGTTAGTTCCAGGGCCATTTGTATGAAAACAGACTTTTTTGGCTCGCGCTCGAAAACGGCTCGATAACTTTTCTTGAAATTTTGCAGGGACCTTCGGGTGGGCATTCTACGCCATATGAAAATTTAAAATGAAGGGACCCGTACGTTTCAGAATAGATGCGGCAAACAGAGTTAATGTTACTAAAAGACTCGAACTTACGTCTTTACGTCCACATTAAATTGTATTGGAAATTGCCGATAGGGCGATATTGAAAAACCCGTCCGAAGAAACGGAGTAAAAAACCTTTCCGAAAGCACAAAATTGAACCTCAAATATAGAAAAATGTTCTACTTAATTTTCTCTACAACATAGAAATAACCATTTTTTGGGCTAGGGTCCGACCTAGGGCCCTAAGTAGAGGCCTAGGACACACAATTCCGTAGCCAAAAATGTTTCCCTCAATTTCCCCTGCAACATAGCAAAAACATTTTTTTTGCCTAGGGCCGACCTTAAGTCCGACATGAGGCCCATTTGAGCCCTGAACTTTCAAACAAAAAAAAGTTAGATTTACTCGAATTATGTGCAAAAAACACATAGAGCCCTAGCAGAGACTCGTTTTTAGTGCCCTAGCTAAGTCCAAGGACTCAAATTCAAAAAAGTTTCTTCCATAAATTATCGGCTATGCACAGATCTTTCAAACAAAAAAAATTTATGAAAATCGGAAAAGATTTACTCGAGTTATGTACAAAAGACCAAAAACCACTTAAACGGCTTTACCTCGACGGCCCTTGGGCCGATAGTGCCTAGATTCAATCACATAAAAGATTTTTCGGATACCTTTCAGGGAAAAAAAAGTTTTTGAAAATCGGTTGAGTTTTACTCGAGTTATCGTGTTGACCATGATCGATGCCCCCCCCCCCGACTCCCGGGTTGAAATTCGACTGGTTACAAACGTCGTGCTAAACGCATAAGACCCCTTACGGGTCTAAAAAGGGGGGGGGGGGGGTTCCGGCCTCGTTTGGTCGCCCGGCTCATAGAAGGCGCCATATAAAGCCCACATAAAAGAATGTTTTGTATCTGTGTATTCAAAGTATGGGTCAAATATGACAAAAATTTTTGGACTGTGTTAGGATGGAGATAAATGTTTGGTATCAAAGGAAAAGTTGATGGGTTGGGTGTGTAGTGTGTCAGGCATTTGTGACGCATTTCTTTAATCAAAAATGAAAATATTTCAAAAGAATTTTTTGCGTTCCGAAGCTGTAAGCGTCACCCAAATTGATATCAGTTGTTTTGGAAAAAGGGACGAGGACTTGCGTCACGTTTCCCTTTTAAGAAGGGTTTTTGTTGTGATCACATTTACATCTGAACTGATCCGCCCGCGCAGGCCGTGGACATAATGAAACATAGAAGGGACCCGTTCGTATCAGAATAGATGCGGCAAACAAAGTTGATGTTACGAAAAGACTGGAGCGTATTTAAGTAAATATTGCGTTCACATTAGACTGTATTGGAAATTTTGAAAAACCCGTCCGAAGTAACGGTGTAAAAACATTCTCCGAACGTACAAAATTGACCTCCAAGTAGAGAAAAATGTTCTCCTCAATTTTGTCTACAACATAGCAAAAAACTATTCTTTGGGCTAGGGCCGACCTTAGTACTGACCTACGGCCTTAAGTAGAGGCCTCGGATACATACTTCCATAGACAAAAATGTTTCCCTCAATTTGCTCTGCAACATAGCAAAAAAACATTTTTTTATGTTAGGGCCAACCTTAGGACCGACATGAGGCCCACTTGAGCCCTAAGCACAGGCAAAAATTCTTCTATAAATTGTCGGCCGTGCCGAGATCTTTCAAACAAAAAAAAGTTTTTGAAAATCGGTCAAGATTTACTCAAGTTATAGTGTTGACGGACAGACAGACAGACCGACAGACAGACAGACGGACATTGTTTTTTCGCTGATTTGCCATCTGGAGGCAACAAAAAAAGGTTCCCCCTTACTCCCGGGTTCGAATTCGCAATGTAACAAACGTGGTAGTAAACGCATCAGACCTACGTACTTAGTACGGGTCTAAAAAATAAAAAGGCGGTGCCGAAAGGCAGACCATCGCAACCTGATAAATCGATGTACGTTTACCAGGTACTTTGTTGAACAAACGTGTGAAAAATCAGATTTATACAGAGAGAAAGGAAACACATGCTTCCTCATTATCTGGAAAGGCTTCGAATTTTCTCACCTTGTCTCCTCTATACCCCACAACTATAACTACTCACTGATTGTCCATTGTAACAAGACCAGACGGAGACGGAGACATCACGCCTAAGGTAAGAAACTCTCAGCATTTTAATTTAACGACATAATTGAATTCCCTCAAAGTCCTGTTTCCATAATTACAAAACAAAACTCGGAATTTATTTTGATTAAAGTATGAAATGGAAGAATTCTTTCTTTATGAATGTAAGCCGCTTAAGTTAAATCGCTATATGCAAAAAGTAATCCTTACCAACAAACCATGACTAAGAAGACTATTTCGCAAAACATCATGAAATAGTTTTGTGTATTTATAAAAGTCGATAACTTCATCGTTCGAACCGAGTATGACGTTACGATGCCTCCAGTAGCTGGAATTTCTGCAATTAATCTGATAATAAAATGAATTAGATTTTCGATTTGTTGGCTGGTATACGATATACACGAATGTTGTGCATAATGTCCGTAATATTCTTACTTAACTATGCAAAAGATATTTTCGTTAACATTGAACAATGAAAACTCCAGTAGCACTAATCTCGTTCCCCTAGTGATCCATGAATTGCGCTGCAGTTCCTGAGTATCATTTCTACATGAAATGTCCAAATGAAAACCACCGCCTGCATAAATGTGTAAAGTGCCGTATAGAAACATGTCTTGCAATTCGTTCGACGGCTTGTAAGTCCAGCTAACTAGGCAATCATTTTATTAGATCAAAGTTTTACGAACAGTCGTCTCAAATCTCGCAGATACAAAATTGATGACCCCCCTCCCCCCAAATATTGAAATTTAGAAAACGACAGAACACTTTCTAATTGTCTGTTTACTTTGAGACGACTGTACTATGTCTAAATTACGCTGTGCCGTTCAATCCGAACGGTTCCCGATCTTCGACTGAAGGTGCGTAATGTCCATAACATTCGAGAAAGTTTCGCTTGAAAAGATCGTCAATTACACACGAGTTGTTCGTCACTTTCAACTGCTTGATTCTTTGTGGACCAAATAGAATATTTTCACCAAGTAAAGTGAGGCGTCTATTCCCCCCGGTGCAATTGTTTGCTGATGCATTTTTCAAATCGCCGTAGATATTCTTGATAAAAACAGCGTTCACAAAAGCCCAATAGTCGTCTATGAGACAAATCTTTGCAAATGTTATGTCGACATTGTCGTCCACAACAAACGGTCGGTCGATAAATAGTTTTTTTATCATGCTAGACATATAAAACATACCAGTTCCAGACATGTTCAATGAGACTGTGAGGATAATCAGTTATTTGCAAGGTGTGAATAAAACAGCAGAAAACTTTATACTCATCGACACCACGACTAGGAACGCTATAAAAAACAACAGTTCGACCAAAGTATTTTTAATCGTCAGCGCATTATATTGCTCGTTATTTTTGGTTTTACGTAACAATTGCAAGAACGGCATTTTCTTCTGAACACGCAGACAACTCAAATCATAAAAAATTGATGTTTACTAACGAAAAGAAAAATTGACCGAAATTCAATTGCAATGACATTAATGGCAGCACAGACTTCTACTTTTTGCTCTCGCTGTTCTAAACAGAAAACGTACGAAACATTAGCTTGAATTTATATTGGCGATTCAAAAGTTAAAAGCTAAATTATGGAAAGTTTATCCTACAATGGCAAAGGATGAGAATGTAATGTATGAAGCAATTGTAGCGGTTTTATGGCTTGTGCTTTCGTACCACAATATACAGATAGTAATGGACTATAAGAATAATTTTTTATCTATTTTTCATCGATTTCTCATCGTACTTTATGTACCATTATGTTCCTTTCAGAAGGAAGTCTTATGGCTGTAATTATTTAAAGGTGAAGTACCTCCCTCTTAACACCCTCACATTTTAAATGGATCTATAAATATCCTTCACGAGCTACAACCAACTAAACATGTGCACTTTCTGCAACCTGTCATTCTGCATGCACTGCTCGAACCAGCGTCCTTAATTTAGTTCTACCCAGTCACTACAGAGGTGGACGACGATGTTTGAACGACTATGCCCCATATTCTAGCGGTACTATCACCAAGACTACTGTATTAATTAATGTTTCTTTACATGCCGCGCCATCGGGCGTAAGCAAGGAATACCAAGACAATAATTCGATGTCCGGCTTTTGAAAAATAGTTGCAAATATTTCACACATACCAAGTTTTCTCGCCATTCATAACGGTACCGTTTTTAACAATTAACACACTACCTTTACTGCCTAACGATCTCACGCTTAAAAGTCAAACATATGAAGGGACCCGTACGTATCAGAATAGATGTGGCAACCAGAGTTGATGTTACGAAAAGACTCGAACGTATTCAAGTAAATATTGCCTTAACTCTTAAGTGTATGTAATTGCGTCCACATTAAATTGCACAGGGAGGAAATTGCTGAGATGACAATATTGAAAAACCCGTCCAAAGAAACGGTGTAAAATAGACAAAAATGTTCGCCTCAATTTTCTCTACAACATAGCAAAATCAATTTTTTTTGTTAAGGGCTGACTTTAGGGCCATTCTAACTGTATGTAATGTAAGGAACGAAAATTTCTCCTGAGACATACAAGGGTCCAAATTTTGTGTGCTATGAAAAAATTGTTCATAACTGTAAAATCTAATTTTCTGCCGAACGTATGATTTCGTTATTTCCTACTGTTAACGCAGTAGTTTCGTTCCTTACATTACAGGCGTCGCGGTTTGCATAGAATGGGTCTTCAGGATCGACCTAGGGCTATAAGGAAATACCTCTGGCACATACTTCCATAGACAAAAATGTTTCCCTTAATCCTGATGGCTGTAGTTTTGCCAGTGGTGAGACATTTGCTTAATTCAATCGTGACGAAATCCTTTTTTCCTAAAAGTTGGAAGACGGCGAATGTTTTACCGCGGCGCAAGAACTCTCGCCAACAGTCGCTTGATGACTACCGTCCAATCAGTATACTGCCATCGCTGTCTAAGGTGCTGGAAAAATTGCTCAAGAGGCAGATAACGGACCATTTGATTGAATTTGACCTACTGTATAAGTATCAGTCTGGGTTCCGTGCTGGGTATAGTACTTCAACTGCCCTTTTGGAGGTTACTAGCGACTAGTAAGGGTATAGCCACGATTTTGCTTCTGCTCGACTTTTCTAAAGCTCTTGACTCGGTGTCACATGACCTGCTTACTGCGAAGTTGTCGTCGAGGTTCGGCTTTTCATCTGATGCAGTTCGTATGATGAGAAGCTACCTGTCTAACCGCTCGCAATGTGTCACTATAAACGAATTCCAGTCCCAGTTTATTGGACTTAGTTGTGGATTACCACAAGGTTCAGTGCTAGGCCCATTGCTATTTTCGATCTTTATCAATGATCTTCCTCAGACGTTATCGCACAGCAAATGTCATTTATTCGCTGATGATTTCCAGTTGTATAGGGAGGTTCATGAGGACAGGGTAGTCACTGATGTAGGTCTCCTCAATTCTGACCTGGCGGCGGTGAAGGCTTGGGCGAAAGATAACAGATTAAAGTTAAATGCTGGTAAGACGAAAGCTATGGTTGCTTCAGTCAGTGGTTGGATGAGTGGCACCCCAAAAATAGAGTTCGATGGGTTGACAATTGAGTATGAAGATAGTGTCCTGGATCTGGGCTTGGTGGTGGACAATAAGATGGGGTGGGTTCGGCAGGCCCAAGCTGTCTCTGCTAAAGTTTTTGCTGGTCTTCGGAACATGTGGCCAAGTGCTCGCTTTATTCCACAAAGGACAGCTTTTTGTGAAGTCTCTTTTGATGCCTCACTTTATATACTGCTGTCCCACTATTGGTGAGCTGAGTGCTAGTACTAAAAAAATCCTCGTGAAACCCTTTAATGCGTGTGTTTCCTTTGTTTATGGCATTGACAGATATGAGTGTGTATCAGATTTCAGCGGTAAACTTCTTGGAACTGACTTATTCTCGTACTTTGACTACCTCAACTCGGCTTTCGTGCATCAAATCATCCTGACGAAAGAACCGAGCTACATCTACAATAGGCTTAACTTTGGCTCATCTTCTAGAACGTTTAACCTGCTATTGCCACGTAATGATAGGGCTGTGGTTAACCGGTCTATGTTCGTTCGCGGAGTGTCGAAATACAATGGATTGCCTGGTGCAATAAAATGCAGGCGTTCGGTAACTGGCTTCAAGCGTGCGTGCAGGGAATTTTATGGTTTGGGAAGCCACAATTGACTTGCACACTTTTCGTTATTTAATATGTATTCCTCGTTGCTACTCCTCGCTTAACCTCATCGACCTCATCGTCTATTTTTCAGATGTGCTGACCACACTGGGCCTTACACATCCTTATGGAATGCTATCCGCTCGTCGAAGTTTTTATTTTATCTTTATTTCTTTTGCTGTTTTAAATTTTTGTAATTTCTATTTTCCGCTGGGACAATTGTTGAATTAATAACTTTTGCTTGTCATTTTGTTTTGTATTCATTTTGCTACCGCGTTTAATATATGTAAAAAGGTTTTATGGCCTTAAACATATATATGGCATAATAAATAATCAATCAATCAATCAATCTGCTCTGCAATATGACAAAAAAATGTTTTTTTGGTAAGGGCCGACCATAGGAGCAACCGAGCAACCAGAGGCCCACTTGAGCCCCAAGCACAGGTCCAACTTTGTTGTTGAATATAATTCGGTACACGGTTACCTGTCAAATAGAAAAAGAATCAACAACATCGGTTAGGATTTGCCCGATTTATGTAAACATAACCACGTTGGGCCTAGTTTCAGGGTCCTGGCTGAGTCCAAGGGCATCTTATCAAAAAACTTTCTTCCGTAAAATGTGAGACATTCCTAGACCTTTCGATTAAAAATTTTATGTACAAAAAAAAACTGTAGGGTCCTAGCATATAATCGTTTTTAGTGCCCTAGCTAAGTCCACGGACTCAAATCCAAAAATATTTCTTCCATAAATTCTCGACCATGCCCAGATCTTTCAAGCAAAAAAAAAAATTATGAAAATCGGAAAATACTTACTCGAGTTATAAACAAAAGACCAAAAACCACTTAAACAGCCCTAGCTCGGGGGCCCTTGGGCCGACAGTGCCCAGATTCAATCCCATCAAAGATTTTTTGATTACCTTTCAGGGAAAAAAAGTTTTTGAAAATCGGTTGAGTTTTATTGGGTTATCGTGTTGACGGACAGACGGACGGACATTTTTTATTGCTGACTCGTCATGCTCACCCCTACTCCCGAGTTGAAATTCGACCGGTTACAATAGCGTCGTAGTAAACGTTCTTCGTACGGGTCTAAACATATGCTTCGCAAACCCGTACGGTTCCCCAGCCTACGTCCGTCGCAAGGGATGAAGATGTAAAAATATTGATTTTAAGCAATGGCCGACCTGGAGCACTAGCAAGAGGTCTCCCACCCATACTTCCATGGGCAAAAATATTCAAATCAGCAAAAAGGACCTAAACATTAAAGAAATATTTATGAAAAATTCTTAACTATCTTATGGGGTAGCGTAGCGAGACTTAGTTACTACGAATGACATTAAAGAATAAATTCCAGTCTCAACTGATTTTCAACACTATTTCGACCGCACCTTTCAAACTGTTCACCAATATTGCTCAAATTCAATACCATCATGACATTTTCACAGATTTTGAAAATCGGTCAAATTTTACTCAAATTATCGTGATGACAGACGGAAGACCAAATTTTATTTAGCAGTTTCCCTTCTTTATGCACCAAAATAAACAAAAAACTTATCAACTCCCGACTGGTTCCAAACGTTGTGGTAAACATATAGCACACGTACTTCGTACGGGTCTAAATACTGCATGGCTCGTCATCTAAAGCGAACTTTACCCTCTATATAAATGCTTCAAATTTTCTCTTGGTCCCATGTGTTCTAAGGCTTTTAGTACCCAAATGTTTTCTCCGTCGGCACAATAACAATTTCGGAGAAAAAATTAGTTTACTATGTAGCTGACCGAAGCTAAATTGACCGTTAAACGTCTTTTTTTTCAATTTCAATCAATAAATGTACGTAAAACTAGAAGCTGTACAGTGCAGTCTCGTACAATTTCGTTGCAAAATGGAATCAACAATATATCAAAATTGTCCCTACCCAAACTATTCGTTACATGTGACAACGTTATATCTGACAACCGTCACGGCGAGATTTTTCGATTGAAGAGAATCGCTAAGATGCGATCCTTTTAGTATGTATCCGCTCCTCCCCTTTTCTCTGCGATGTCTGCAGTTGAAGCTCATTTTTTTTTTTTTGTTACTGTCCACTAAAAAATATACCTACAACTAGCAATGATTTTCATTGTTATTGTCAATGCATTTATTCTTTACACGAACTTTCCAGAGGCCACTAACTTGGCTTCACGTTTCAGAAAGAGACTATTTGCACATTGTGCAAATAGTCTCTTCTATAACGATCTCATTTATGACGAACACCATTGTAAAAACAAAGACGAAACACATAAACGTTAATTTGAGCACTGCGGAACTATTTAACAATTGTTTACTTTTGGTTTGACGACACCTTATAGGTTCCACACTTTTAAAAGTGTGGAACCTATAAGGTGTCGTCAAACCAAAAGTAAACAATAGTCTCTTCTATATATTGTTGGCCGAAGGTGTATAGAAGACATTATTTGCACACAGTGCAAATAGCCAACAATACATAGAAGAGACTATTTGTACACTTAGACGAATGTTCCGGTCATTCGTATTAATTCTAGTTTCGTTATCCAAAAACTTTTTGTGGCGTTTTGTAAAACTTCCTTAGCTTCGTTACCTACCTAATTTTTATAGTACTTTTTAAAAGGAAAACCTTCCTAGTTTTATTTGCCATCTCGTTCTTGTGACATTTTCTGAAAGGAAATATTCTCTATATTGAAGAGTCGTTTGTTAATGTTTCTCTAAAAGGATTTGTTGAGTGTTCTTAAAAGGAAAAGTTTTCCAGCTTCGTTAGCCACTTAGTTTTTGTGACATTTCGTAAGAAGAAAAGTTCCCTAGCTTCGTTAGCCAACTAGTTTTCGTGACATTTCGTAAAAGCGTAGGTTTTCCATCTTTGTTAGCCACCTAGTTTTTGTGACATTTCGTTAAAGGAAAAGTTCCCTACTTTCATTGGCGACCTACTTTTTGTGACATTTTGTAAAAGGAAAAGTTCCTTTGCTTCGTTAGCCACCTAGTTTTCGTGACATTTCGTAAAAAGAAAATTTTCCAAACTTTGTTAGCCACCTAGTTTTTGTGATATTTTGTATAAGGAAAAGTTCCCTACTAGGGAATCCCAAGCTTAGTTAGCCAACTAGCTTCTCGTGATGTTTCATTAAACCGCAAATTCCCTAGTTACATATCATAACGGAAAAGTTTTCCAGCTTCGTTAGACGCTTAGTTTTTGTAACATTTCGTAAAAGAAAAGGTTCCCTACTTTCGTTAGCCACCATACATGCATGTACAAATACATATCATGTACATATTATAAAATTGATGAAAAATTACATTGAAAACTTTCTTCTATAAGAGTGAATGTTACGTCTTTCCATGTGCAAATAGTCCCTTCTATATGTTGTTGGCTATTTGCACTGTGTGTAAATAAATAGCCGAAGGTATATAGAAGAGATTATTTGAACAATGTGCAAGGAGTCTTTTCGTTCATATCATGTCGGGTGATGACAGTATTTTGAACGCCACCAATGCAGTGGTGGATGGATTCTATGACACAGAAACTGAATTTCAAAAGAAATTTCGAAGCACGGATCCCAAACAGGTTCTCGTGATTTTTAAATGATGACGGGAAAAGGAACAAAGGGTCACAAGATCTGTGAAATGGATCGTCGCAAACTGATAAAATCCAAATCTAAATTGTTCCAAAACTCCAATCGCTTTATCACTTCTCCTCTATGAGTGATCTCTTTCAGATCAGTTTTATCGTCTATTTCGCTTCACAGTTTCTCGCAATTTTGTACGAGCTGTGAATAGCTCAACTTATGAAATTTTCCACCTGTTGTTAGCAGACTGGACAGCCGCCAAAAGCTAATGGCTAATGGCTGAAGCAGTCGCCGCCGCCGCCGATCATTTAGGTCGGCTATTTTGGCGGCGGATTAAGGTTTTATTTGGCTGACTCGACGGCTGGATTTTTATTTATTGAAATTATTTATAACAAAACTTGATATTTTACAAAATCAAGAAAATTTCTAAATTTCTTGAAAGGCAAGAAATTTCAAAACTTTTTTTATCAATCGAGATATTGTTTTACCGTCGCTTTTAAACCTCCATATAACACCGCCCGGAGCTGAAATTTTGGAAATTCTTAACCCGGACGAATGAGAACTATCACCCGGGGTTTTATCGCGTAGGAATAATCACCCAGAAAAATAGGACAAACCTCTTTGTATTAACGTCAGCTATGAGATAACTATGACCGAGCTAAATTATCGTCCGGCAACCGTCGTTTCCAGGCCTTCTCATTGCTATCAATAAGTCCAGGAGTGACACAGTCGGTCCCAAAGCTAAGCGGAGCATCGTCGACCAAGACGGCGAGCATGCCACCCCGGCTTTGCATTGCTTTTCTTTGCTTGCTACCTTGACTTTGCCTAGTTTTTCGTCTTTTACCGCATCCGACGGGTGTTTTCCGGGTGATAATTCGTGGGCGAAAATTCTCCGGATATTAATTTTGGGTAAAATTTTACTTTATGAGTTTCGTGCGGAAAGGGTGGGGGAAGGGTGGGGATGGCAGGGGTCGACCCCGCCAACAATAATATGACGTTAGCAGGTGGCGCTCACATCAGGTTTAGTAGTAGGAGCCGTTTAAAGCTATGAATTAGTGGTGTTGCTATATGACAAAAAATGCATAATTGAGGGGTTCAGGAGCACAGATACATAACCCTTATTGGTTAAAAGTGGATTTTAGCGCTGTAATTGTGAAATTATGAAATAAACTTTACTTTATGAGTTTCGTGCGGAAGGGGTGGGGGAAGGTTGGGGATGGTAGAAGTCGACCCCAACAATAACATGATGTTAGCAGGTGGCGCTCACATCAGGTTTAGTAGTAGGAGCCGTTTGAAGCTATGAATTAGTGGTGTTACTATATGACGAAAAATGCATAATTGAGGGGTTCAGGAGCACAGATACATAACCCCAATTGGTTAAAAGTTGATTTTAGCGCTTTACCTGATTGAATTTTAGCGCTGTAATTGTGAAATTATGAAACTAACATGTAATTCAACAATGTATTTTGGCGCTTTAATTGCGTTAATATGAAGTATGAATGACATTATTCAGAATTTTACAAATTATGATTGGAGACGCAGATACATGGCCACAATTTATTCGAACTGCTTTCTGGGATTCATCTTCTTCATACTGAGGGGGTTTGGAGTCAATAAATACTTCGGGAGCGACGAACCGAGGGGTCCCCAACCAGTCTGGTAAACGGCCCTTTTCAGGGCCAATGGAGGCCAATGTAAGCAGCCTCCCCGTGGCGTATTCTAGGTAAGTCTATACTTAGCGGATGCTTACAAAATTGAAGCGGTAAAATTCTGAATAATGTCATTCATACTTCATATTTGCGCAATTAAAGCGCCAAAATCCATTGTTGAATTAAATGTTAATTTGATAATTTCACAATTACAGCGCTAAAATTCAATCAGTTAAAGCGCTAAAATCCACATCCTTTTTTCTCGTTTATTTTTGGTGGTCAGATGACGCTTAAAAATTAACGTCTACGCAATGAAACAGTCAAAAATTCGGTTTTTATATTTTTAAACTTCATACGAAACGACCAAAAATTTTCGAAAACTTTAGCGCTCGAAGAAATGTACCAGAAAATGTACTAAATTTAACCATTACCAACATAACAAAAAAGAAAAATTGTAGAAATACAAAGTATTCAGTCAATGAGAGGAGTCAGCGGGGATTGACTCGGGATTGAGAACAAATTTCTTAAATTGACGATATAAATAAATTTGAAACGACTTTTCGGTAAGTTCTTAAGCAAATCTCATTTTTTTCAAGTGAACTTCCATTTAAAAATATAATTGTAAAACGACCCCAGTCTATTGGGGTTATGTATCTGTGCTCCTGAACCCCTCAATTATGCATTTTTTGTCATATAGTAACACCACTAATTCATAGCTATAAACGCTCCAACTACTAAACCTGATGTGAGCGCCACCTGCTAACGTCATATTATTGTTGGGGGGGTCGACCCCTACCATCCCCACCCTTCCCCCACCCCTTCCGCACGAAACTCATAAAGTAAAGTTTTACCTAATTTTGATTCGTCTGGGCGATAATTCCCGAGTGATAATCCCCAAAATTTCTGCTTAGATTACATTGAATATCGCCGAAGCGGCAATTTTGACAACCCTCCAAAAGTGACGCACCGTTGAGACCATTGAGAAGAGGTCTTGGACCCATTTTTCATGAGCAGAAATGTTCCCTGCAACTTTTTCTTGATTTTACTTTCGTTTTTGAATACTGTAGAGCTTTTGACTACCTCTAAATAACAGCAAATTCTATGGAAACCGCAGCCTAAACCAGTGATTGTCATCAACTTTTTTAACTAGTTTTTTGAAGTCCAAATCTTTCAATCTAAAGCAATTTTCGTTCATAAATCGCGGAGATATAAGCCAAAAAGTTTCACTAACCTTCAAAAAACCACGTTTTTCACAACTTTTTCAGTCATAACTTCGAAAGTTCTTCATAGATTTTGTCCATTTTCAATCTCAACGCACCTTTCGGGACTACCTTTCAAAGAAAAAAATTGAGGGCCTGTCAAGATTTACTCGAGTTATCGTGTCACCATACAGACAGACGGACAAATATTTTTTTTACAGATTTTTCATCTAAGAACCATCTCTCCCTTCAAATCGACTGGTTACAAACGCCGTTATTTGGTGAACATCCAACAAAATTCACAAAAAAAATCAAGAATTTGTCATTTAGCCGCCACCAGCCGGTCTTTTTGGAAGGCCACAAATTTTTGAACGGCTTAGCCGCTCCAGCCACCGCACGCTGAAGGTACTTTTAGCCTGATAGCCGCCGCCGGCTCTCCACTCTGGTTGGTAGACCGCACAAGTGAGTATGAATGCAAGAAACAAGAGAAAAGCTAGGGAAATGGAGCAATACGAAAGAACGTTACTTCGTATAGGTCTGTTTTTTACTTCTTTCAGCTTTGATTCGACACTTTGATTTCAATTTCGAAAATACAAAATTAATTTATTCGTTACTAAAATTGCTTTCTTTATCTAAATAAAATATACAACTTCCACCAGTCATGACTAATTGACAAACAAAATTTCAATTGAAAGAATTTCAATTACGAATAAATAATTGAATGGCATATCTAGCGACATGCATTCATTAACTAAAGCTGTAGGTAGCACGCTACCGCATAAGGAATCATAATTATTAGTAACTGAACATTATTTGTTAAATTATTTGTTTTATTTATTATTTATTGATAGTTGTGTCCGTTGCCTATCCATTGTATTTCATAAATTTTAGTGTCGATTTCTCTAAGGATATTGTCTAACCACAAGTACATTTCACGAAAGAAAATGAATATTTCATTCTTATTGGGTAGATGTATAGAGTGATGTTTAACTGTTTATAGTATGGAGTGCTCGTTGCCATATTCCAGGCGTGCAACTTACTAGAAGTGCTCGCTTACGTCCTGGGGCACTCGTGCTTTTCGAAGTATGTTCCAAAATTAAGAGTTCGAGTGCTTGATGATTAAAGTACGGAAAAGAAGGTTCATCTCACTTTTCTATGCTTACCAAAAGAAAGGTTAAGTTGTATCACTCCTCACTCTCGGACTGGACCTGAAGTAGGCACAACATGTGGTGGAGAACACTGAAATGGTTAATTTTAGTGATAAGCAGGGGAGTACAAAAATAGTCATGATACCTGTGCGCTGCATTCCGAATTGATCAACCGTCCCAAGCTGAAAATATGTAGAAAATGAATTTTTATTACATCTTGAGACGCAAACTGTCTTTATAGCGACAATATTTGATCAAACCTGTCGTCGAATCAGAATAGATGTGGCAAAGAGAACAAATCTTGCAAAAAGACTCGAACGTATCTTAATATAGTAATAAGTAAACAATCCAACGTTTTACGCTCTTTTATAGCTATAAAAATTTCAAAGATCCATAGAAATTACCCAAGGTAATGTCAAAGGCCCTAACGAAGTACATCTCAGACCATTCAAATTTAGAAATGGTTATATCCAAGAATTGAGCCATTTTCCCCTAAAACCCTTAAATACTTGTTTTCTAAAATTTTGTTCTATTCAACTTTGCCTTTGGAAGCAACCTTCTACCTCTTACAGTTCTAGAGATATGGATCATCCCTCCCAATTCTAGAAGTGGTCATATCCCAGGATTGGGGCATTTGTACCCAAAAACCTGACACACATGTTCGCTAAAATTGTATTCTCTACAACTTTGCCTTTGGAAGCAACTTTCTAACTCTTATAGTTCTAGAGATATGGATTATCCCTCCCAATTCTAGAAGTGATCATATCCCAGGATTGAGGCGTTTTTACCCAAACCCCTGAAACACATGTACCCTAAAATTTCATTCTCTACAACTTTGCCTTTGACAATGAATCTCCATATTGCATAGTTAAGAAAATATAGACGAAAAACTGTTTTCGTATATGTCCAAGAAACTAGATTTCCTCCATTCCATTGGTCCCAGTGCCCAGACCCCTATACAAGCTATACTTGCTGAGATATTTCCGAAAAAGTCTCATCGCCCCTCGAAAATTTCTTGTCCGACCTCCTCTTCTTCGACCATATCTCCGGAACTACTTCATCGATTTTGCTCATCTTCGAACTTAGATCATGGGAGGCATGTACCTTTCAGGGAAAAAAAAGTGGAGACAACTGTCACCTCGATGTACCCCGTGTTACATTAAAATTGTTTGTAGTAAACTTATAGGACCTTCGTACTTCGTTCGGGTCCAAAAAGTTGGGCTAGAGCAAACCTTAGAACTGACCCAGAGCCTTAAAGGGAAACCTGGGAAACATACTTGTGGACAAAAAAACTCCTCTCATTTTACTCCACAACAT
Source organism: Pseudolycoriella hygida (assembly GCA_029228625.1). NCBI lineage: Eukaryota > Metazoa > Arthropoda > Insecta > Diptera > Sciaridae > Pseudolycoriella > Pseudolycoriella hygida. The sequence continues at coordinate 126,822,848 of CM055406.1, forward strand.
AACAAAAGAAATTTTTTTGGGCTGGGGCCGACCTTAGGACCAACCTAAGGCCCTAAGCATACAATCATGGACAAAGAAGCTTAGCTTTTTTTTACTCTACAACAATACACACCTTATCATTAGAGGAATACTCATCTTGTAGTGTCGTGTAGTGGCCAAGACCCTTAATGGGTTGTAGTGCCAGTTAAGTTAAGTGTCGTGTAGCGTGACCTGGGCCCACACTAAGGAGCCAGACCCTACAACCCGAATCACTCGACCAATTTTCACTATTTTTTTCGTGATTTCTGTAATTCCACATCTTTCATTCAAAATCTTGGAGAGCGATAAATTTCGCAGAGGTACACGTAAAATGACCTTCAAAAAACCTCGTTTGACCACTTTTTCGACCGTAACTTCGAAAGTTTTTAACCGATTTTGTCCATATTCAATCCCGTCATCAATTATCTTTTAGGTAAAAAATTTTGAAAATCGGATGAGATGTTCCCGAATTATGTAGAGCTGTTCGGGGTGCTTAGCGAATACGGGATTAACGGAGGTTTGTTGGGAGTGAGCAAGATTGTAGTAAGAATAGATGGTGAAATTAGTGAGGCTTTCGAGGTTACTGAGGGCGTTCGTCAGGGTTGTTGTCTCTCTCCTCTTCTATTCATAATTTTCAGGGACAAGATCATCAGGCATGCCAATTTGCAGGGAAATGTTGAAGTTTGGGAAGTTATTATGAAAATCCTGGCCTATGCGGATGACTTAACTCTTTTAGCAGATAGTACCAATGATTTGCAGAGGGGATTGACTGCCTGAGTGTAGCATGTGAGGAGTACGGGATGAAGCAAAACTAAGGTTATGCATGTCTGCAAATCTCGGAAATAGGTAGTTTGTAGTTAAAATGGAGAACAGCAGCTAGAACAGGTTTCTGAGTTTAAATAACTAGGAAGCATTTTTTCAGAGGATGGCAAGTTAGTTAGGGAATTTGAAGAAAGTAGAAAAATGGGAAACGCAGTGGCCAGTCAGTTGAGGTCTCACATGTTCAACAAAATGGAATTAAGTAGCGGCCCAAAGTTAGCTATTCACAAATCAATCTTTAGGCCAACGATTTTATATGATAGTGAAAGTTGGGTGGACTGCGGATATCTCGTGCATGACCTGAAAGTTTCTGAGAGTATAGCAAGGGTTGGTAGAAGGGAGCAGAGGGATAATCATATCAGAAACGACGACATCAAGGAAAATTTAGGAGTTACATCGGTGGAAGAGGGGGCAAGGGTTAGTCGCACTTTCAAAGGATGGGTAATATCAGGCTTCCAAAGAGGATATTGGGCGTTCGTCCTAGGAGTAGGCCAAGGAGAAAGTTTATAGATTCAATTAAATCAGATTTAGAATTTAGGGAACTTTCTCTGAGTGAACAAACCATCTCCTTGGCAGGGGATAGGAGGGTATGGAAGCGGATGGTCCAAGATCAACCAGTTGTGGCGTAAAGACCCCACACCGGTAGATATAAACGGTCTATAAAGTTTGATGATGATGACGGAAAAGATTTACTCGAGTTTTATGTGCAAAAGACCAAAAACCATCTAGCTCGGCGGACCAGGCCCCATTAAAGATTTTTCGATTACATTTCAGGGAAAGAAAAGGCTTTGAAAATCGGTTGAGTTTTACTCGAGTTGTTATCGTGTTGACAGAAGGAAGGACGAACAATATTTTTTTTTGCATTTAACGAAAAAGTAACCAACTTTCGAGTCGAAATTCGACTGCTTACAAACGTCGTGTCGTAGTAAACGCAATAGATCCTTTTTCGATGAACTTTGTAACATCGCACGGGTCTCATCAATAAAAAATGTTCTAAAGCTGCAGCGTTATTTCTTCATTACAAAGAACCAATAAACAAATAAAACTGCTCTTTTCTATGAGTGTGGGATCGGTAGTACTAAAATTCTAAAGTGTTCCTAGCAGATTTCTTTCGAAACAATTTTCTCTACCATGAAATTAAATATATCGAGATTTATCGCGGTTTACCGATATCAAATAAATTCGTTTCATTAATTTGTAAGTATTTTATATCGTGTGAAGCTAAGTAAATGCATGAAAACACTGAATTGCTCTTTCGAAATATCTAAAATCGTACGTCGTAAATGTGAAAAATTCAATTTTTCAACCACCTACGAGCTGTATTTCAGGTCGATATGTTACAATCAAGGTTAAGATGTTAATATTTCTCGAGACTTTCACGGTGGTGTTATAGAGAATTCATATAATGCATACCTGTGAAAGGGCTTAGCATTCTTTGAGATTCATTGTGATTGATTGCAATTTAACTGAGATTTATCCAAACGATCTCCAACATATGACAATTTTAAAGAATTTTATATTTATTTGAGGAAATTAGATTTTTTTAATTTGTTGGATATCTCCAGCCAGTTACATGCTATACCATCGACGCTTTTGTAGCGCCGCGACGTCGGCGACATCGACTTATGTCAACGTATACAAAATTTCTCGTATACAACATTCTTTGACATAGGCTGACGCAGTACTAATCAACTTCAACTTCAACTTCCTTCGTATTCTTCCTAACACGTCTTTTAACATGTTTGTCATTTGCTCCTTTTAACTGTACCTACACTTCCTGTAGAGTCCGACCGACGAACGAGTGGACGAAGTTGATGTCTAGTTTAGGCTTGCAGCGCTCGTGAAAAATTTGAGATTTAAAAGATTCGATAATTTTCGCTACTGTGCGACAACAATTTTCAAATCTTCTGGTATTATGTCGTCTAAAGAAAGTCACATGAAAGAGATGTAATAAGTAATTGTGCTATTCATAACCTTTTTTCACAAGCAGAGAAATGATAAGAAATCATTTCATTCTTTTGATCTTTTTTCGCGAATGAGAAAGTTTTCACCACGACCTTGCCTCTGAGATCAAATTAGCTATAAAACTTGAAATATATCAGAAAAATCAACGTTCTCGTTGATAACTTGAGTTACTTCGTTCAAAAGTTTGTGTAAACTAAGTCCACAAACTAAGTTTACGTCAACTTTTCGTTCAGGCCCTCATTGCCTCCTCGTCCTCATATTGAACCTTTGTAAGATGAAGTGCCATAGATATGCATTTATCAGTTCATAAAGCGAGTTTTGAACATTCTTTCCAGACAATCGAGCAGAAGTTTAGTATCAATCTTAAAAAGAGTTGAATCAGCGCGAGCGCGAGCGGTAAAAACGAGCGGCGTTCATACTTCCGCTCGCAAATTTGAAAAATGAGCGGCGCTCATGACAGCCTTTGAAAGGAGTTAGCTAAAATGGACGAAGTCGGATGTTGAGTACGTTTCCCTTTCTCCCAATTTGCCACACTGTCACGCCCCAGTTCGTACAGGTCTGAATAGCATCCATTGACGCATAGCGAAACTGGCACGTCATGAAATCTGTTTTGATTTGAATTATTGAAATTAACCATTCCTTTCTCGTGCAAAACATTCAAAGAAATTAAAGCTGCAATTACATTAAACTCGTTCCAAGTACATAAAATATTATGTGGCTCGTTTAATTATGTGTTTTTTTATCGAGACTTATCTAATGCATATTCCATGTTCTATAGAGAACTATGACAATGTGTATAGGCAAAACGAATTGTTATACTGAAATTAATAGTTGACTAACGCAACTATAATAATTGCTGGGGGAAATGTAAGGGAAAATATAAACCGCAAGTAATGAGAAAAACCATCAGCAATAAAATTGCAGTTGTGAGTTAAAAGAAGTAATTTCGTTAGTTGAAAAATTAATTTCCGCAGTTGAAACGCAAGTTAAAAAATTAAATTCGAGGACTAGAAGTGTTCACAAATGACGTCACACTCGACGGATGGAAAGATTTATGTTGAAGTCGTGACAACATAAAAAGTAGAGGAGGTAGGGGTGGGGAAGAGTGGTATTTTACTATCAAAATGTGCAATGTGCTGTGCTAATGAATTCGAAATACACGAAGTATTAATGTCAGAGACCATATAAACGGCATCCGGTCAAAACGACCACTGGACAAAAAACCCCGGACAAAAACCCCTTGGACAAAAAAAAAACCGACAAAATAACCCGGACAAAATAACCTCCGGACAAAATTACCCCCGGATAACAAGCAAGGCGCTGCGCCGCATATGGGAAAAAAAGCGGGGTCAAGGGGGTATCGCCCCCCTTACGGGGTCAAGGGGTATCGCCCCCCTTGCGGGGTCTAAGGGGCGGGGAGTCCCTAGCGGGGTTTGTGGCAGAGCCTCCTTGCTTGTAAGGCCGCCTGCAGGGTATATTGTAGCTCGCCGCAGGCGCGGAGGTTTAGGGGGTAGAGTCCCCTACATCATAAAAACAACAAATGCAAACCATGCTATGTGCGAAATTTGTCCGGATTCTTTTTTAACATTTCATTACTTCCTGAAACCGGACAAAATAACCCCAGGGGGGGCTATTTCGTCCAGGCTTTTTTTGTCCGGTTGTTTTTTGACCTAGCGCCCATATAAACGCATGATGTGCAGGGACAAAGAGGATTTCTCGAATGTTTTTCTTCAAAAATGTGGCGTGACGGCGAATTTCGCACATTATGATAAAGGAATAGAAAAATCGGACACAGAATGTACGGCTGTTAACAATTTTTAATTTTCGTATGTGCGTAATATATGAACGTCCCCCTAAATCGAAACTATTTCTTTGTCAAATAAATAAAAAATAATGTTAACACTCGCGTATATCACACACACTTGTTTTACTTCGTTCGCAACAGAACAAGCACGCAGTACATTGATCTACTATTGAATATTTCATACGGTTGCATCTAAAATTAAAATTGTTAGAATCACGATAATGATATAAAATAAAAATTGACAAAGACATGTTAATTAAACGATACGCCCACAAGGACAAAGCGCCTTGTGAAAACAAAAACAATTTTTTCGAACATTTTATCTTCGTGCACGATACAATTTTTGTATACAGTCACTTGTTATCAGATATAGACCCTTATATACGTCTTTGCTATTGCATTGATCGAAAACAACACAAGGTGTGTATATAAAATGAATAGTTTTTTGAGATGTGTGCTCTAGACTAATATTTTTTTTTACAATTGATCTGCGAAAATTGATATTTGTTTACTTCATGATTGTTGTCTTCTGCTTTCGAGGGTACAATAGCTATTTTACTAACATCTGCTTTAATGGAGGCTTTACACAAAAGATTTGGAAATTTTCAGGTTAGCTACACATTGTATTGGGAAAATTCGACTAAAGGCACGGTGGATACTTTTTATCTTACTTCACTCAAGACTAACAATTATTTTAGAAACAAATTTAGAAACTCTGTTGCATGAGTAGGTTATGTTACATCATTGAACAAGATTTTTCATTGTTTGATATCGGTTCACACTGTAGAGATGAGAGGGTCGACCATTTTTCAAAACCCGACCCGGACCGAACCCGACCCGATTAAAATTTTCGAAACCCGAAACCCGAATTGTTTCAAAACCCGACCCGGACCGAACTAACCCAATTAAAATTTTTGAAACCCGAAACCCGAAATCCGAACTATTTCATAAAACGACCCGGACCGAACCCGACCCGATAAAATTTTTCGAAACCCGAAACCCGAACTGTTTCAAAACCCGACCCGGACCGAACCAGACACTAAAGTCTTTCGAAACTCATAACCCAAATTACTTCGAAACAAAAATTATTTCAAGGCATTCTTCGTGTAATAAATTCGTGTAATGTAAGATGATAAAATTTAGACGTGTTTTGTAAAATATAAAAAGTCAATAAAGGATCGGGACCCGAATAAAATGATACAACAGCCCGACCCGGACCGAACCCGACCCTATAAAATTTCTCAAAACCCGAACTGTTTCCAAACCCGGCCCGGACCGAACCCGACCCGAATAAAATTTGCTAAACCCGAAACCCATGAACCCGAAAAAAACAATTCGGGTTTGGGTTCGGGTCGGGTTTTTCGAAGTTTCGGGCAGCCCGCTCATCTCTAGTTCACACGAAAACTGGGCTTCTTAACTTTTAATCCCTCGTTATGAAACTAGGAGTTAAATGCGTTGGGGACGTAAGGGAATGTAGAGTTTTTTTTGACAAAAATCAACAACGTTGATACGTAACTATTTGTCTCTCTCTCTCTCTCTGCGGTTTTCCCAAATAAGAATGAAAATCAAAATTTCATTGCCAAGAATAAATGTTTCCGAAAAACTGACGAAATGTCAAAGTCGTAATAAAAAATTAGCAACTTTTTCGTGAAAAATATCAGTTTTCGCAGTTCTATGACGAAAAATGTGGCTTGAGCCTTAGAAAACTCAAGCACGTGACCCTCTCACAAGACAGTGTGGTTCCACATGTCGACCTTGTGAGGCGATACCAGATCGTCATACCGCCCATTGGCTTTCCGGCTGATGCACTGATGAGCTTCACTGACGGGTCGAAAACTGAGGAAGGAGCGGGAACGTAGCATTCGGCGAACTGTGGCAATTTCCATTTGGGAAAGTTAGCGTCCTCCAAGCGGAGACGTTTGCGATGTTGAGGGGAGTGACGATGTTAATCCCAGAGGAGATTTATTTAATCGTATCACTTTTTTGACATCTGATATCTTACATTTTGCTACGTACATTTTTCATATTATTCACAATACATTCTTAAGAACTACTTATATATTTCAACTGATATATTCACGATGCATTCTCATCGGTTACCAGGTAACAGGTTCGACGAGCTGAGGTGTTAATGTTCTTATTTTGTGCGATCCACTTTAGATTTCCTGTCGAGGCGGCCAACTGGCCTTGAAACACAGATACTATGATCCTTTGTTCCTTTCCCGCTACTCTTCTATCATTCCACCTAGTCATGTGTTCTGTCTTAGTTAGATTCCCAGATTAAATGTTCACTTTAGTGGCGATCATCGTTCACACCATGTTCGTTGCCCGCCATATTTTTCGAATGGGTGTATGTATAGTACAGCGCCATCTATGAGGGACTATTTGGGTCGAGGGGTGGCGCACTTCATTTATTCCATTTATTCCATTTATACTTTTATTCCATTTATTCCCAAAATTATTTTTGTTGTTTCTGCGAAACATCTGAACCAAACACATCACAAGTTAGACAAATAAGTTCAAAAAAAGGTTTGCACAAATTATAAAGCATTTAAACCGTCTTGAGATTAAATTTTATTTTTTTGGGAATAAATGGAATAAATTTATTTATTCCATTTATTCCATTTTTCAACAAAAATTCTTTTAAGTTTTCAAAAGAGGGTTTTTTCACTTTTTGACACATTAGTATGGTTTGCTGTGTGCGTTGCCATCAAAATCAAGTTTATTTGATGTTTTGACGAATTTGAAAAAATTACCATTTATTCCAATATTTATTCCATTTATTCTCATTTATTCCATTTATTCCCATTTATTCCATTTATTCCCATTTATTCCATTTATTCCCATTTATTCCATTTATTCCATAAACCACAAGATGGCACCAGGTGCCATGGTCATGATACACATAGTTCACCTTTCTCAATGTGTGAGTGACGTCATTTGTGTACCTAACTTCTCGTTTCGGACATCGAATACCGATACTACCCAGATTCTGAGGCTTGGGATAGGACCAGGAACGTTCCATATTGATAGTTTATTACAGAAAAATCCTATACATCCCGGGGATCGAACCCGAGTTTTATGCGTGGAAGGCAAGCGCGTTCACCACTATGCCATCCCATCCCCAAGGAGATGACAGGTGGTAGAGCGATCATCTGCTCAGATGGCGAGTCGGTAATTAAGGCGCTTGCATCACCGGTGACGCCGTCAAAACTGGTTAGAGAGATGATAGGGACACTAAACTGATTGGGACTTAGAAATCAGATCACGACTGCCTGGGTTCGTGGGCACACCGGTGCAGACGGTGATGAGAGAGCAGACGAGCTGGACATGCAGGGTGCATCTGCGATCATGGGCCCAGAACCCCACACTCCATGAATGAAAAGGCTGTGAAAGACTGGGTGCGGGATGAGTCCACAAAGAGTTGGTGCGCGTACGGCGGTGGAGAGCACGCGAAACTTTTTGTCCGGAACCCCGACGAGAAATGGGCCAAGGAGCTTCACACAGTGGACCGCAACGGCATCAGGAGAGTAGTGAGAGCTATTACGGGTCATTGTGGGTTGAACAGCACTTGACCAAAATGTCCATTTTGGACGATTCAAGATGTAGCTGCGGCTTAGAGGAGGAAACAGGCATCCCCATAACATTTGAATGCCCGAAGTTCGACCTTCTAAGGAGCATGACGTTAGGCGTTTATGTGATTCGACCTTCTGAAGTCCCAGACCTAGGGCCTGTTGTCCTCGACAGGTTCTTGGTGAGGACCGGACGGTTCTAATGATTTACATTATGAACAGGAAAAAACTAAGGATCAACCGATTTGGGTTTTAGAATTCAGAAATGATCCATCCTCTCAGAAGAAAAAATTTTCTGGTAACGTGCAGAGAAAATTGCAAGAAAAATGAATTGCAATCCTCGCTGCACTGAATTGTTTCCACTCCGACTTCAACTTAACTTTAGTTTCCTCTACACTGTCCATAATCGTATTCAGGAGTTCTCCCTTTTCCACCCCAGTTACGGAAACAACTATTGAGATGCATGCTCTAGAATAATATTTTTTATATTTCGCCGTAGATATACCCGAGACTGTGTGTATAATTGAATTCACAACGTTTGTGCAATAACTAAATTTTGATTCATTAAATGTGGTTCAGTGGTGATATCACTGTCGATTGATCAACATGTTCATAAAAACCTTTGTTGTGATTGTTTTCTTTGCGGTAAATTTGAACATTTTTTTTCCTTGGATTATTTTCTACATCAACATTTATTTCATTTTAATTTATTCAGATGGCTATTGCCAGTTTGATTCCGGATTCCGGTATTGTCGGGTCTGACGTTCGCATGGAAAACGTGACTTGCCCTGACTGTGTTACATGTTATTTGAAATGCAAATGCATATTGCCTGGAACGGATATTATCAAAAACTTTTCGGATTTCATTCAACCGAGACCAGATCATTGTCCGAAATGTGTATGTGATGATGCAGAAGAATGTGCTGAACCTCCCAACTACAAATTTTGTCCAACTCCAGCACAATGAAACGAAACGAGATTCATACATTTTACATTATTTAAATGAACTTGAACAATTTTTAGATTTTCGCTTCAAGTGACGCAATTACGAATGTAACAAATTAATGCTAAAGTGAAAAACGTATAAGTAATTATATCTTCGGAGCGGAGAATAAAATGTTTTTGTTTTTGTATAATGAAAAACTTTGCAAAAAGTAATTACACGCGGCTATATTTTTCTGAGAATCGAACACGATCGTCTTATAATAAGAAATAAAACATTATTCTCATTACTCTAACCATAAAATGAGTCGGTTAAATATAATAGCATCTATTGACCTCTGCCGTCGCTAAAATATAATGTAAATTTCTTCTTTTTTCTTATTCTTTTTGTCTCTGAAAACATGATCGTCTCGTCCACAGACTTTATTAGATACTTTTAGTAGGGAAAAATTTCTTTGTTAACATTGTCTATGGTACGTATACATGCAATATTTATCATAAGTTTATGCGTATCAAAGAGATGAATGGGAAAAATATTGGAATAAAGGCGATTTTGTTTCTTTCGAGAAAGTTTTTATTTCTAAATTAACGAACTTTGCAATTGGATTTGTTGGAAATTCGTTCGAATATTGCTGAAGATACTTTTGTATAAGTGAACGTTTGCGCTTTCATGGTTTCTGTGAACCCAGCCAATGAGATTGAAACTTTAAGTTATTACCGATAAAAGGGATGTGTACAGAAGGAAATTCGTCCCAATTTCGTCCTTTCTCTCTGAACAGACCCTTTTAGTTCGCTCTGCATTTGAATTTTAATAGAAAGTTAAAACATAAACAGGGAGTGTGTTTGGGGGGGGGGGGGGGGGGGGTAGCCGAAGTACTATAAACAAAATGTCTAACCAGTTTGGAGTTATGAACTTTGTGGATTTTATAGCAAGCGTGACGTCATTGAACAGCCCCTAAGTAAATATTGCTTTAACTTACAATATTACGTCCACATTACATTGGATTGGAAATTGTCGAAAAGGCAATATTTAAAAACCTATCCGAAGCAAAAAAAAACCTTCCAAAACCCCAAACTTGACCCCGAAATAGACATAAAGACAAAAATGCAGTATACGGAAACAGCTGGGATTGGGGTGCTTGAGGGTGGGATCGATAGAGGGAGGTCTCCTGATGACAAAACAACAAGAATTGGGGCGCGAAAGTCCCTCCCTGGGCGCCCAGGGTCATCCAAACTTTTTTTTTCAATTTTTGTGTTTTTTTAAGGTGTAATCGACGCGGGGAGGTCACCTAATGACAAAACAACAGGAATTTCTCAAATTTTACTCATTTTTTTATTAGCTTGTTGTTTATCGCAATTAACAGAAATCAACGTCGTCATAACCGTTGTCTTCTTCATCGTCGATGTTTTCGTCGCAATTGTCTTGATCCTCGTCGATATTGTCTTTGGTCGCGTCGTAGGCCTGACCAGCCAATCGAAGAAATTCGAAGAACGGATCATACCAATTCTGACGGCAACGCTTCAGACACATGTATTTAGCGAGGTAGCCAGCAAAGAAATCTTTTTTGCGACCACCTGTGTCACAATGCTTTTTAGCTACTCTCCATGACGCTTCGATGTGGCTCGTACACGCTCCATTTTCGAGGTTGACGAATTCTACTTTGAGGTGATTGTAGCCCTCGTCGTCTAGGTAATCGTATGCCTTCCAACAATCTGAATGTATGGTTGTGCCCGGCAAAATCCATTTTTCGATTATAGGTAACAGTGTGGACCGGTCTCTCTTGTCAACTGGCACCATAAATATGTCCCCAGAGCCCCGATCATATCAACCAAAGACCCACTGCCCTTCGACGCGATGGCCTCTGTTATATTTGCGACGGCCAAACTTGGACTCGTCTATTTCAACGTGAATCCCTGGTCCACCCAATGGCTTCGAGTTGTCCGTGATGTACACGAATAGTGCTTCTCGGCAGAAGTTAACGAAATCAGCCGCAGTGTGTTGTGCGATGTTCAAATTCATTTTAATAACGTTGAGCGGGGTATTGTACACCCAAAAGTGTATGAATTTGAGAATGACGCTAAGAGGCAATTTACTCCTTGCAAAGAAAGTTCTGGTTCTCACCGAAACGGACCATCCACAACGCACGCGCCGATACGAAACGTAGTTCTTGCAGTAATATTTGTACTTGTCGATCCGAGAGTCGTCTGCAGTCGAGCTCAGTGGTGCTTTGGATTTTTTGCAAAGGTATTTTTGTTCTTCTGGCAATATGCCATACTCCGATAATTTATGTAGTAAATGCTTATCAGTCAAAGCATTGAGCCAGTCATGTAATTCGAAAATGTTAACATGTGATGAGTCCATGATTATGTGCATAGCGCAAGACAGAGATGACAAAAATCATGGGCGCGCGGTAGCAATGCGCCCGTGACGCAAGTCCCCACGAGCAAAAAATTCAGAAAATTTTTTTTCGTAGACTTCGGAACCATATATACAGCTAAGTTTTGACTTCCCCCCCTTGCGACGTACACCCCGGAAAATATTTTTCCTGGATTCTACGGAAAATTCTAAGGCGAAATGTCTTTTCACTCATTAAAATCGGTCCAGTGGATCCGGAGATATGACCTTTAGAAAATCGTCATTTTCCATACAAAATGTGCACTTTCTTAGAAACCAAAGTTAATGGAAATATCCTACGTTAGTTACTTAGTTACTTAGTTACTTAGTTAGTTACTTAGTTCCAGAGCCATTTGTATGAAAACCCACTTTTTTGGAGTTTTCTCGAAAACGGCTCGATATCTTTTCTTGAAATTTTGCAGGGACCTTCGGCTGGGCATTCTACGCCATATGAGATTTAAAAAAAGGGGGGTACCGGCCTCGTTTGGGCGCCAGGGCTCTTAGAAGGCGCCATATAAAGCCCATATGTAGGTGTTTGTG
>CM055406.1:126835402-126960910 GCA_029228625.1 Pseudolycoriella hygida
AACGTTTCAAAATAAAGCTTTACGAACCATCGTTAACGCCCCCTGGTACATCAGAAACAACGACATCCATCGCGACCTTAAAGTTCCTATGGTCTCCGAGGTCATCAAGACGATCGCAAAAAGCATGAAAATAGACTCATTCAACATGAAAATCCTGAGGCCCTTCGCTTATTGGACCACGAACAGAACATAAGACGACTCAAACGCACCAAGCCACATGAACTCGTCCACAGACAGGAATAGTTGCAATATAACAACTCTACTCAATCCCATCCAACACAGACAAAGTGCAAAGTCTATCAATGGATACTTTGTGAAATCCTAAAACCAAAACAAACTCAGATGTAAATAAATGGTTGGTCATCTCATGACCAGTTTTAATAAAAAACTTTACAAAAAAAAAAAAAAAAAATGAAACTAAAAAAAGACCTCGCGTTGGTCTCAAGTTTAAGTATTTCTTGGTCCAAAAAAATCCTTATTTTGATCCATTAAAAAATTAAGTTCAGTTAAAGTACACGTTGAGGTCTTCTCATTTTAGGTAATTTCGATGCATTTAAAGTGTTGAGACTTTTGAGGTCACCTCTTTTCTTCTCATATTTTTAGATTTTAATTTAAAAAACTATTACTGAGACCGATGAGGACTGTTGAATGGTCTCATTTCAAGTTCTTTGGTGATTAAGTGTTCACTTAAAATAGAGAATGCTCACTATGGAAATCAATTAATGAGACAGATGAGGACCTTCGAAAGGTCTCATTTCGATATAAGCAATATACCTTTGCTTATAAACACGCAGGTAGTGTCTTCCGGGAATGTTTCCTAATGATTTTTCAATAGCAGAACGAAGAAATTTGTAATATTCAAACATATGAAAAATAGCGATAGCGATAGCGTGAAACTAACGAAAAAGTCGCTATTTGACAAATGGAAACGCTATCGCTATAGCGAATAGCGATAGCGATAGCGAAATTTTGCGCTATTTCGCTATATCGCGGCAGCCTTGTCTGTCCGTTGGTGATTTTATTCTCTTCAAAATTTCATTGCTATTGTAAATCGGTTCGATATGGGTATGGCTGTGTTTCCAAGAAGTTTTTGTAGTTTCTGTATTAGAGGTGAGCGGGTTACCCGAATGTATGGAAAAACCCGACCCGAACCCGACCCGAACCCGAACCCGAACCCGAATCAATTTCATCGGGTTAACGGGTTACGGGTTTTTCAAAATCGAATCGGGTCGGGTTCGGGTCGGGTCGGGTTTTTGTAAATATTTGACAAAAAACCCGGTAACTTTTTTCATGAAATTATAGTAAAATTATAGTAAATAATGAGAAAGTTACACGAACTAGTAGTAGACTATAATTAATTAAAAATAAAAATGAAGACTATGCGTTCAAATTATAATATTCATTGTCAATCAAATACGTTTTGCGCGTACGAATGATGCACCCTTACATCTTATCAAAATTGATATACAGTGACTAGACTATAACTTAACACACGCACGGTAAAAAACAGCATTGTGAAGCAATGCATTGTTCTATGATATGAATATTTTGTTTATGCGTAATGAAATTTTATGTGTAAATGTAATATGAAACAGTTCGAAGCACGTTTATAAATTTTTCGCTTTAAATATTTGTGTCTTAAAGTCAATTATCGGGCATTTATTTTTTATTAAGTAATTTATAGACAAATCGTTCCGTTAAAAGAGATGTTGATGTGTTAATTTGTGTAATAAAAAGTAAGTTGGAGAAAAAATTCCATCATCAAATATTGGTGCAACATCACACCTTCGAAAACGGGAACCGAATCATTGTTAGAACCGATATAATAACAATTCAATCGTCGCAACGGGCTCCATTCAATTAAAAGGTAGATACTGCATTGGCTTTGTTTTTATTTATGTGAGAACATGCAACTAAATTTTCGCTTTTGGTTTTACAGATCGAAATTATTGATGTGCAATGTCCACCGCATCTGATAATGTTGAAAAGTTGACCAAAGCAGACGTCGAGCGATTAGTGTCAACTGAAAATAATAAATTATCGTTCAGACTTGTCGATGAAGATCAAACGCAAAGGAACCGAAAAGGAAAGACTCGTGCAGCATGCTGGGCGAACTTCAAACGGTTGTATTTTGATGAGAAGCCTCTAAGCTTTGTGACTTGCAACCATTGTGCTAATGTGTTCAAGTACAACACTGCTAATGGAACCAATGCTTTTACTAGACACGACTGTCGAAAAGTCAAGCCAACTGACCACCAGAATGAAAAACCATGTCAGAAAAAAGAAGTTACAATTTCCCATCATTTCAAAAAGACCGTTCCTGAATCGGCGATACATCGTCTCAACGATGACATTGTCGCTGGACTGGCGAAAGATTTGAGGCCATTGAGCAGTGTGGAGAGGGATGGATTTTTGCTGATGGCACAATCTTTCATAAACTTCGGAGCAAAATATGGACAACAATCAGCTAAGAATGTTCTGCAACATCGGACAATATTAACGCGAAATCGACTTCCAGCACTGTGTGCGAGTGTTCAAGAAAAAATAAAAACGGATTTACGATCCGCACCTTCCTATCCCAAATTTTCGTATACAACGGATATGTGGTTGGAGAAAAACGATAGTAGCCACTTTCTATCACTAAATGCACACTACATCAGCTCTGATTGGGAGCTTAAGAAAGCACTTCTTGGTATGATTCAATTTGACGATAAAAAAACCACAGCCAATATACGAAAAGAGTGTGAAGATATTCTTGGAAAGTATTTTGAGCCAAGTGAAGTTGATACTGTCATATGCAACTCTGCGTCTGTGACAGATGGCGGAAGCAGTATGTTGTCAATCTTTCCTCGTAGGAAGCCTGTTATTGCCACAAAATAAACTTATTTGTTGAATGGACGCTAAATAACAAAAACTTGACAAGTAGTGAGCAAAAAAAGATTGCGCTGGACAACGCCTCCGTACGTAAGAAAAAACTATTCAAGCTTTCGGAAAGCTGTCCGAAAATGCAAAAAAGTCTCGTATCATTGAGAGAACTCGTAACGCATTTCAAGCGTACAAGCTTGAATTCACAGCTTTCGTCAACTTTGAAACAAGAAGTTATCACTCGATGGAATTCTGAATTGATTTCAATAACTTCTTACCTGATCGTGCAGGACGAAGTGAAAGAGCTGTGTCTTCGGAAGGATTCACTTAAACACATTTCTAGCATCAATGACAGCTCTTTGAAAGAATTGCAAGCGTTTCTTCAACCGATTGCTGAGGCGTCAGAAATTTTGAGCGGGGATACATATCCCACTATTCATCTGGTAGCTTTGTTTCTTCTCCAACTTGAAGATCACATAAAAGTAAAATCATCAGATTCTCATGAAAGCACAAGCCGCTTTATGTTTCGAAGAATATTGCGAGCCGGATGAATTTTGTTATATGGCCGCTATGTTCGATCCGAGGTAAGTCTCATGATGATATCTGTTTGAAATGACTCCATAAAGATATGTTTCAGTCCGAAATAGTTCAATTAAAAAGCGCAACGGGCTTTTGAAAATTTTTTAAAAAAAATTGTATGTCTACAGGTACAAGTCGTTGAAGTTTGCTCCTCCCGAAACTAGAGAAAAAGCAATCGATATGTTAGAAAGGCTGGTAGCTCTTGAGTTAGATGAGTCAATGAAAGTAGCTGAAGGTACGTGCACCCTTTCATCAAAACAACCACAATCGAAAAAAGTCTCAAGGTTCTCAAAGTTCAAAGACAGCAAGAACCAATCGGAAATCGTTTCGGAAGTGCAAAAATATCGAATGTACCCGTTTCCAGATGTTGACGATGGTAACATATGTAATTGATTCTCAGGCTTATGTCGTATTTCATATTTGTTTTTAAATCAGACGATTTCAACATTCAACATTTTGGCGCGATGCAAAAGACTTTCCGGCCTTACAAAAAGTAGCTCGCTGGTTACTTGCCGTACCAGCATCAGAAACAACTGAGGAGCGAGTCTTCTCAGATGCTGGCTACGTGAAGGCACCTCGGTGAACTGTTATAAGTGGAAAAAATTTGTCGAATTTGGTGTTTTTGTGTAGGAACTTTGACAAGTATAAGTAACGTGTAATATACACGTCGTGTACATGAATACAATTCAGGCGTTATTCTATGCGCTGAACTATCATTTTTTATTTTCCACAAGTTTGGCACATCTCAACCAATTTTTCTCTGTAGTCATCTCTGTATGCCGCAGCAAGAAAACCGAAAGCTTCTAGACTTTTTCTTGCGATAATGTTACTCAAACTATTTTAAGCTAATTTTCTTGTTTCTTGGCTCAGTTTTTCTTCTTGTTATCGGGTTTTTGAAAATTGAATCGGGTCGGGTTCGGGTCGGGTCGGGTTTCTGTTTGTACGGATTGCCGGGTTAACGGGTTTTTGAAAATTGAATCGGGTCGGGTTCGGGTCGGGTCGGGTTTCAGTTGTTCGGATTACCGGGTTATCGGGTTTTTGAAAATTAAATAGGGTCGGGTTCGGGTCGGGTCGGGTTTCTGATAAAGGCCGACCCGCTCACCTCTATTCTGTATTCGTTTCTCTTGTATATGTATATTTGAAACTTAGGTCATAATCTTTTGTGAAAAGTAAAGAAAATTTGGTAATTTTGATAGTTTTTCTTCAGTTTGATTAATTGAAACATCTAAGACTTTTTGTTGTTTGTATTTCGATTTAATAACTTCTCCAAGATAAGTTTGTTGGAATTTCTCTATGATGAATTTCGATTTCTTTGATTTCTTGTTCTACAAAAGGGTTGCCGGGTCAGAAGAAGAAGAAGAGTTGTATTCAATGATATAAAAATAAATAAACTTCACTCCTTTTTGTTTCACAAAATTAGTTTTTATTATTAAAAGCTGATCGGTTTGACGAACGAAGTTCGCATTATCAGAGCTTATCAACAACTGAAGAAAAATTAAAAATTTAATAGTCATTTACAGTTTGAGATGGACGAAACAATTAACATTGCAATTTTTGGAGGTCGACGACCTGTGAAGAAACTGTTAGCCGGCTGCAAACAAGCTCTTCGATCAAAGTCAAATGATTAAATCAAATAAAGAGGAATAACCGTTGCCATAGTCTTTGTTCAATACGGCATTTTTGTTCTTGCAGATGTGGAAGGATTCGGCAATATTTAACTTGTAGATGTTTCGAACTTCTTCAACCAATTTGAAACTCATATGTGAAATTTTATGATTGCTTACGACTGCATGTTCGGTGAGAGTGGTTTCTTCAATTTTCTTGTTTCGGACGTACCTTAAATGCTGGGCTATTCTCTTTTTAAGGGCTCTTTTTCTAAGCCCTACGTATTGTTTCCCGCATTGGCAAGTGGCGACATAAATACCTGATTTATCCAATGGGGCGATTTTGTCCTTTGTGCTTCTCAGTAGGTTTCTTATTTTGTTTTTACTGGAACAAACTAACTGTATTTTATTGGTTTTTAAAACATTTTTCATTTTTTTTGTGAGAGCGGCAAAATCGTTGAAAGAAATTGGTGGGAAGAAGGGTGGTCATTTTAGCCAATTTTACTTTGTTCATGGTGTTTGTAAAGGATGGGATTCACGGTAGTTTTAGTGAACCCATTGATTTTTGCTATTGTTTCTATGTATATCAGTTCTTCGTGAAAGTTTTTATAATTTAATGGCAATTTACAAAGCCTAAATACCATAGAATTAAAGGAAGCGTAACGATGAGTTGAGGCATGGAATGAATCACTGGTAATATTACGTTCTGTTGAAGTTAGTTTTCTGTAAATTTTCAATTCCAGTTCACCTTCAACGCGATAGATTTTTAATTCCAGGAACAGTAAATTTTAAATGCGGATCTACACTGTTTACCCAGTCGAGGGTTATGTTTACCATATCTTTTTTGACGATAGCGAAGATATCATCGACATATCTTCGCCAAAACCTAGGGAAATTAGTGTGTGTGCTAATTTTTTCTTCAAAATTCCTGACGTAAGTGTCACAAATAAAGGGGCTTAAAGGATTGCCCATCGATGTACCAGACACCCGCTTATAAATTTTACCTCTAAATTTGAAAAGTTGAGTTAAATCCACATATGCTTCTCTGATTAAGTGATTGACGGAAGTTTGCGTGTCTAACCAAGCTTCAACCATTTCTATAGCTTCTGGCAAGGGAACACTCGGAAAATGGGATTCTATGTCAAACGATACCATGACTTCGTCTTCGTTAATTTTTATGCTTTTTAACTCATTTGCCATTTCTAATGCATTTTTTACGGACCATCCTTTAGGCTTTTTTAATTTTTGAAACTGTTTACTTAACCATTTTGCCAAAAGATAAGTTGGGGTACCCACGTTGCTATTGATGGGTCTCATTTTGTGACCTCCACCTGGCTTGTGAATCTTAGGTAGGCCTTACAACGAACCGACATGACATAGGGGCAATGAACCTTCATGCTGTTTTTCCAGAATTTGCCAAAGAGTGCTTCGTATTTTTCAAGCACATTTTTCATTTCTGATTCCATGTTTGTTGATTGACCTTGTTTCTTGTATGGACCTTCATTTATTAATTTGTTCATACGATTATCAATAATTGTATTCAACTTGTTTTCCGTCTGCATATTTTCATTAAATTTTGATTAATAGAATTGCTTCGTGAATGTAATAATATTATTTATGTGGATTAGAGTAGTTAAAAAAAATCGAAAAATGAACGTGCTCTTCGATTTCTCATTCCTTTTTTACATCCTGAGGAAAAGTCTAGAACACCATAAGACCAAAAATTTAGTTTAGAGGTCGCACAATGAGAATGAAGTTTGTATGAGGCCCATGTAAACTCCTAATTCCAGTACTTTAAACTAAAATTTTTGGTCCTATGATGTTCTAGACTTTTGTTCAGGATGCGAGAAATCGAAGAGCACATTCAGTATTCGAAAAGTTAATGTGAAGAAACCTGTCGAAGTAACATTATTCAAGTTGGGGTGTACATTTATTGTCGTCTAAAGATGACTTTTTTTCAGACGACTCATTCGATCACCCTAAACTTTTTCCACTGAAAGGTATATAGTTTCATGAGCCAAGTTTAAAGATGAGCACAATCGGTGAAGTAGTTCCGGATATGTGGTCGAAGAAGTGACAAAAAACATGGATTCTCGAGAGTCGGTGAAACTTTTTCGCAAATATCTCAGCAAGCAAAGCATTTGACCTCACAGAAGTGGGAAAAATTTTTTATGGGAATCGGGTCAGTGGTCTGGGCACTGGGATCAGTGCAGGGTTATGTTCGCTACGTTTACGAATTCACATTTATTCAAGACCTTAATATCGTTTGTGTTAAATAGCACTGATTAAATGGATTCCACACAAGATAGGGAGGGACTCTTTCTATTGAGAGAGTCGCT
This sequence comes from Pseudolycoriella hygida, assembly GCA_029228625.1. Taxonomy (NCBI): domain Eukaryota; kingdom Metazoa; phylum Arthropoda; class Insecta; order Diptera; family Sciaridae; genus Pseudolycoriella; species Pseudolycoriella hygida. The sequence goes on from CM055406.1 coordinate 126,842,790, forward strand.
CAATAAATTATTTTCGCTTAAAGCTTCTGTGTTTTTCAATCTGTTTCAGGCGGCAATTTTTGAACATATTTGTTTGCCAGAGTTTCTTTACAGTAATTCTCAACACAAATATCATTTGTGAGCAACACAAAATCACATTTTATTCCTTAATTAAAATTATTTGAATGAAATTAAATTTTATCAATTTTCAATGCTTCACAAAATAAAACTTATTGTATACAACGACCGCTATTTTACGTACAATGAAACACTCAGCGGCTTTCGGCAAGAATTAGTAAAACAGACTCTCTCGAAAGAAACGCCTCATTGATACAAAAATATTGTTATAAATTTTAATCACAACAAAAACGTCTTAAAAGGTGACGTGAGTCCGTGAGTCTGCTTCCAAAATTAATGATATCGCTTGAGGTGACGCTATCGCTGCGTCACACTCTACCTTTTAAAAAGTTTTTGTTGTGATATCAGTCGTTTTGGAAGTTTTCTATTTTTTGAAAAAAATTTTCTCAAAAAAAAATTTTTTTTCTTAGAAAAAAAATTTCTCCGCAAAAAAAATTGTCTCCGAAAAAAATTTTCTCACAAAAAAAAAAATTTCTCCAAAAAGTTTTTCTCCGAAAACATTTTTCTCCAAACAAATTTTCTCCAAAAAAAATTTTCTCCAAAAAAATTTGTCTACAAAAAATTTTTTCCTTCAACAAAAGTTTTTACAAAAACATTTTCTCCCCAAGATCCCCAAAAATTCTCCTGACTAAACTCTGTAACTTTCCCGAAGAAACCAACTCTGTAGCTATTGTCACTTCGGAGCTAAAATTCGAAAACTCCGAGCATTACCTAAAAAACCCTCAAAATTGACCACTTTTCCACATGCCGGAAAAGCGGCATATGAAATTTTTCTGACTGTTTGAGACTGACGTTCCCTGAAAATTTTAAGGGAATCGCTCGGGCGATTTTCGAGAAAAAAAGTAGATAGATACATATATACATATATAGAGACATAGATAGATTGATCGTTGACACATAACACAGGAATGAAATTGTGATTACTTTCAAAGCAGATTTTACCATATAGAAATTGGTCATCTTTGATTGGCGATATCTCGACTCGTTCTCAACCCATTTTGATGAGTGAGGGCTCGTTTGAAAGCTGCTGCGACGTAGTTTTTTTTAAATATTTTGGAAGGGAGGGGGCAGGGCCGTAGCCAGACCGAAGTTTCAGGGGGGCGTGCGCCCCCAAAGTTCACCAGTGTTATAAAAGTAAATGAGCTGTATCTATCGTATATGACAATGGAAAACTTTTATAAGGTGTTGTGAAGATTTCTGTCCGAAGTTTAACATTCGCACAAAGCAGTTGAACGTAGAAGCGTCTTGATATAAATTTTGCTAAGATTGTTGTTTTCTGAGCTTTCAATAATATTTTAAGTCGCGAGCGGAGCCAGCGAAATTTTTTGACTTTCATGGTTAGGCCATTTCAAAATTTTGGCATCAGATTAAGCCCAAAATACCTGTAATACCCGACTAGCGTAACATGAGACTTACAGACTTTCACAGTTTGGCTTGAATGTATGTAAATTTAGCTAAATTGTTGTGTGTTTCAACGGACTAATTCTAGTGTCTTTTTCGTACAAACATACGTTTTCAAAAAAGTGAGTCTACAATTCTCTTCCAAAATACGTTACCTGAAAGCACCAATTATATTCTTTCAAGGCTTACGGATTAACGAGATTGATTTTTGTTTTTATTTGTTGAAGCGTTTCATTTAAGAAATATTTAGCCGCGCAGCGAAATTTTTTTTATTTAATTATTCTAATATTTAATTCTATTTAATTATTGTCTAGCTCTTGTATTTCAATCTGAATATATGTGAAAAGTTAGCTGACTAAGAAAATCTCTTGAGAAGGTTGCAATATTTCTAAAGGGGGCGCAAACTTTTCTAGAGGGGGCGAAGCCCCCTCTGCGCCCCCCTGGCTACGGCCCTGTGGCAAGGTTGTCCGAGAAACCCTCTGTTTGGAAGTTTTTGTCCTTTAGGATTTCATATAGCTCATTTATGACTAGGCACCATAGCAGAGGTGGCAGAACTCCGCCTTGAGAGCATCCTTTAGAGACTGAGGTTGTTATGACAATAGATCCGCATTAAACGAGAATTAGTTTGCTGGGTAAAATTATACTTTAGGGGATTGGTGGCGGAAGGGGTGGGGGGAAGTGTGGGTGTTAGGGGTCAACCTCCCCAACAATAATATGTTGTTAATAGGTGGCGCTCACACCAGGTTTAGTAGTGGGCAGGCCCGGACTGGCCATACTGGGCGATCGGGCGATGCCCGAAGCGCCCCATGGTCTTGGCGCCCCACACACGGTCAAGCGCCCTTCTAAAAAAATGTGTTATAAATTCGCAACCAACGTCAATTTTTGAATTTTGACGAATATTCAAATATTGCAAGAGATGTTACTTATGTCGTTGATAAACTAGATGAATTTCTTCCTTGCCGATACATTTCATTACAGCCCGCAAATGAAGAAAAAACCAATGTCTATGCTCTAATTTTAAAAATTTTCGCCTGCGGCGCTATAGTCATTCAATTATTGTATAAATAATCTTACATACAGAGATTTTCAGCTTGAAAATTTCGCTGAAATTAGACGTTAATATATGCGAAGTGTAATACGAAAATGGAAGGAGACCAAAAACTAAAAATTTATGAAGAACGTTCAAAAAAATTTCGCTCGCTCCGCTCGCGTCTTTGCAGAAATTGTATTCAGCCTAATAATCAAATCTATGGCGCTTAAAAAATGTAACTGTGTAATGTCTAACTAAAACGGAGTTATGATAAAAGACTGTCACAACGTCAAATTTAAAGAAAAATTTAAATGAAGTACTCGAATGATTTACATTCTTAAAATTATGAAAGCTCGACATGACTATTTTTTTGGGTGATCACATGCACCTTTTAATACGCACTTCGGGTGTGTGCCCGACACTTGCGCCTTTAATCTCAATTTCGAAGCCTTTTAGTCTCATCGCCCGATGCGCCTTTTGGTAGCCAGTCCGACCCTGGTAGTGGGAGCCGTTTGAAGTTATGAATTAGTGGTACTTGTACATGACAAAAAATGCGTGAAAAGCACAAATACATCCCTGCAATTGGTTAAAAGTGGATTTTAGCGCTGTAACTGTGGAAATGTTAAGTAACAATGGAATTCGAAATTAAATTTCAGCGCTGTGATTGTTATGATGGAAACTCGTAATTAGATATTGGATTTTAGCGCTCTAATTATGCAAATATGAAGTATGAACGAAATAATTTCGATTTTGAGCGCTTTAATTTTGTAAGAATCCGCTAAGTATGGAATTACCCAGGATACGCCCCGAGGAGGCTGCTTACCATACCGAGCGGGTACCTCTCGGTTCGTCGCTCCCGAAGTATTTATTGACTCCAAACCCCCTCATTGGGTGCATGGTGCATTGTACATTCAATGGCTATAACTGTGTTTTAATACTTCCATCAAGATAGGTAATTTTTTTGGGCGTGGTATCGAAGGAGTATGCGCGACTTCGTCTTTCTGCACCATTCATTAAATCATTGAAGTAAGAAGTAAGCATACAAGCCATACTGAGGAGGTTTGGAGTCAATAAATACTTTGGGAGCGACGAACCGAGGGGTCCCCGCTCGGTATGGTAAACGGCCCTTTTCAGGGCCAATGGGATACACGTAAGCAGCCTCCTCGTGGCGTATCCTGGGTAAGTCCGGTAAAATCCGCTTTTAACCAACTGCAGGAATGTATTTGTGCTCTTCAACCCCCCAAGAATGCATTTTTGTCATACACTAATACCACTAATTCATAACTTCAAACGGCTCCCACTACTTAACCTGATGTGAGCGCCGCCTATTAACAACATATTATTGTTAGGGGGTTGACCATGGAGGTGGCAGTCCTTTGTTTTTACTTGTACAAGTTTGTTTGCAATGAAGTTAGCTCCGGTCGCTACTGCAGCTAACTTCACGTTGAGTATTACTTGTACAAATTAAGACAAAAGACTGCCACCCCCCTGGGGTTGACCCCTAACACCCTCACTTCCCCCACCCCTTCCTCCACCAAAATTTTACCCAAGACGTGCGATAAAAATAATCTACACGTTTAACGTGGTTGGACACAACGACGTTTCGTACAATGAGCAAAATGCACATTTTCAATAAAATATCCCAATGTTTCTCAAGTTCTCAAAAAAGCCATCACTTTATTTTGTCTTCTATTCTTATCTGTCTTTGTTCATTTTGAAATTAACGTCGCTATCGAGCGTCTGACCATTCTTCCCGACATCAAATAGTGTCAAATCAGCCTGGCAAAAATTCGATGTCACGGGGAACGGTTCTTGTTTGTACCGACGATGTTCACCCATGAAGAATAAGTAGCAACTGAACGATGAAAAATATGTTAAATATTTTAAAGGTAACTTTGCCAGATTTGCTGCTTATAGAAAGTAATTACTTTACATGCTTTCAATCGATGAAGTTATTTTTCGTAATTCTACGCAATGAAAAACGCCCATAGGTATTTATTGAAGCGAAATAAGTACTTCAACGTCGTTTAAATGCTCACAATGAAAAATGTTGTTTTTTTTTTTCATGAAAATTGGGTTTTCCATTAATTGCTTTGATTGAAGAGTACGATTTTTCGATTAAAAGCACATCGTCCTTCGTTTTAAAAAAAAAAATTCGATAAACACAGAGAGAGAAAACGTTTTTCTTTCTATGTGTTACAGCTCCTCTTCGGTGTGAATATTCGTCAAACGTAATTATTTATAAAGACAAGTTGCGCATCTATCAACTCTCGAATAAGTGGATTTTATACGTACAATTTAAATCAAATACTTTGCATGTGAAGAATGACGCATTTCAAACTTTAAGTATGTGTAATTAATTTAAAAGAAAAATCGCTCTTAAAATACACTTTAGTGTCAGACAAAATGACTGTAGGTGTGTCTCAGTCTCTTATTTTATTTAAAACCACTATCAATGACTTACATCACATAACAAAATTGAAAGAATTATTTAATGTAAAAAAAAACTAATTCCTCTGTTTTGCTTGGAATTGCTTGAATTCATTGAATAAAATTAATTTCAATTTGTAAGAGTGTTTTCATGAAACGTTTGTTCGCGAGAAAATCAACACCAGATTCAAATATGGCATTTAAATGATTACAGCAGCGCTATTTGCATAGCTGGGACCGAGTAGCACATTTTTCGAAACACGATTGACATCGGTATGGAGTGGTAGTTGTGTTCAAGAATTATTGATCTGTGGTGTCAGAACCTATAAAAGCTGAGTGGCGGTTCAGAAAAACTCGAAGTCGACCGCAAAACTCAAAAAACGGGTTTTCATTCGAAAAGACAGTGGCGTCATTTATTATTATTATATTGAATCGGGTTCAGTGGTGGTGAAGTTGGCGCCACTGGAAAAGTTGGACCTAGATTCCTATCTACTCCGCCCTAAAGTACAAGTCAGAACGCTGAAGTTCTTTAGGTCGGTCCGCAAATTAGTAGGGATTATCTGAAAGCCCGAAAGGAAGTTTTTGTCCACAAGAATAAAGTTTTGCTGAACAAAATTTTGAATTTTAGAAAAATTCATAAATTTTCGTAGCCACAAGAACTATACAGCAACACATCAGTTTCAATTTTGTACAAAATTGTAAGCAAAAATGTTGGATTTCTACCAGATTGTTGAATCACCATAAGTGCCGATGCGTATGGATGCGATTTGATTGATTTTAAATTTGTTAACCGGGAGATCAAAGTGTTCGGCCAAATATTTCCAAAAACAAAATTTTTTGTAAGTGGTGACGTTCGACCATACGTCGTGAGCCAATGTGAATTAAAGTTGATTGCTTTCGAAATCGTTGACCGGGAAGTGTTCTTTCGAACAAATTGCGTGGTTGACTAGCAGTTTTGCTAGCAAATGTTCAGCCTTGTAAATGCGAAAATGTCGACAGCATCTCAGTACCATACTGTTTGTGTGTAGTTTTGTTTGTGTCTGTGTTGCTTGACTGTGAGATTTCGGACGAAATGTCCAGTCACCTGGTTGACGACATTCAGACTAGAGTCTTCAAAGACCAAATAAATTGTTGTGAGTGAAAAGAAAATTGGTTGTCGTCGTCTTTGATTTAAGCCCAGCAAACTTCGACACGGTCAGATTTTCTTTTCTTTGATTATTTTATTAAAACTGGTCATAAATGGCCAACAATTAATTTACATCGGAATTAGTTTTTGGCTAGTATTTAACTGGTAAGTAATTTTAATAATGTGGCAGTAAAATTTTAATCCAAAAGCAATAAATTTAATAGAGTGGCAGTTAAAATAATTTGCGGCACTAGAAATAATTATGGGCACTAGGTTTTTGTAATTGATATTTTGGCAATAAATTTAAGGTTCTGGCAATAATCTGGCAGTAAATTGTTGTTATCATTTAATTAATTGTATTATAGGATTGTATGTAGTCTCAATAAAAATGATTACTTTAGCAGTAAAATTAATCGTCACAACAACGTGGCTAATGGACTACCCTAACATTTTTTAAAGCGCAACGTAATTTGAATTCGTAGCATTTCGTAAAAGGGATCATCAGCCGCTTACCTAACATTTTTTCAAGCGCAACAAAATTCGCATTCGTAGTATTTCGTAAAAGCATTCATCAGTCTCTTACGTAACATTTCGTAAAAGGGATAATCAGTCGCTTACCTAACATTTCGTAAAAGGGATCATCAGTCGCTTACCTAACATTTTTTAAAGCGCAACATAATTCGCATCAGTCAGCTAACATAAATTTTTTGCGATTTGATTCTAGCGATACTTCACTAGAATGAGTAAGCATCAGTAACATTTTGTAAAAGGGAGCGCACTTGCTTATTAAATATTACTGCCGTAATATAAAATTTACTGCCAAAGTATTAAATTTACTGCCAAAATATTAGAGTTATTGCCAAAAATATTAAATTTATTGCCAAAATATTAATTGCAAAAACTTACTGCCCATAATTATTTCTACTGCCGAAAATTATTTTTATTGCCACTTTATTAAATTTACTGCTTTTGAATCAAAATTTTACTGCCATAAAGTGAGTGTTGTGGGATAGTGGGTAACTACTCCTGATTATTGACGAGTTCGTGTGGCTTGGTCCTTTTGAGCCATCTTTTGTTACATAGCATAGTCATAGATTCCCTCATTAGGGAATTAAATGAAAAAGGCATTTTTGCTCAGGGCTACTCAGATGATCTGACCGTATTAATTAGAGGAAATTTCGAGAGTACGCTAGGAGACCGCATGAGGGATTCCGTAAAGATCGTTGAGAATTGGTGTCGCAAGAACGGCCTCAACGTTAACCCTAAGACTAAACTTGTGTTATTTAGCAAAAGACACAAGGGCGAGCACCTTGTGGGTGAAGTGAGGCTATTCAGTAAAGTGATTGGACTTAGTCCTCAAGCCAAATACCTTGGCGTTATCTTTGACAGTAAGCTCAACTGGATAGCACATGTAAGTGACAAAGCGGAGAAGGCACTTACAGCTTTCTGGACTTGTAGAGGAGCTTTCGGCAGGAATTGGGGATTACCGTCCAAAGCCATACTATGGTTATATGAGACAATAATTACCCCAATGTTGTGCCATGGGTGCGTGGTTTAGTGGCCTAGGCTGGAAAAAGTCAGTGCCAGGAAAGCCCTAGTAGACTTGCAGAGACTGGTGTGTATATGCATCAGTGGTGCAATGAAGACTACGGCAACAGCAGCAATGGAGACGCTGTTGAATCTGCCACCTGTCGACCTGATGGTGAAAACAAAAGCTTTCGCCACGGCAGACAGATTAGCGCAGAATGGGTTGTGGACTAGAAATTTCCACGTCGGCCATGGAACGATTGGTAATTTGATACAAGACCCAATCTTTGACATGCCGCGGGATCGCATGAAACCAAGACTCGATTTTGTTATGAACTTTCAGGTAGAGAAGCCGGAAAGGGAGGCGTGGTCTGGCAGTTGGCCGGTCCATCTACCCGAAAGTAAATTGATTAGATACACGGATGGATCCAAGTCAGCTGAAAGCTCGGAAGTTGGGGTCTTCAACCCAGAGACTGAGACCGGCACTTAGCAAAGCCTCGGCATTCATGCTAGTGTCTTTCAGACTGAAACCTTTGCCACACTCCTTGGAGTCAGAGAAATGTTGCCGAAAGACACTCATGGGCGGGCGATTTACGTCTGTTCGGACAGTGAGTCCATGCTTAACGCGCTGGCATCACCGATGGTGACATCCAAGATAGTGAAGGAGTGTAAAGATTACCTAAACGATATGGGCCGGAGTAACCGGATTACTCTTGTTTGGGTACCAGGCCACTCTGGAATTCACCGTAATAAGATTGCTGATGAGTTGGCCAGAGTGGGCTATTCGGCGCCAGTGTACGGACCTGATCCGCAAATCCCAATACCTCAGGAACTCTGCGTAAGAGTACTTAGGAACTGGAGGAAAGATCAGCACGCAGAGCGCTGGAGGGCCTATGAAGGGGGTGTACACACGAAACACTTCTTCCCGAAACCCAATGAAAAATGGTCCAAGGTACTAATCGGCATGCAGAGGAATCGCATCTGCAGGATAGTTGGGGCGATTACTGGACACTGCGGCCTAAATAGTCACCTTAGGAAGATGGGGCTCTCGGATACGTAAGATTGCACCTGTGGATTAGGAGAGGAAACGGGATTACATATTATTTGTGATTGCCCCAAATTCCTTCAACTATTTGGGTGATTATACCATTTCACCGTCCGAGGTTCTCAAACTGGGACCTGTCGTGTTGGACAAGTTCCTGGCTGAGACTAGACGGTTTATTTGATTTATATGATGATGAAGGTGACAGAGAACAAAGGATTACTAGATCTGTGTTCTGAGATCCGAATCCTCGGATCGCCCCAAGCTGATAAATCTAAAAAAAAATATTGATGATCTTGATTTGCGATTTAGAATCCAATATAATTTTCTAAAGCGAGGGTTCAGTTCGGTGATGTTGGCGTTTTTGTGTTCAATCCACTTATTTTTGGCATCGACGTGCATCCCAAGGTATGTCGCCGAGTTTTTATGGGGGATGAAGTTTCCATCTTTAGTCGCTTCGGGTTTAGAATCCGTTTGTTCTTCTCGATACATTTAGGTTCACTGGCTAATTATTAACACATTTTAACACTTTCAAAAAACGATTTTCTTGTCTGCTTCACACTAAGCCTGTGCTGACGTATTGGCCGCGTACTTTCGCCAATGAATGACTGCTGATGCTTCCTACATGCCACCTTAAGACGGTTCTGTTGCAAGTGGGAGAACGGACCTGCATCACATTTCTTCATCTAGGGGATTCTCGGCCGATGTATACATTAACATTCACCATAAACATGATTGGAAATAACAACCAGCTGCTGTATTTGCTTGTGGTGAACTTCGATCCAAGTATTAAGATGACGTTCATAGTGATGACAAAGCAAAGAAAAGACAAAATGTATGAACTCATTTGAAACAATGTTTGCCGATAGGAATTGAGATTCAACGAAAAATACATTCATTGGTATTGACATTGCCAGAAAATGTTTTGGCACCAAAACGAAGCAGCTGATTATGTAAAAATGAAGGAAATGCAATAAAATTCCTAATCGAATTCAGTTAAGAATTTATTTACGAAAAAACGATTTGTATTTGCGAGTACTCAAAAGTTATAACTTTTTTCCACCCCGAAAAAAGTAAACGTAATAAAGTTCTACATTCTTCACATATCTATAACTTTCGGCTGTGCTTATTGTGTTGCATATTTTCCATTACGTCAAAGAAAGAAAAAAGTGAACTTTAATATTCAAAAATTCCCCATCGCATACGAAAAATTTCTCTCGATTCGTCAATAATGTTGAAACGTTTGATTACATTCACAAATGACTACAAAATTGTTCGTGGCATGATTTCATATTCAATTCTATGGCCGGTGGGAAACCTCATGCAGCAAACATTTGTCGAGAACAAAAATTTTCGTACATACGATTGGAAAAAGTGTTTAAGGTAAAATTATCATTTATTTTCATTTGATGATTCAATGAATCGGAAGTGTTTTACGGAATTGAAGGTTTTCTGTATATGGAGCATGTATAATGGGTCCGACTATGTTTTTCTGGGTGAGACTTGCTGCAAAATTATGGCCGGGACAAACGTTTAGAAGTTCAATATCGAAAGCAATAACTGAACAATTCACCTACGATCCGGCGTCTATATGTACGTTTCTGTATTTAATGACATTATTTGAGGGTAAATCAATGAGAGCTGCAAAACATGAGGTAAATGTGCCGTTTGGAAATGAAAAAAGAGGAAATAAAAGTACAAAATTTTCAGTTAAAAGCCAAATTTTTCGACACATACAAAGTGGGCGCCATCTATTGGCCTATCGTACAAACTATAAATTTCAAATTTGTTCCTGTTAGAAATCAGGTGGTGTGTACGAGTTTCTTTAGTATGCTGTGGAGTGCCTTCTTAGCTTATATGAAACACATAGAAATTGAAGAACATAAACTGCATGAAAACGACGAAAAATGACGAATAAATGTGAAGTTAAAGTTAAGTTAAATAAAGGATTTTGAAAAGATAACATCAAAAGGATCTTAGCTTTCGTACCTGCAACCAAACGATGGAGATCCAAGTTGGCAGTCAATGAAGAATGTCTGTACTAGAGCCACAAAGGTTATGCATTTACCATATTATTTGTAACCAGCGGAATTCGCTCTTCTTTTAGTGAAAGTGGGACTGTGGGGTAGAGATGCCGAATCCGCTAAAAAAAGAGAATTGTTGAATACTTTTGTACATCTATTGAAAATCCGAAAATTTCGAAATGCAATTTCGATTTTTATTTTTCAATTTTCAACCTCACTGTACCTTTTTTTTTATAAGGGTGGGGAAATCTTCATAGACCTTCTGGACCAAGGTAGTGTTGTATGCCTTTCTTTAATGACCTACCAACTAAAACCCCCTTCCTTACTCTCCATAGTCTCTTCTCCCCGGAACCACCTCACAGCACTACTTCGGGGAGGGGCTGTGCTTTCGCACCTACTCTCTCAGATAAACTTGCAGTCGTCTTTGATCGCCTCTCCATGCACTTTGCAGCTTCCCCATTATATTTGCAACTACATGATCCGCTACTTTTCACGCCTCCACATCGCGGCACATCTCCGAAATTATGTTGCTTTCGGCATTTACCTCTGACCTTCTCGCCGTCATCAGCTCACCTCGCTCTTGTTCGAAGCGGGGGTAGGCGATCCCTCTCGCATATCGTGCAAAAAGGTGATTCTGTGAATCCGAACCTGTGTAGGTACTTCCTGAAGCATCCGAGGCCCGACAGAAACTGTGTCAATTGGAAGTCAACCTCTCCATGTTTCCTTTGTAAGCACGTCGTTCTGTTTGGTATGAGTCTATGGGTTCACCTCCCCCTGTTCGAGAAGTCCCACTGTCTCAGTGGTTCAGCTCTTAATTGCATCCTAACTGTTTTGGTAGTTTGACCCTCCCTTCTCTTCCTTCTATGACATTCGCTGTCTTCCGTCAGAGTTATGCATATGGGGATCGTCCCGGCTTCTAGGGATATCGTTCGGTATGCGCTTGCGACTCTCATGCTTGCCAGCCTTTGGGTTCTATTAAGCCTCCTCCGGTTCCTCTTCGCATCTAGCGCCTGTATCCACGCTGGTGCCCCGTAGCGAAATTTCGATAGGGTGACGCTTTCTAGGAGCCTTCTGTTGCTGCTGCGCGGTCCAAAACTGTTTGGCTTTATTCTGGCCAGTGCTGCGGTGGTTTTCATTGCCTTTTCGCATTGTGTAGTCCACATGACTATTGAAATTTCCGCGGTCGTCCAGCATAACTCCTAGGTATTTTAATTGGCGAGTGAATGTGCTTTGTTCCCCGTCAATGTTCAAAACGATCCTCTCAGTTTTTTTTTGCCAGTTATTGACTAGTATGATATCGGTTTTCTGGCTTCAGTTTTGCCGTTGTCATCCAGTTTTCGACAGTTTCTAGCGTCTCCATCGTAACTACCTCCACCTCAATCGTAGACGTTCCGGATACCGTGAGGATCAAGTCGTCGGCAAAAGTAATCGTCTTAGCGCATCTTGGCAGTTTCAGCCGCAGCGCTGTGTCATACAATACATACCACAGCGCTGGTCCTAATATGGATCTCTGTGGTACTTCAGTTGTGATTTCTACTGTCTTCTCCCTTCATTAGTATCGTACGTTAACACTCGTCGTTTGAAATAGCCTTTCAGCATCCTGCAGAGGTAATCGGGGACTCTCATGGCATGCAACGTCTTTGCTATCTTCATCCAGCTTGCGCTATTAAAGGCATTTCTGACATCTATAGTCGTTACAGCACAGAAGCGGTTATCCAAATTGTTCGTCTGACAGTTCGTGCTCGCCAACTGTGGCATTTCTTAGTCTATTCAGAAGCGCGGCTTCATAAGGCCATGTGATCTGTTCGTGTTGTGGGAAGAGCTCTCTCACTATGACACCTAGCCTCTCCAGGCACTTTTCTTTCGGCTCCGATGCACCTTTCATCATCGTCATTACTGTTCTGAACACATTGCCCCACGGGTTTACGTCTGCCTCCTGGCCCAGTTTCTTCCAACAATCCCTCTTACTCGCCCGAATTGCTCGCTTCAGTGCTAATTTTGCGTTACGATGTTCCTCACACCTCACCGCTCTCGTTTCTGGCCCATTGCATTCTCCTTCTTGTCTTAAAACAATTCGCTCGCAAAAGTCTTATTTCGTCGTTCCACCAAAATGCCGGTTTTCGTCCATTCCACGGCTTCATCTTTCTTGGCACCGCCGCTTCACATGCATTCGCCACTTCTCTCGTCAATTCTTCTGCCGATTTCTCTTCGTGGTCGTCTTTTGATTGGAGATATTCCTTGAAAACTTCTTGATCGAGATTTCCCGTCCTCCATCCTCTCTCCTATGAGTCATCTGTCTGGTCAGCCCATTCGCAGTTGCTTCTATTAATTCGGTAAGGCTATGCAATAATTGCTACGTCACATTTTTGTTCCGCTGAGGTTTGCCAAAGAAGTTGTTGTGCCATGTCAAAATGGTTAAGATTCATTTGGATCACTTCCATTCTTGTTCTGTCTTTGATTTAAGCGCGTGTTTAAATACTGGGCATCTCGCTCCACCAGTCACGTGGTCATTTTCTGACGTGCACAGCAGGCATTTTGGCGGTTTCGTGTAATCTCTTGCAAGGTGGCTTGTCCCCCACATTTCCTGCACAGGTTGGATCTATCCTTTCCCTTACAATTTCTTGCCTTTTCAGAATCTTAATCGCTGCGTCCACTGGGAGTTTTATTTCCGCCGTTTGGAGTTCGTCTTTGGTTTTCCTCATGCATATCGTCATTGAGTCTATCTCCTCATTTATATTACCTTGTACTTTCAGAGCTTTTCGAAGGTCTTCGCTTGTCGTGATCTCGTCCATATACCTACATTCAATCGTGATCATGTGGCACATCGCTCTCACTTTTGCTGATTGGCCCAGTGACCTCTTGACTAGCTCTTTATAATCTGCGCTTTTAATCTCTGGGCTCTTCTAAAGTTTAAATAACATTTCGCTTTTCTGCGTTCGTCTTATTCTCACTGCCTCACTCACCACCTCACTGCTCATAGCTGCACCTCAATGGTTGATGTAGGGCCTCAACGCTGCAGCGATAGTTGTTGCCTATGTTTTTTCGATTGTCTAATAAAGTTATGTCTCTCATTGGCACTTAGCTTGGGAAAAAGTTGGCCAAGAAAAAAACCGCCAAGAAAAGACTAGAAAAACTATGGAGATTCGCCTGTCTCTGTATAGCAGGGGCGAAACGTTGGAAGCTCTCACAGCTATTCCGCCTGTAGAACTCTTCGTGAAATCAGTCGCCTTTAGCCTCTTTTAACGTGCGATGTAATGGGTAGTTTGTGAAACAAGTAGATTTCGCAATAAACAGCTGCCTCAGAACGATCACAGGGACATTTCGTAAGGAAAAGATCCTTAGTTTAATTGTCACCATAGTTTTTTCTGGGTTTCCATTAAAGCTTCGTTGGCATGTAATTTTTGTAACATTTCGTAAAAAGAACAGACACAGGAACGGAAAAGTGAAAACCGACAGGTTTCTGATTTATCATATGAATTAACCATACAATTCAGAAACGACATCTATTTTTTTGTGAGCAAATTTATTCTTTTAGCAGCAAAATTATTTTTTTGAGCAGCAATTTTATTGTTTTTTTCAGCAAATATATTTTTTTCGTCAGTAAATTTAATGTTTTATTTCAGCAAATTTATTGCTTTCTCAGCAGCAATATTATTCTTTTCATCAGCAATATTATTAGTTCCCCAACAGCAAATTTATTGGTTTCTAAGCAGCAATATTATTCTTTTCATCAGCAATTTTATTTGTGCTCCAACAGCAAATTTATTGATTTCTATCAGAAAAATTATTCTTTCATCAGCAAATTTATTTGTGCTCGAACAGCAATATTATTATTTTAGCAGATAAATTTAATTTCGCATGGCCTGCCCCGCCGTGTGCGTGGGTCATTCGACGAGCGGAGCGATTCGAATGGTCCACGCACACGGCGGGGCAGTCCATGCTCCAACTACTATAATTTGTTACGGGTTTTAATTGGTGTCTGACCTACCTCGGCAGGTGAGACTCCAATCACAGTAATTTTTAGGGCTGCTAATAAATTTGCTGCTGAAAAATATTAATTTTGCTGCTTCGAAAGGTATAAATTTGCTGATAGCAAAATAATAAGTTTGCTTCTAAGAGATAGCAGAAAAAATAATTAATTTTGCTGATGGCAAAAAATAAATTTGCAGATAGGAAACAAATAAAATTGCTCTTCAAAAAAAAAATAAATTTGCCGATGAAAAAATAAATTTGCTGACATATAGAATAAATTTGCTGAAAAAGGGGTATAATTTGCTGCAAAAAACGTTATTTTTGCTGAAAAAAAAGAATATCACAAAAAATATATCCCATTCAGAAACTTGCCGGTTTTCACTTTTCCGTTCCTGTAGTTATTTTTGTTAACAGTCTTAGTTTGAGCCATAATTTTGCTGAGTAAAATCATTAAATTTGCTTATAAAACCAATAATTTCCTTGACTGAAAGTCTTATGAAAGTCTTATGAAA
The DNA here is from genome assembly GCA_029228625.1 of Pseudolycoriella hygida. NCBI lineage: Eukaryota > Metazoa > Arthropoda > Insecta > Diptera > Sciaridae > Pseudolycoriella > Pseudolycoriella hygida. Next base: position 126,857,971 of record CM055406.1, read on the forward strand.
ATAAATACCTATGAGAAAAATGTATGATATCTACATGAAAAACCTTAAATACCTGCAAAAAATTTTCCTTGTTAGCACGATAACTTGAGTAATTCCTAACCAATTTTCCAAATCTTTCTTTTAATCGCTGCGGAATTAAATTCCCGAAGCTAAGTTCGAAGATGGGCTATGTAGGACTACGGAACTGGAAGTTATTCCGGAAAAACCGATTTTTTTTTTGTTTTTTTCTTTAGTATTAGAAGTATTAGAATGATACATCGAAATGTAGTAGAATGATATATAGAGAAAATTAAATTGTATGGTTTGCAATGTGATAGTAACAGTCTCTTATGGATGTAAGTGTATAAAGTTTATAGCTAGTTAGGCAGTCACGTCACAGTCACGGACAACTATCAAGTTGATAGTTGGACAACTATCAAGTTGATAGCTAGACAACTATCAAGCGAATAGTCAGACAACTATCAAGTTGATAATTGGACAACTATCAAGTTGATAGTTAGACAACTATCAAGTTGATAGTTAGACAACTATCAAGTTGATAGTTAGACAACTATCAAGTTGATAGTTGGACAACTATCAAGTTGATAATTGGACAACTATCAAGTTGATAGGTGAACAACTATCAAGTTGATAGTTAGACAACTATCAAGTTGATAGGTGGACAACTATCAACTTGATAGTTGGACAACTTATCAAGTTGATACTTAGATAAGTATAAAGTTGACAATCATCTCAGAGGAATTTTGACAGTGAGGTAGCAATAGCAATGCTGATCTTGCATTTGTAATTTTTCGACGGGTTGAAACTCTCACACATACAAAACAATCGTTATATGAGTTCTATTTTATGCAAAATATTCGATTAGAGATTATATTTTGTATGTGTGAGACTTACAACCGGTTGACAAATTACGAATTCAATATCAACATTGCTATTGTTATCTCACTGTCATAATCGACGATGGACAATATTGGCCTAATCGTCTGGTCTGGTAGACATTGCAGTTTTTAGACTTGTACGAAGTTATCGCCAGAGTCTATTAGAATTGTTTTAGTCAACAAAATTGTTTTATCTCCTATAGTGACAAAGTAAGAAATAGCGCCTAGGTACTTCAAAAAGATTCCCACTCGATTGATACTGGGGCAGTTGTTAGTTGATATTTTAATAGTTTGTAGCTAATTGCTAATAATAGCTGATAGTTGATAATAATTTGATAGTTGACAATTTCATAGTAGATAGTAGATTATGCAACCATTGCTGATACTCAACTATTGAGTGATTAGTCAACGATCAGGTTGATATTCAACTACCAACTATCAACTCGATAGTCAACTATCAAGTTGATAGTCAACTATCAAGTTGATAGTCAACTATCAAGTTGATAGTCAACTATCAAGTTGATAGTCAACTATCAAGTTGATAGGCAACTATCAAGTTGATAGTCAACTATCAAGTTGATAGTCAACTATCAAGTTGATAGTCAACTATCAAGTTGATAGTCAACTATCAAGTTGATAGTCAACTATCAAGTTGATAGTCAACTATCAAGTTGATAGTCAACTATCAAGTTGATAGGCAACTATCAAGTTGATAGTCAACTATCAAGTTGATAGTCAACTATCAAGCTGATAGCTAACTATCAAGTTGATAGTCAACTATCAAACTGATAGCCAACTATCAAGTTGTCAAAAATATGAGCTATAAACCTCGACAAATTACTTCATCATTTATTACGCATATTTCGATCAGAAGCCATCTCCGTCATTATTATCAACAATGAAGTTGATAGTCATCTATCAAGCTTATGGTCAACTATAAAAACGAAGCGGGAGTACACATTTCTATCAGTCGGAAATCAGCTTTTGTAGGGCAAACTTCGAAAGCTCAGTAAGAACCGAGGGGTGACGCACTTCTACGGTTTATGGAATAAATGGAAATAAATGGAATAAATGATAATTTTTTCAAATTCGTCAAAACCTCAAATAGACTTAATTTTGATGGCAACGCACACAACAAACCATATTAATGTGTCAAAAAGTGAAAAAACCCACTTTTGAAAACTTAAAAGAATTTTTGTTGAAATAAAATTTAATCTCATCAAGATGCTCAAGATGCTCAAAATGCTTTATAATTTGTGCAAACCTTTTCTTGAACTTATTTGTCTAACTTGTGATGTGTTTGGTTCAGATATTTCGCAAAAACAAAAAAAAATTTTTTGGTAAAAAATGGAATAAATGAAGTGCATCACCCCTCGGTAAGAACTCAAAAAATGACTTGACTAACTATAAATTCGATCTCTGACTCAGTAACAATTTGATAGTTGTCAACTCGACTAACTAAAAACGCGATAGTTTGTATTTTATCATCTTGTTTGTATTGTGCATTGCATAGTAGGCTAACTGTCAACTTGATTGTTGAATAACTATCAACTTGATCGTTGACTAACTATCAACTTGATTGTTGACTATCAACTTGATTACTGACTATCAGCTTGATTGTTGACTATAAACTTGATAGAATTTAATAGATTGACCGTCTAATTGGTAGTTTACTTTGTATCAAGTTATCCATCAAAAGTTGATAAACTGTCGATAGACTTACGAGTGCGACGTTTGCACTTGCCCGGTTTAATTATATGTCCTCAAGTAGAAAATAACTTTCAAAGCTATCATAATTGATGATCCACTGTTATGGATGATCAACTATCGGAGCGGATGGTCAGCGATCAGGTGTACTATCCAACTTCAATTAGTTGAATATTAGTACACAAAAATAATGGTTTTGCAAACAAACATTCTAAATAAAGCATTAAAAGCGTTGGAAAAACTAGTTAAAAACTTTTACGAGTGCGAAGTTTGCGGGGCGAGCGAAGCGAGGTCCGTAATCGCACGAGTTTAATTATTTGTTCATTTCCATATTTTCATTGTTCATATTCTGAAATATATTGGCACGTACGAGACACTCAATAATTTTTTTCCAATCTTATTTTGTTATTTACACTTATTATTTTAAAAATACATGCATATGACAAAAAAATGAATTAATAGAAAATATGGCAGATATTCATTTAATTTAATTAATGATGATATAAATGAACAGAATTTTAAAAAATCTAAATAGCTAAATTCATGTAATCATTCTTCGGATGAACAAAGAAGTTTTGTGACCGTATGGTCATTTCCAACAAATGTCAACTTTTATACTTACTTACTCCCTTCCCTCCAAGTTATGGTTTCATATTTTCGCTTTCACCCCGTGGTATGAAGTTTGTTATTTTCGTTTTTCTTTCGGCGCAGCTTAGGCTAGTCAAAATTAGCAACATTTGTATGGGAGACCTTGCAAAAATTAGGACAAAAGGAAATAAAACGGGATTCGATAGGGCGGAGGGGTGTCTACCATAGCCCGAAACTCCCAAAAAATCCCACTGTAGGGTTTTGAGAAAATCGCGAAAAACCCAAAAAATTGAGGTTTTGTGCAAACTTTCTGCTACTGTTAAAGGAAAATCTAAGTTTTCCAAAAAATTTTCCGATGACAATTTTTCCCAAATTTTAAATATTTCAAATTTTCTAATACACTCTTCCTCGCCGATTTTGGTAATTTTTTGGCTGAGATACGATTTTTCAAATTCAAAATTCAAAAGTCTCAAAAACATCTTTGGAGTATTCTAAACATTTCATATTAACATGATTTTCCTTTTCGAACTCGACGAAAAATTTCCCTCTAATGTCGAAAATTTCATCACACTCTGAAAAACGTCTACGAGAACCAAATCTGCATGAAAAATAATCAATGTTTTTGTTCGAAAAAATCGTTTTAAGTCAATTATTTGATTAACAAAATTATTTCTTGTGTTCTTGTAGGTGATGAGGCGACCGAAAAAAATTGCCAAGTAGACCATGGTGGCGCCACCAGCGCTTTTTAGTAAAAAATTTACACTTTGTGCGAAATCTATCAATCATATTGGGTTGCTATGAAAGACAAAGTTGTTCTTTGTTGTGTGAGGGTGGTGGGGTGATCAAAATTATGGCTGCCGTTGATGGTGGCACCACCAGCGTATTTTTACCAGGATTTAGATTTATCAGATTGGGTCGGTCCATCTCTGGTCCTTGAAACACAGATCTGATGATCCTTTGTTTCGTACCCCGTTCATCATGTAAATCTCGAAAACCTCACAGTTCCTACAAGGAGCCTGTCTGAAGCGGCAGGTCCCATTTTAGGTACTGTTGCAGGTTGGACCACATGACTACCCAGAGTCCTAAGCCTCAGTGAGGAAAACTTCGGGCATTCGCATATAACGTGAACGCCCGTTTCCTCACTTAAGCCGCAGTTGCAGTTGGGATCGTTGAAGATCCCCATTTTCGCCAGGTGCTTGCTCAGTCCGCAACGCCCGGTGATCGTACCCACCACCCTCTTGATACTCTTCATGACCATGTTTAACAGTTCTCTGGCCCACCTCCCATCGGGCACCGCGAAGAAACGCTTCGTGTGCATTCTTCCTTCATAGGCGCTCCAATAGTTAGCGAATTCCGACCTCACCCAGCTCTTCATCGCTTTCACGCATGTTGAGTGTGGGATGGGTATAAGAGGTTTCGGCCCACAATTCAATGTTGCTGAGCTTCTTCTCGCTAGCTCATCCGCTCTCTCGATTCCCTCCACATCAGAGTGTCCGGGAACCGAGGCCAGCGTGACCTGATTTCTCAGTCCCATCTGGTTCAGCGTTTCCTTCAGCTCTTTTACTAGCCTAGATGTCACGACAGGCGACATAAGCGCTTTAATCATCGCCTCACTGTCAGAACAGACTGTCACATTTTCTCCACATACCTCTGCTGGGAGAACCTCCCGCGCTCCCATCAGTGCCGCGAAAGTTTCAGCCTGAAAAACATCGGCGCATCCACCTAGGTGGTACCATCTTTCCGTCAAAGGTTCCGCAGAAAATGCTCCGACTCCCGTGCCTTCTGAAGTTTTGGAGCCATCAGTAAAGCTCACAGTTCCTTCATCTGATAGGCAGCTTGGCCAACCTTCCAGCCATTCAAACCTGCTGGGTACGACAGCCTCGAAACGTCTTACGAAGTCTGTCTCCGGTTTCATTCGGTCCCTAGGCATCGCAAAGACCTCGTTTGTGATAGCCTTCTTGGTTATCCTATGGCCCGAAATGAAATTTGGAGTCCAAAGATCGTTCTGAGACAGGCCTATCCATCGCAGCAAAAGCGTTTCTTCCCGGTGCCCGATGGGATGTGGGCCAGAGAACTGTTAAACATGAACAGGAAGCGCATCAAGAGGGTGGTGGTTGCGATCACCCGGCATTGCGGACTGAGCAAGCACCTGGCAAAAATGGGGATCTTCAACGAGCCCAACTGCACCCGCGGCCTAAGTGAGGAAACGGGCGTTTACGTTATATGCGAATGCCCAAAGTTTTCCTCACTAAGACTTAGGACTCTAGGAAGTCATGTGGTCCAACCTGCAACAGTACCTAAAATGAGACCTGCCGCTTCAGACAGGCTCCTTGTAGGAACTGTGAGGTTTTCGAGATTTACATGATGAACGGGGTACGAAACAAAGGATCATCAAATCTGTGTTTCAAGGACCAGAGATGGACCGACCCAATCTGATAAATCTAAATCCTGGTAAAAACGCGCTGGTGGTGCCACCATCAACGGCAGCCATAATTTTGATCACCCCACCACCCTCACACAACAAAGAACAACTTTGTCTTTCATAGCAACTCAATATGATTGATAGATTTCGCACAAAGTGTAAATTTTTTACTAAAGAGCGCTGGTGGCGCCACCATGGCCTATTTGGCAATTTTTTTCGGTCGCCCCATCACCCACAAGAGCACAAGAAACAAATTTGTTAATCAAATAATTGACTTAAAACGATTTTTTCGAACAAAAACATTGATTATTTTTCATACAGATTTGGTTCTCGTAGACGTTCTTCAGAGTGTAATGAAATTTTTCGTCGAATTCGAAAAGGAAAATTATGTTAATATGAAATGTTTAGAATACTCCAAAGATGTTTTTGAGACTTTTGGATTCCAAATTCGGAGGAAGGTTTCTTCGATATACCGGTATAAAGTCGAAACAAATTTTCGCGGAGGTCATTTTTTCGATGAAATTTTGACTTCGAAAAATCGTATCTCAGCCAAAAAATGACTAAAATTGATGAGATAAAGTGTTTTAGAAACTTTGAACTATCTTAAATTTGGGAAAAAAAAGTAGTCGGAAAATATTTTGGAAAACTCCGATTTTCCTTTAACAACAACAAAAAGCTTGCACAAAACCTCAATTTTTTGGGTTTTTCGCGATTTTCTCAAAGACCTACAGTGGGATTTTTTGGGAGTTTCGGGCGATGATGGACATCCGTCTGCCCTATCGAATCTCGTTCTATTTGCTTTTGTCCTAATTTTTGCAAGGTTGACATCGGATTTGACCAGCCTAGCTGGTAAAAAACTATTTTCACTAAATGCATAATCTTCCTTTGGCCTTCCCAAACCTTCTCCTATCAACGAAAAATTATTCGAAATACATATTTCCGAGCAAGAATCGATTTAATTGGAAAATGCATGGAGAATGTCTCTATATGAATTTTAAATCTTATTATATGGCTACTTTCAATGACACCATGCCAAGACAACTGTGAAATAAAGTCGCAAAATATTCAATTTCATTTGTTTTACTTGGACATATTTTAATTGAATGAAATATGGTTTAACAAATACATTGAACAGCGTTCTTGTAGTAGGGTATGCTTCTCTTGATTATAATGAAAAAGTAAAAAATCAGTCAAGGGATCTGACACAGCCAAAAGGTGGGACCTAGTTTCACTGACCGAAGGCAATAATTTTGCTGATCAAAAATGATACGTTTGCCGACTAAGAGCTATAATTTTGCTGACCATATATTATCCCTTAGCTTTCTCATTTTAAATTCAAAACTAATTTAAAACTTTCAAAATTCTTCTGATTTGGTTAATATTATCATCCCCGTAAAATGAATAATAAATCGAGTTGAAATAGAAAACATTCTTTTTATTTCCGGCGCAAAAACCACACAAACAATGCTTTAACTTCAACTATTTTAGTTCGTTCGATAGAAGAATATTGCATTGCTATCTTCACAGTGTAGTTGGTTTTTGTACACCAATGAAGTTCGTCATCGTGCCCATCTTATTTGGATCATAGTCAGCGATTTTCTACAGTTCGTAAGTTTTCTTACATAACGCTTGATGTGGAATGCCTTTCAAATTGTTAAGTATTTTTAAATGGATCGCTTATGCTGTAATAATGGTAATTGTTGTGGTAGCGTTGTATAAATGTTAGTGTGTTAGTCGCTAAACATCGCCGATACAACACTTCTACAGCATTAACAAACCACACTGCTGCTCTTCGCACAAACGCTCACGAAATATCAGTGTCGCTAATTGATTTCACTTATCGAATTGGAACTATTTATTTATTTGATTATTTTGTTATCAACGACGTTAAGCTTACTGATAACAATAAGTAGACAAATTAGACCAAATCTGAATAAAAAGTTCACAAACATTGATTGAAAAAGAAAAAGAAAAAGAAATTATTTCATCTCATAGATGGCGCTCAGCTTACCACTGACACAGTAAAAACTTTCAGGTAATGAAAGGATCTCAAAAACTAGAACGACAAACATCGAAATGATCTAGCCCCTAACCCTGCATGGGTTGTCAAGGCAAATTGAGTGGTTCGGACTCTAGGGTCCATGAAGTCGCAAAAAATATAAACTAATGCTACGCTGAGCCGAACAAATTTCCATAATCCGAAACTAACGTTGTAAGTAATGTCGAGAATATAATAATAGCAGCAGCGGTAGCGCAGGGCGTGACGTAGTCTCTACACCACAATAAAGTCCCAAAAAACGTCATACAAAAACCTACAGGACAATACACTTATGTATAGGCGAACTTTTCAGTTGTTCTTTCCTGCCTTCTCTCACTCAAAATTAACTTAAAAATACTACATCGAATTTCCAATCCAACGATCTATCAGTCATGGAAATCGGTTGGAAATGAGCTGAGTTATCGATATATAAGGATGGCATTTTTCCAAGTATTTTCCATTCTCCTACTGTTCTCATTATTATGGAACCGCTTTTCTGATCTGCCAGTTTCTGTCTATCTATCTATCTATCTATCTATCTCTCTATTAATATTTCTTTTAGAACTAGCCATCCGATTTTCTTGTCATTTTCAATCTCGCTTCCAGACGAAAAATTTCTTTAACCGCTTTTCTTCGAAAGTAACGGATTTTCTTCTATCGCTCATTAAATATTTCCTGAATACTGAAATATACAATCTGTTGAATTGCAATCCCAAGACTGTTAGTTTCTTCGGGAAATTTACAAAGATTCGTGAGGAGAATTTTGAATGTCAATTGCTCAAGCCACACTCCAAGGTATTGAGCCAATCGGACGCGAGGCGATGGCGTCTTCCCAATCCGCTACTATAAGTTAATTGGTGATATGTTACGTTATAAGGACATAAATTTATATTTTCCAACATTCACATCTAAATGATTTCTATCACACCAATTTTGAGAGTGCAGAAGTCTGATTGCTAATCGAGGGCATCAGAAGTACATCTTACTTTGCATAGAAGGTTCATGTCGTTGGCTCAGATGATTTAATAGATTTGAATACCTTCGCAATGTCATCCATGAACAAAATGAACAATAAGGGACCGAGATGACTTCCTTGAGGCACTCCAGGAAGAAAAGTAAAACGTTCAAACAAATAACACAAGAGCTTTATGTATTGAAAACTATCAGGTAACTTCTAATCCAACATCAGGACTGATTCTAATGGATGCAAGTTTCAACCTAACAAAAGATTTCTGAAAGTTTATGTAAAATAAAATTGTTACCACCTTCTAAGAGGTTCGGGCTATTCGTAATAAACAATTACTTTACCAAAAACGGTTAAAATAAAAATAAAAATTTGAACTTACCTTCTCGTAAACTTTCCTTCATGTTCAGAGATAACATGTTAATACTAAAAAAAATGTCCTCGCTTCGCTCAGAAATTCAATGAAGCAATCAAAGAAAATACCAACATAAAAAAGCGAAAAATGAAGAAATCTTTTGTTAACGTTCCTTACATGAACGACCATCTAGAAGGTTTGATCAATGAGAAAAACGTGCTCTGGAAGAGCATGAAGAAAAAGGAGAGGAGTGGGAATGTCAACACAAGGCTCTTAAAGATAGAATTGTGCCTATGAATGTTATGATATGTAGATTTCAAAAATTTTTTGAACTTAAATACTACGAAGAGTTATTCAGCGACTGTAAAGATCCTAAAAAGACCTGGAGAATGATAAACTCTATACTTAGGCAGGGCATGGTAAAAAATGTAGAATTTAAATTGAAAAATAAGAATGGCTCTATGGGTTCCAAAAAAAGAAGCAGCTCAGGTCTTTAATGATCATTACTCCACTGTCGGCAGGAATTTAGCGGAAGAAATTCAGAAAGCGAATAATCAAAGCCCTGCGACGGCGCCGACTCAGGTTATGTTAAATGAGGCAGTGTCTGATAAGAGAACATCATCGTCAATAATGTTATTTGCAGTGTGTGAAAATGTCATTCAAAACTTGATTTTGTCGCTAAACAACAACAAGACACCAGGACATGATGGTATATCAGCGGTCTCACTAAAACTTTGTGTAAACTCAATCTCGAATTTCCTCTGTGAAATCTATAATAAATATCTTGTTGACGGCACTTACCCGAAACTTCTGAAAATCGGCCGGATAACCTCGGTCCATAAGGGAGACGACAGATCTGAAGTTCTAAATTACAGGCCCGTGACAGTCCTGCTAGATAAACAAAATTTTCGAAAGACTCCTCTATAGAAATATTGCGAACTTTTTAAATGCTAACAACTATTTCTACTCAAAGCAGTATGGCTTTCGTGCGACTTGTGGAACGAACACAGTGTTATACGAACTCATTGACAGTATGAGTGTAAAGGTAGAAAACAAGCAAGTGGTATCGGGTTTGTTCCTTGATCTCGCCAAGGCTTTTGATACGGTTAACCACAGTATACTGCTTAAAAAGTTAGAAAAATCTGGAGTAAGAGGTGTAGTGCTCGAACTTATGACCAGCTACCTATCGGATAGATCGAGGGATAGATATGTAAAGGTGAATGGTTGTTGCAGCTCTAGAATACAAATGCAATACGTTGTGGTACAAGGTAGTACTTGGACCACTCCTATTTTTGATATTTATAAATGACTTTAACGATTTATCAATAGCCTCATCTGTATATTTATTTGCTGATGATTCTAGTTTGTTTACTGCGTCAATGTGTCTGAATGCGAACATAATTACTTTATCGGCAGATTTGAAAATTGTGTGCAGTTATTACAAAATGAATGAGTTGACACTAAATATAAAGAAATGTAAGATTGTTCACTTTAGGTCGCCTAAGAAAACTATTGAAAGTTTTCCAGATGTTACATATGATGGGATTGTCATTGAAAGGGTACAATCTGTGTCGTACTAGACCAATTCCTAAATTGGATCGAGCACATAACGACGCTATGCAATAAGCTCGCTCCATGTGTGGGTATTTTGAGGAAATTAAGGGGCTCCCTTCCCATAAGCGTCTTGAAAAAAATATACTATGGGATGATTCATTCAAGACTGAGATACTGCATACGAATATGGGGAGGAGCAGCAAAATCGATGATGGATCCAGTTGAAGTCCTACAACGAAAATCTCTGAAGTCTGTATTTAAATTGCCATTGTTCAATGAGGTTTGCCAAGATATTCTTCCTGTATCCAAACTTTGCATCAATGACATATGCTCATTTGTACAGTCATGTATAAATGATACCTGTCAACACAACGTGAAATTCGGGGTGAGAAGACATGCATATTCTACAAGGAACAAAGACCTATTGTCAGTCCCGCTAATGAAACCTAAGATCGAAAGACGCAGTATCTCTTTTGCCGGACCTAACATGTTAAACAGACTTCCAAGGGACATAAGGACCAGCACTAGACACGTAGAATTTAAGCGTTTGTTAAAAGAGTATTTGGGAGAGGGTGGAGGCTAGAGATGTGATGGAGGAGCTGCCCATCTTTCGGATTACATCTTTTTTTCTTTCTCTGTGCCCGAGTCACTTGTAAATATTTCCTCTATTCTTTACTATTTTTTTTTATATATTTGGACCCGTACGAGGTACGAAGGTCCTATACGTTTACTACAAATTCAGGGCTCCCACACATCCAATATTTAAAAAATTGTCCGTCTCACCCTGAACTTTTTTTTCGCTGAAAGCTATTTTCTGGGACAAAGCTGTAGAGAACTAAATTTGAGCGTGTTTCAGGGTTTTCCCCAGAAACGTCCCAATCCCGAGATTGAGCCACTTCTAGAAGTGGTAGGGATGATTCATGTATCAAGAACTATGACAGATAGGAAGTTGCTTCCAAAGGCAAAGTTGTAGAGAATCAAATGTTATCGAACACGTGTTTCAGGGTTTTCCCGAAAAATTTCCAAATCCTGAGATTCAGCCACTTCTAGAACTCAGAGGGATCAGAACATTAGACAACGCGTAGTTGGTGTCAGAGTTCACAAAATGTACTTCGGGAGGGCTTTCGACATTACTTTGGGTAATTTCTGAGAGTCGTTTAAATTCTGATAGTTCTAAAACAACTTGATTATGCATTCTGATGCGCATTATATTTATGATAATAGTAAGAGTTTGGTACACCCGAGTAAAAAAAACCATGCGATTTGAGACTGAAATTGAGACTGTTTTTGTGTATGGCACTGAGTACTGTATTTTCGAACGTTTTAGACTGTTTTCAGACAGTCATCATCATTAAAAATGATGAGTATGCTCATTTTTGCCTCAGACATTTTCCTGGTGTTTGAGACTATTGAGACTGATGAGTATGCTCATTTTGAGACTATTCGAGGCTGTTGAGTATACTCATTTTGAGACTGTTTAGTAGACTGTTTTTTAGACTATTTGAGACTGTCGAGTATACTCATTTTAAGACTATTTGAGACTGTTGAGTATACTCATTTTGAGACTATTTGAGACTGTTGAGTATACTCATTTTGAGAATATTTAAGACTGTGGAGCATGCTACTTTGAGACTATTTGAGACTGTTGAGTATACTCATTTTGAGACTATTTGAGACTGTTGAGTATACTTATTTTGAGACTATTTGAGACTGTTGAGAAAGTTCATTTTTAGACTATTTGAGACTGTTGAATATACTCATTTTGAGACTATATCAGACTGTTGAGTATGTTCATTTTGATGCTATGCTATGATGCTATGCTAATTTTGAATTGCAGTTTGAGATGCTTTTTTGCCGCCAATGATACTGAAACTTTTTCATTTTGTTCGTAGATGCCGCCACGTACTCTTTTCTTCACAATTCGCGATTAATCCTAAATTATATTAGAAAGTTGTTATTTTTTTTATTTTTACTTACTTTTTCTGGTCAGCCATCTAAGTACTAACCGCGCCGAATGATGCTTAACTTTGCTTGTGGACCGCCTACGACGTAACTCATGTTGCTAAATTGCATATGCGTATTTGCAGTCTTATTTTGAACCGTTGTTACGAAAAGATATGAGACTGTTGAGTGTACTCATTTTCGACAAAAATATTTTTTACAATTTTATTGAGGCTTTTGAGACTGTTGAGCATGCTCAAATGTGAAAAATATTTTTTTAGCCAATGAGACTGTTGAGTGTACTCATTTTCGACAAAAAGCCTCAATGAAATTGTGAAAAACATTTTTGTCGAAAATGAGTACACTCAACAGTCTCATTGGCTAAAAAAATATTTTTCACAATTAAGATGCTCAACAGCCTAAAAAAGTCTCGAAATGAGCATACTCAACGATCTCAAATAGTCTAAGTGAGTGTGCTCAATGGCCTCAGTCAGTCTAACTAAAAAAAATTTAAAATGAGTGTACTCACTGGTCTCATTAATGATGATTTAAAAAAATCGAAATTGAGTACTTCTAAGTTTTCTCCAAAAATTGAGACTGATTTAAGACTGTAAATACACTCAATTTTAGTACTCACTGAGACTGCCATTTCCACTCGGGCATCGAGGCTTTTCGCACGTGAAGGCTTTACGTACAGGTCTTTGAATATGTTTTATGTATGCCTTTGCCAATCTAAATTAAATTGAGTTTAGCTAGCTCAAATGAGTCATAAATTCAGGAATTCACGAACTGAGAACACATAGGAAAATATATGTGTATTAGCTTAAGTTTAATTAATGATTTTTGTTTGATTTATCGGGTGATATTAACTAAAGTTTCTTTAAAGTGACTGTGTCACAGTGAGACTTTTAGGGTAGATTTTGTTTGAAATGAAAATAGGAGTTCAAGTAAGAAACCTAACGAAAAACAGCATTAAAACAAATTAAAATCCAGCTTTTCGTGAAGTGTTCAACAACGAATCAATTGAAAACGCACACTTTGTGATAATGTCCTGTGTTCGCCTCAGCAACTTATAACCCAGTTGCAATACAATCCGAAACACAGTTAAAAGTTTGAAATACTTTTCGGCAAATGCATTTTTTGTTTATCACAAAACTCGGAAACTTTGATACTTGAAACTTTAAAATTGAAACATTTTTCGAAAAACATACACTATTACCAACTCGTGGTGTTGATTTTTTTTTTCGAAACGAAAAAACATTCATTAAAATCGGACACATGAATGTATTCGAAGATAAAAAACCAAAAAAAATTATTTCCTGATATCTGCTAGCGAGCTGTACGAAGTAATGGGTCTTATGACTTTGAGTGTGGCAGATGCTTATTTATAATTGTTAAAAAAGTCAAATAAATCGTCCGCGTCTGTAATCACGACGTGTTTTAAGATGAATCGAAAATGTAATTTGAAGCTGTAAAGGTGGTGCCACACATGAGTAACAGTAAACAGCGAAGCAGCGGAGAAATGATAAGTTGGGTGTCATTATGAAGTCTGTGAATTTTTATGTGACCTATCCAAATGTGGCACTAGGTTCTATGCGATTTATTGTCAAATTCTATGTATTTTTGATCCCCATCATGCGTATTGACAATTAAATCTATTTAAAAGGGGATTTTTATTCACTGGAACATGAAGAATAACATCTGGCCTAAATGGGAGAGAACCAATGACATAAAAATATATAGACTCGGTTTACGGAACCATCAGCTGGAGCAAAAACGAAAATACGTAATTTGTGTATAGTATGCACATCGCACATCGCACATGGCACACCAACACATACATACTTCACGCTGATTTCGTCTGCTGAAAATACGTAATCCACATTTATTTTACGTAGTTTACCAACATATTAGAAGAACGTAAAAACGCTGCGCTATTAACAAAGGAAACTGCAAGAACGAGAGAACAGAAAGTGGCGCAGATGTGAGATACAAAGAACTGCGAAAGGAGGAAAAATATTTGCCCCGGCCCAAGAAGATAGAGCTCGAAGATAAGACTTCTACCCTCGAATAATCATTTGCAAAGCACGTAAACGGAATGTTGCTTACTGCAAAACATGATCTCTTGGAGAGATTCAAAGATCATTGTGATGCATTGTTCAACGGGGGTGATGATGTGACTGATGATAGCGATGTTTCCTTTCTTGATGACGACTAGGGTAGGTCGATTTTCGGACTTTTTTTCCGGCAAGTGGGACCTTGGTGCCACAATTACTTATCCCCATAGAATCTCATTGGTAAGGTCGAAAAAATTTTTTCGTAAAAAATAAGCTTGCGGGGCCTTTTCTAGTGAAAATTTGTGACTTTTTCGACATGGCCCTATTCGAACCTTCGCCAAGTCTACCAAAAGAAGCTGATCATCATGGTTCTTATTTTTCCCGGATTCTGCACTCTGTTGTACACTAAATTGAATTTGTGAACAATTGAAAAAAGTTTGATGAGTATTTTTATTTATTTATTTATTTACTGCATCAATGGCCGAAGCCTCCTGACTGTTTACAATTAATTATGATAATGACAATAAATTAGCTTAACACAAAAAAAAAAGACATAAATGAAGAGCAGGTCCGGAAGTGAGTTGCCGACCCAGTCGACCCGTCGGAGTCAACAGTCACCAGTGCCCATCGTCAAAATTACTTTATTTATAGTTGTTATACAATTAAAACAGCATCAATTGAAATTAGACGAAAATAGAAAATTGGAAATGAAAAAAGCCCGTCGTTCCATCAAGCACCGCCATATCGTGTAGCCACCTGAAATAAAAAGGATTAGCGGAAGCTAGTCGTCTAGACTAGCTGTTTTTGCACAGGTCGACGTGACTTAGAGTTACATTTGAAAGTCGTGAGACCCAATTGACTAATCAGCTTTTGATTAGATTGAGAACCAAAGGTTCAGTTTATGAGATTCTGATCTTACCATTTAGTTTCTATGTGATTTTTAATTTCCTAATAGTCAACTTGAACAATTCACGTGGTATGTTTTGAAACCACAGCAATGAAAAGCGATTAAATGCCATGCACATGTTATTGATAGGCTCATAAAGACCATATTAGGCCTGTGTTTGTCAACTACGAGAAAATCATCAGCACAAGTGGGTCTGGAATTTCGCATGATCTTGCTTTTGATTTTAGGTGCGTCGATGGTTCCATTCATCGGATCGGATACGAAAAGTGAGCAGGCGTTGATTCTGCGTCGGGCAAGTGTTTCGATATTGATCGATTCGCATCTCTCAATATATGGCGGAAGCTTGTGGTTTTCATTCCGCTTCACCGTCCGCCTCAGTGCGTACATCGAAAATTTTTTTCTGAATTGATTCAATTCTGTCAACAAATGTGTCTTGATAAGGATGCCAAACAACTGAACGGACATAGGCATAGAATATACTTTTTAAAGTTTTAATATTTTTAAATTGCTTACAAGTTCTCATAACAAAGCCAAGCATTGAGTATGCTTTTGCAATTAGATATTCAATGTGTTTACTGAACGTCAGTTTTTGGTCCAAGAGGACTCCCAAATCTTTAATTACCTTAACACGAGTCAACGTAACATCATCGATATTGTAACCAAACTCAATCTTGGATCTCCTTCGTGTGAAGGAGATTACCTTGCACTTATCAACGTTCAAATAAAGTTGGTTGATTTTACACCATTGTAGAAACCTGTTCAAGTCACGTTGAAGAGCACTTGCGTCAAGAACATTTTTAATTCTCATGAAAATTTTCAAGTCGTCAGCATACATTAGGTAAACTGACGTAGAGAAGACTTTAGTAGCGTCGTCCATGAATAATATGAACAAGAGAGGGCCAAGATGGCTACCCTGAGGAACACCAGAGGTCACGTTAAACGTTCGAGAAGAGCAATTCCCTAGTTTGACGAATTGTGAACGTCCATTCAGATAAGATGCAATCCATGCTAGTAAGTTCGAATGAACACCGATTTGGTTCAACTTGTGCAAAAGAATCGAATGCTTGACTCTATCAAATGCTTTTCGGAAATCGGTGTATATGACGTCTAACTGATGCCTAGATTCCATAACTTTAATAGCGTAGCTAACAAATTTAGCTAAATTTGTTGCGGTAGATCTGCGCTTCATAAAGCCATGTTGCGACTTTGAAATAATTCGATTGAACTTCGTGGATAAAATACTGGTGACGATGGCTTCAAATAGTTTTCCTATTGTTGGTAAAATAGCTACACCTCTGTAATTTTCAACATTACTTCTAGAACCACTTTTATAAATTGGAGTTATATAGGACGTTTTCCATCTTGTCGGAAACTTTCCGGTTGAGAGAGATAAGTTAAAAATGCGAAGTAGCGGAGATGAGAGACTCTCAGCACAGGCTTTTAACAAAATCGGAGAGATTTTGTCTGGACCTTCACCCTTACTAGTGTCTATACTTCTAAAATGGTTCAAAACGTCTTAGATCTCAAAAGAGATTGATCCAATGTCAATGCGCTTTTCTAAGGAGTGCATTTTTCCCGATAAGCTAGAACCACTCTCGTTGTCAGAAACATAAACGCTTTCAAAGAATTCAGTGAAAAGATCACATGTTTCGTTAGGGTTACAAGTCTTCTGAGCACCTCTAAACATAATTGACGGGTAGCCTGTAGTCTTTTTTCGCGATTTTGAAGGATCAGACATTAACATTTCTTCAGTGTTAGCCAAATATTTGTTGAAGGCTCGGTCACGCACGGAGTGAAATTCTTTACTTGTAGACAAAAATTTCATTTTGAGTGATGGCTTCAAACTTACCAGATGGTCACTTTTTGGAACATTTCTAACTTTTCATTAGCTGGCGTTATACGAAAAAATCGCACAATATTTTTTTTTCTTGCTGATATGATAGATACATTAGTTGCGAACACAGGGAAAAGGAAACCATTGAAAAGGAGCGACTATTGTGAAGTGAGAGGTAACGTAAAGGTATGAGAGAACACGAATTTTTGATATTTCAATTTTTACAGCTTTTATTAGGCAACAAAGTATTCATACCTGTAAAAAAAGACAATAAATGGTTTGAGGCTAGGCTTAGGCGGCATACCGCCTTAAAAAGGCCAGTTGTTCTGGAATGTGTAGCTGTATGTGTACGTCCTTGCTGTCACATTGTACGTGCCTCATTAGGCTAACTATTGTGCATGTCTAGGATTTAATTCACAATTCATTCCTATGACTGCACATGCCTTAGGTTCAATGCACAATCAATTCTGATGATTGTGCACGCCATTTTCATAGAACATACGATAAAGTTAATGTAATCCCCCATACAAATGGACATGTTTTGAGCAGAAAATAGTTTTGTGCTAAGCACGGGTGGCATCACAAAACTGTTGGGCCGGTGATATCGTCAGCACATAATGTGTAGATTTCAGCTAACTATTCATAATTTCGAAAAAGTTGATACAACAGGGGTCTACCATACAAATGGACATGATTTGAGCAGAAACTAGTTTTGTGCTAAGCACATGTGGCAGCACAAAACTTATGATAACCATTTTTCGAAAGCACATAACCTGGCGCTCAAAATCAGCTATTTGAAAATCCAGCTCAAAATGGTGGGGGTGCTGAAGACATGTGTCTGTTAATCTTACCCAAGATTTGTGAAAGAAAAATTGCAAAATAAAGTTAAAAACGACACGAAAATATCTTCCTACGAGCACAAAATTCAGTTTTTTCTGAAATTAAATTTACTGGAAAATCCAAACATTTTTCTTGATTTTTTTTTTTTTTAAATTCAAATTTTTGAAATTTTTTTGCTTTTTTTTAAATTTCTTGAAATTAAAAATTTTTCGGATCCAAACAATTTGTGTCAAATTACAATATTCACATCAGGTACCGTTGCGTACGTGTTTTTTCACATCTACCTTTTCAATTTCCTTTTTGCGCAAAACTTGCATAAACCTCTCAGACTTCGACTTGTCAAGTTACTAATATGACCATCACTATCATAAACTCCAAATTCAGTTGAAGTGTATAACACAAGTACATCGTTAGACCAAAACTCAGAAATCGAAGCAATCATCATACAAACTTGGTATGCTACCAAAAAAGAAAACAGGAAAATCATTAAAGTAATCGTCAGTTTTGGGCAAAACTTTATGTATCAGACATTTGGCATATGTAGGAGGACTGTTATTGCTTAATGGCAAAGCTACTTGAATTGTATGAACTGACTCATCAATTTTATTTTTAAACCCCGATTGTTATACTGCGCAAAGCGCAATGACAAATCATCAGCTCCATTCCATCAAATGCTTGCGAATAATGTAAAACAGATACATCACTTGTTTTATTTGCTCTAGAAAGTATACAATGGAAATCTTCCCTTCTAATTTTCCCTGTAGTTGAATGTAAATTTTTTTAGGAAAACATCATTTGTACAGCACAGCGTTCCGGCCAAGAGCATTGCTGGAAGCGAAATAACAATAAATTAGTGTTCTTGGATGTTTTTCCTCGTTTTTTTCCTTCGCAAAATGCTTTAAACCCCAAGGTTGTTTCAAAGTAACTGAGTAAACAGCGGACCTATAACACAAGCTGCTAAATTCAATTCTCACAGTGGAATATAATAGAAGAAAAACATTTTATTGATAATTGTGCACCCGTGACCCATCGTTTCTATAGCATTTAACAACCCTTGTACCAACACGTTACACATAACTAATCACCGCTATCATTGTTCATTGGTAGGTTCACCCAAGACACCCCATACGAATAAATACGTAAGCCGGGATAAAACTTAAAACCTTTTTCTAATTACACTTTTTCTAACACATACACACACACATTCCACTTTTTTTAAACACATTTTTTAATAAAACCCTACGAATAGAAAACAGGTCAAATACACTTTTTTCATATTTTGTTTGATATTATTTTCTCTTTTATGTTCGTATATGGGCTCCCTTTCATATCACTTGAAAAACGAAAAAAAAATATGTTTATATATTGCCAGCACACAGCTGCATAGCAACAATATTTTTGAATGAATGGGATATAAGGGCAGTTTATTCTACGTTCATACACGAATAAGTTACATCTTACAATAGAACAAAGACACAGGCTTTTCATAAGTTAATATACATAACCGGAGCAGGGAGCCTTCTTCATCTTGAACTCTTAAACCCGTTCTTTTTTATTATCTTATCTTATCTTATATATGAACATGGGATGTGGATGGTATTTTGTGCAATTCTTTACTACAATTTTGGACTTGTATCAAAATAAGTATAATATCGCAATACCATCGTGTTCGTTTTATGATCGTATTTTCAAATGGATTTCGAACAACGACCAAATGAAAAGGAAAATAAGAAAAACACCGTCAATGTGACGAAATACATTATCTGCTCGTTTTCCTGTAGGCAGCAGGGATAGCGCGTTCCAAATTAGTAGGCAATGTTAGCGACTTAATAGCGACTTTAAGCCCTCATACTCAACCGTGCTGTATTCTGATTCGTCTATTATTTTTGTACAGTTATAGATGAGCCATAATTTTAAGTATTTTTTCATTCCAACGCCTGCGGCCAGCGGCCTGCGGCACGCCAAATATAACCCCATCGCTTACATACAGGAAAAGTGCGATATCCCTCCCTTTTCAGGGGCTGTATGCCCCACTTTTTTTTTGTTTTTTCTTGGTTAAACGCCCTTGATATTTTTTTGTAAAACATAATTAGAACGCCTGGGTTAAACAATAGAATTCAAGTTGAATTTAAATCATGGCACAAACGATAACGCGTCAAATTCTTAAATTCTTCATTAAAATTGGTGAGTCTACAAAAACTGAATGCTTTGTAGTGAATTTCGAGGAATGCAAACTCTACATTCGAAAATCCGCTAGAAGCGGCTAACAGAGTTGATGGTATGAAAATTCTCGAACGTATTTCAGTAAATATTGCCTTACGATCACATCGAACTGTATTGGCAATTGCCGATAGGGCAATATTGAAAAACATGTCCGAAGAAACGATGTGAAAAAAGCTTTCTGAATGCACAAATTTGACCCACAAATAGAGAAAATTGTTCTCCTCAATTTTCTCTAGATCATAGCAAAAAAAGGGATGTCCATAAATGACGTCACGCTTGCTATAAAATCCACAAAGTTCATAACTCCAAACTGGTGATACATTTTGTTTGTAGTACTCCGGCTTACCCACAAACACACCCCCTGTTTGGGGAGGGGGGGGGGGGGTTGGGTAGTCAGAGTCCTATAAACATAATTTGCTGTCCTGCATGATTTATGACCTTTTTATGGATACTCATTTTTTATAGCAAGCGTGACATCATTTGCGTATGGCGCCTGAGTAGAACCTCGGACACATACAGAAAGGGAATCATAGATTAGATTAGATTGGAAAATTTTAGGGTATTATCCAGCCAGTTGGCTGGACTAGCACCTGGATCAATGATCCTTTGTACTGTTTCCCCAAAAATTCCTTTGTTTATTTATAACAAAACGAAAATTTACACAAAGGTTATGTCAATAAAAAAAAAGATTAAAAATTTTGTCGTACATGCCGCTGTGCTGTCGTCGTTTATTTGGTGGTTGCCTGCGTCAAACATACATTGCCATCGTCAAATTCTTGAATATTTCCGTCTACACGCTTTTAAAATCATCCCAAGCATACGAGAAACTCATGGAGATGCTCTTTCCGAAGCCATTCTTTCACTATGGCCTTCCTTGTTGAGGAAGATATGCCAAACATTAGTTCCGGTCCAATAAAACTATTAGTCGTTCCTTGACGAGCAAGTTCGTCCGCTCTTTCATTTCCGAAAATGCCACTATGACTAGGGACCCAGAGAATCGTAACGGAATTAGTTTTACCCAGTTCATTTAGGCATAATTTACAGTCAAGAACGATTCTAGACCTGATACAGGGAAAACTAACCGCTTGAACTAACCTTTCGATTAAAAAAAATGAAATTCGGCAGAGATTTACTGACTCAAGCTATGTACAAAAAACATGTAGGGTCCTAGTAGAGACTCGTTTTTAGTATCGTAGCTAAGTCCAATGACTCAAATCCAAAAAAGTTTCTTCCATAAATTGTCGGCCATGCCCAGATCTTTCAAACAAAAATTTTTTTTTGAAAATCGGAAAGATTTCTCAGCTAGGACCGACCATTTCTGATCGATGCACACAGATCAATGGACCCTTTGTGCTACCCAGTCATCATAAAAATCGCCGGTCTTGCACAAGAGCCAGCAATCGATTGGACACCTCTTGAACAGTTGCACACCTGGCATATGACCCGAGCTCCTACTTCACGTTCATATGCAATCAGATGCTACCCTATTCAAGTAACTAGTCCTCGCCACGAGGTTGGTGGCGAGTCCAGTCCAGGTCTAACCTCACACCATAAACCGCAAAGTTTTCCCGCTCGGGTCTCGACTTGCACGGAACGAAGCCACGTGTCACCACTACTCTGCGGCCAGCTATCTCTACTCTACCCGTCGACCTTAGCCACCCTATAGCCCAAAGATGCGCGCACATGGGAATAGTGCCTACTAGCCCTATCCAAGGTAAAGACTTCGGGTCCACAAGCTGGGCTGGGGACTGCTATGTAGCCCAAAACTCTTCACTCATTGACTCTTTGACATTCAGAGCAAATTCGACTGATTAACTTCGGAGCATAGTTGACAGTAAATCACTGCTATTGAATGCATGCCCAGTGCCAGTGCCAGATTTTCACTAACTTCGTGGTAAACGCAATAGACCCCTCTTCGAAGAACTTCGTTCTTCGTACGGGTCTGAAAATTAAAATCGGTGAAGATTGACAAAGGGACGCACACTGCGGAAAAAGTCATGCAACATAAATTTTTGTCCTAAAAATCAAGAATGTCTGCTGCTGGCTATTATGTTTTTTGGTAGGCCAAGAAGGAGGCTTTGGGATAAATCACATTAGAGCGCTTCCATTGGACGATAGCGCCATCTTTTTGGGAGGGAGTGGTTTATGATAACAAAAAGGACCTCATACCGTAAGCTACCAAAGTGTGATGATGATGAAACTCTTCGATATCGTTGTATCATTTAGTTCCAGCTGAACAGTACCTCTGCAACTGTCCCGAGTTTATTATAGCAAGACGGAAGTTCTTCGGAGGCTTCTTTTTTGACCATAACTCTACCGGGAGCGTACACGTTTGCTCGCTTTTAGAACCCCCCCTCTTACTGACGACGGGGAAATTTCTGTATCCATTCTTATCAAACCTAGCATCCCATCAAGGCACGATTGGGAGAGTTGTTCAACCAGTCCACAGGAAGGTGAAATAAATTGGTACCTTGACGGGTATTGCTGCCCACAGATGAATATAGAATAATCTTTGTCACTAGGAAAATGGGTAACTGTGTTTCATACAGAAATAACGGACATTCAAGGATGTTGTGAACTAATTCTCTCAGAAGGTCAAAGTGGACAGATAATAAATATCTACGCAGACAGCCAATCAGCACTTAAGACATTAGATAGCCATAGATTCTCATCCTCATCAGCTCTGAAGTGTAGAGATTCCCTTCAGCTCATTGCAGCCCGAAATCAAGTGAACTTGATCTGGATTCCTAGCCATAGCGGCTTCATGGGAAACGAGATTGCAGATAGACTGGCCCGTGAGGCGTCTGTTAAGGGCCTTGTAGGCCCGGAGCCGCGAAGCGGAGTCCCAATCGCAAAGTTTCAAAGTCTCCTTCGCCAGGCCAAGGCATGTATCCTATTGAGCAAGGCCTTTGGGATTTTAACAGGACACTGTCAGCTTAGGGCCCATCTCCACGTTATGGGAATCGTCGAAAACCCGAGCTGTGAACGATGTGGCGATCCTGAAACTGCCGAGCAATTTCTATGTAAATGCCCGGCTTACATTATGAAGAGAGCCAAATATTTTGGCTCATATACTGTTAAGTATGAGCACATGAAGTGCATTTCTCCTAAATTGGAGTACCTCAATGCCACTAAGAGGTTATAACTGCTCGTAACTATCAAGAAATCGTCAACAACACTTCGTAATTAACAGAAAACATTCGTGGATAAGCACAACAGGCCCATTGACGGCCTAGGTGCAGGAGTCCCAGAGGGCTCAACCCACCATCTAATCTACATCTATCACACTAGCAGACTAAGTTCGTGAAACGGTAGTGGATACTTTTCCCTCTACATTACATTATTACGCATTTTAGTCATTACGTACATGTTATGTTGCTACGATACACACATTGGATTTCCTTAAATTTCAATTCAAAATATCAATAAAATGTTGAGATTTTTTTTGCATTTAGGGACCATGAAACATGGCCCAATGGCCCCCCTCCGTCAAATCGACAGGTTACAAACGTCGTGGTAAACGCAATAGACCCATTTTCGAAGAGCTTCGTTCGTCATACGGGTCTAAACATTTGAATGTTCCTATTCGTCTTGCCCGGTAATGAAAATAGTGCTATAGGCATACTGTGTACTGAAATTTGAAATTTTTACAGTGTAAATGGCTTCATTTTATCAGTAAAGGTAAAAAAATTCGCCACGAAGACACAAATTGTGACTCAAACTAAGGCTGAAGGACGAGTTTCTAAGGACTTCCTTTCGACCAGGTTGCGTACTACTTAGCGTAACCCACGCTCCCTCAGTACGCTTTTCATAAACTCCTCCCCTAACATGAAAATCTTAAACACAAGCCGACAAATCGGAACCCTTGTCGACATTTTTTTTCATTAACTAAATAAAATGTAAGTCGCCGTGAGTAGCAGCTCTTACACAATTTTGAATATTTGAAATAAAATATTTCGCCGAAAAATGTTGACAAAATGCTCTGAAGAGATTACATTTTCAAGAAGTACTTCTTGACTACAACTTTAACTAATGCATTTCTGACTACTTCACCTGGTACTTTGGAGAGATAATTCTCCTCATAATTGCAATTCCATTACACAGAAACAAGAAAATCGTAATTTTAATTAAAAGTACATGAAAAATGAGTCCAAAGACTTTTTATGAATACATAAATATGTGGCACGAAAACTATGTAAGTGCAGAATTTGACAATTATACTGTGTTATACTCTATTCGTTTATGATGCTTTTTCTCATACTCATTCGTTGGTTGGGCCAGCGGTTGAGTATATCTCGTGTTGTTCGGAATGCAGGAATGATGGAAAAAATGTCTTCGGCCTAGCCAAGAAAAAACTGTTCTTGCTAAACAAAGTACATACGATGCTTGTGTTATATGAAAGAAGTTTCTGGCTAATTCCATCGGTACCGTCACCTGGATAACGAATTTCATCTCTTTTACTCTTTCAATGTGATTTATATTAACATGAGACAAAACACATTTGTTCCCCAGGTGACATGGTAACGACAATGTATGGGTTATCGATGGAATTAGCCTTCTACAAATGTTCAATCTTCAACTTCTCCATACAAAGGAATTCTAATATCTAAACATTTTACACGTTAGAGCGTTTGCACGTAACTCATTTTCCACTTTTTGCATGCAATTGGCCTGAAATTCAAAATAAAAGTATACTTTTTTTCTGTCAAAAATTCCGAAATTTTCAGCGGCTCCGACAACGGCAACCCCGATTCGGCGGCGCTCATGTCTGAGATATATCAATATGTAGATACGTCGAGGTGTACAGCATACTATTTCCTATTTTTAGTGAATTTTCCGAGGAATTTGCTCACAAGTGGACTGTGGAGATTCGAATGGGAGGAATCGTTTCAAAAATGTATGATAACCACATAGCTCACATCCTGGGTCCGCTCGCTTGCCTAAGATTGTAAGGTGATTGTTGAAACTGTAATGTCCTGTGACTACTCCTGGGAATATTTTCAGTCTAGTTCTGCTAACATTGATTAGATTAGATTTTGAGTTTTTCTTGCTAACTCGTAAACAATTTTTAGCTTGACGACAACCAGATGTGTTTATCCAGTGTTGCCGCCTCTTTTTCCTAATCTGCGTAATTTTTTGTTTCTTTATAGGTTCAGGTTCAGTGGGTAAGCAACGAGCGTATGTACTACTTAAATGACCCAGAAAGTAAAAACATGCTTTTGCCGTCCACGGATTTAGACACATTATGTATGACTTCCACGTATGTTTGTGATGTAAAGTGAACGCATTTTTGTGTGGGATTCGTCACTTTGCAGATTTATATAATGCGTGCACTGCTTGTTTTATAAGTGTGCGACGCATAAATTTATGTCATTATATGGTAGTTTTAATAAGTGTAACAGCGGAACTAGAAAAAAAAAAATATGCAAGAGACCCGTACGTATCAGAATAGATGTGGCAAAAAGATTCGAACGTTTCTAAGCAAACGTTTCAAAGCAAAAGTAACGGCGCTAAAAACATCTCCAAACCCTTAAAATAATCCCAAAATTAAAAAAATGGAAAAAATTTGAAAAAAAAATGCACTAAGCCCGATCTTAGAACCGTGCTAGAGCACCTAGGAGAGGTCTCTGATCCATATTTCCATGAACACAAATGTTCGCTTTTTTTCTCTGCAACGCTGTACAAAAAACGTCATCATTAAAGTAATATTCACGAAAAACGAACAAATATCGTGTGGGGTCGCGTAGCGTCAGCTGGTCACACACTCTACAGCCCGAACCACTCAACCTATTTTCACAAATTTAATTTTCGTGATTTACTGATGTCCACATCTTTTATACAAAACCTTGAAAAGTGATTTCCGTTCTAATTTCGCAGAGATATAAGTGAAAAAGTTCCACCAACCTTCAAAAAACCACGTTTTTACCACTTTTTCGACCGTAACTTCGAAAGTTTTCTACCGATTTTGCCCAAATTCAGTCCTGTTATCAGTTTTGTGTTTGTCTTTCAGGAAGAAGAAGTTTTTGAAAATCGGAGAAGACTTACCCGATTTATGTAGAAAAAACACGTTTTGCCCTAGTTGAGATTCAGTTTTAGGACCCTGGCTTAGTCCAAAAGCTCAGAATTAAAAACAGTTTCTTCCATAAAATGTCAGATATGCGCTCATATCTTTCAAACAAAAATTTATGAAAATCGGAAAAGATTTACTCGAGTTATGTACAAAAGACCAAAAACCACTTAAACGGCCCTAGCTCGGTGGCACTCTGGGCCGACAGTGCCCAGATTCAATCCCATAAAAGATTTTTCAGTTACCTTTCAGGGAGAAAAAGATTTTGAAAATCGGTTGAGTTTTACTCAAGTAATCGCGGCCCTAAATATTTGCTGTTACTTTATCAGCAATTATTGCGAACAGCTTCACCAACGCGAACGTTGGAGGATGCTTTTTTGCTACGTGCCGTTGAATATCAAAGTACAATGCCTTTTGTATGCTCTTGATCCATGGCATTTTTAATACACAGACTGTATAATTATATCACAAGTTAAATTTACTTAGTGTATCAACTTACATTTTATATTATTTATTTAATTTTTTTTTTTTATTTTCATGTCTAACAGTCTAACTTTGATGATATTCATCTAGCAGCTATTATTTAAAATGTCGTTACTTTTGTGCTCGTTTCGTTGTTATTATTTTTCATACGGAAGAATAAATTTAATTACAAAACATAAAACAGAAGGTTAATTCTCCAAAACCAAACGAATAAATCTTAATCAAAAACATTAAGTTTGCTAATTACAAACAATATTTCTGCTAAGGAAATACACTCGTATAAAGTTAACCAATAAAATAAGTTCGCCGAATGGTCTTGAATAATAATTGGGACTAAAAAGATCAATACTGTCACATGAACTATACTGGATGGGTATAATAATCGTAATAATGGAGATGGTGAGGATATAAATAGAGAATTGTTTTTTTTTCCGTACTCGATTATTAAGTTTACCTGACCGTGACATAATTATATGTGAGATGAAAAATTAATAATATACCAAATTTGTGTTATATAAAGATAACGTGCTGGAAATTAAAGACTCGCTCACATATCCAGTCAATTGGAAGAAGGGTCGCACGAGAAAAAAAAATTTACTTCGTTGTTACGTTGAGAATCGTTTCTCCTTTTTTAATGGTGTTCGTTAATTCGATTTAAAATGTGAGTAGTAGCGAGACCCTCTAATGGACCAATGTTAGTCCAAAGACTTTGCTTATGAAAGTACGAAACAACAAAATGTAACTGAATTAGAGGAACATTCAATTATCTTTCTTTATTCACTGTAACGAATAACGAAGAAGATGCTCATAACGTCTGTTACCTGAAGCAATATGGTGTGGTACTGACAATTTTGGGTTTATCGGTTCGTTTTAAAATCCATCTATTACGAGGAGGGGATAATCACCGCCGGAAAATTGTGTACCGATAATTTTACTAAACCTTTACACAGATTAGAGTGGGTGGATCGAAGTCCCGCACCTAAACCATTACATAGAGTCGTACGACAGGTGCGACCCTGTGCACCACCAGGGCGCAATTGAATATTCAAATTTCTTTCTCTTCGTTTTTCTTGTTCAGTGAAGTGACTTCAGGTTAACGAAATTGCACATTTTTTTTAGATTTGTCAGTTTAGGTCGGACCTTGATGTGTCCACGAAACACAGATCTAGCGATCCTTTGTTTCGATACCCGATCATCATGTAAATCTCGGAAACCTCCCAGTCCCAGTTAGGAACCTATCCAGAGCGGCAGGTCCCATGTTGGTCATTGTTGCGGGTTGAACCACATGACATCCTAAAGTCCTGAGCCTCAATGAGGAAAGCCTTGCGCATTCACATATAACATGAACGCCCGTCTCCTCACCGAGGCCGCGGGTGCAGCTGGGATCATTAGAGAGTCCCATTTTAGCCAGATGCTTGCTCAATCCACAGGGCCCAGTGATCGCACCCACCACCCTCTTGATGTGTACCCTGTCCATGATTAGCAATTCTCTAGTCCATTTCCCATTGGGTACCGGTAAGAAACGCTTCGTGTGCGTTCCTCTATCATAGGCACTCCAATAATTCGTGAATTCCGACCTCACCCAACTCTTAACCGCTTTAACACACGCCGAGTGTGGTATGGATATAAGATGTTCTGGCCCGCAACTTGGTGTTGCCGAGCCTTTCCTCGCAAGTTCACCTGCTCTATCGTTACCCTCCACGCCAGAGTGACCGGGCACCCAGACCAGCATCCGATTCAGTGTTTCCTTCAACTCTTTTATTAACTTGGATGTCACGACTGGCGATATGAGCGCCTTAAACATCGCCTCACTATCAGTACAGACTATAACATTCTCCCCACATGTCTCTGCCGAGACTGCCTCCCCCATCCCATTAGTGCGGTAAAAGTCTCAGCCTGAAAGACATAGGCGAATGAAAGACATAGGCGAATCTCCCTAGGTAAAATCATCTGTCCATCGATAGTTCCCCAGACAATATTCCGACTCCCGCGCCCTCTTCCGCATTCGGCTGACAATCGATTTTAAGTCGGCGCAACTGGAATAATTGGTTCAAGTGACATTCACGAGCAAAATTGACTTTGAGAGCCGGTTAGGTAAAACTCTCCTCTACATTTTTGCTGAACATTGGACAAGACTAGGATGTAGTCCAAAGGCTAGAGACTCCCTCGAAGACCAAGAATTAATAGAAATCAATGACATGCGAATGAAGCACATGTGTTTCACTAAGTTGAAGAAGCTCTATTAGCGAGACTTGAGAGCGTACTCATTCTGCACTATCAACTTAAAGCTCATCTTACGGCGGTTCTGCATAAGGCTCGGAACAGGTCAGGTCAACCTGTGACCTGACCTGAAAAACCTGAAACCTGAGTTGACCTAACCTGATTTTGTAAGCTGTGACTTGACCTGAAAAAACCTGACCTGACCTGGTCGAAAAAAAATTTTCATATAAATGTCGAGTATTTCTGAATTTACTTTGCCGTTCATATTATTTTTGTAATGTCAAGTTTTTCTTATCTGCATCTCCATCAACATTGTGTACTGATGTACACAGTCTACACTCAGTAATAGTGTCCACTGGATCGTTGACTGAGAACAAAGAATAACATTAATTTTATAGTAGTATAGGAATGACTCGTTTTGGATCGAATTGATGTGTTATTTTCAAGAAAGTAACTAATGGCTGTTTATTCTCAACTTTTATTAATCTAGTAGTGGAGCTACTTTTTTGTGATTCCTTAGCTTTTTTACAAATATTTCGTTACAATATAGGTCTGCATTTCAGACTGAGCAGCCTGCTGCCGAAAAAGTGTCTATAACAATTTTGCATGGTGGAAAATAACGCTTCTATTCACTAATTTCGAACTTTGCACCAGGCTGCGTACTTAATAAGTTTGATTGACAATGTAGAAGGCAGCCTGGTGCAGAAAATGGGTCGGTGTAATCGAAACGGCTGTCATGAATACTATACGTCATACAAATTTCAAGTCAGCACTAGGCTACGTGCTTAAACTTTTGTTTTATGAATGTAGGTTGTAGTAGCAGCCTGGTGCCGAAATAAAACTATATGATTCGCTCCTGCCTACATTTTGGCATAAACAGATTTACAGCGCCAGGCTGCTCACTTAAATGGTAGGGCTGAGAATGTAGATGGCAGCGTGGTGCTGTAAATCTGTATATGTGGCAAAATGTAGGCAGTAGCGAATCATATATGATATGAGATAATCAGTTTCAATTTTGCACCAGGCTGCTGCTGCCATCTACATTCATTTAGATTTTCTGGTCGAGGCGGCCAACTGGCTTTGAAACACAGATACTATGATCCTTTGTTCCTTCCCCGTTACTCTTCTATCATTCCACCTAGACATGTATTCTGTCTTAGTTAGATTCCTACATTTGAATGTTCCCATTTCAGAACGCATAGTTGTAACCGGTACGCCGAATAAGCCTCGTCGTCTGAGCACACGTACTACGATACATCTTCTAGCCTCCGGCACAAGCCGTACACGCCAAATGAATCTCGCTTTTTGGGCCCAGACATTACGATACATCTTCAAGCCTCCGACGTAACTATGCTTATTCTAAATGAGCCCGTAAATGCAGTGTATCACACACAACTGAAATACCTTTTTCCAGGGCATTTTTGTGAGCAACCATTAATCTGTTTGTTGGACCACATGCTTAACGTGAATTCCGAACCACGCCTATATATTGTAGCTACATATAGGATTTCATCTGGTGTTCATTATACCTCCGCTTTAAGATAGACTCAGATATCTGTACACAGAATTCATCGTGTATGGGTAACGTCATACATGTCGTTCTTCTGTGTACGGTTCGTTGTGGACACCAAACACCACAACTACAAATTTTTAGAAGCTTGGGTGTGCTTAGGAACGTTACTTTCATGCTACAAATTGAAGAAAAATCCTATACAGAATTTTATCCTCACCAGGCTTGAACCCGGGTATTCTTGGTGGAAAGCCAGTACGTTACCACTGAGCTAACCCGTTCCCTCAATCTACATTCATGATACGAAAGTTTAAGTACGCAGCCTAGTGTCGACTCGAAATTTGTATGACGTATATTATTCATGACAGCCGTTTCGATTACACCGACTCATTTTCAATCATTGTCAATCAAATGTATCAAGTACGCAGCCTGGTCACGAGTTCAAAACTAGGGGATTCAAAACCGGTTTTAATATCCGGTTATCCGAAAACCAGAAACCGGTTTCCTCGTTGTCTAAAAACCGGTTTTTCGGTTTTCTCTTACCTTTCAAATTTTAATGGTTATATGGGCTGGATTGATCCAATAGTTCGTCAATAATTTATTAAGAAACGTTTGTGGTGAAAGGTGAAATGGGAAAGTATTTAATTCAAACCCGTCAAACTGAAACCAAAACAGACAAAGTGTCATATAAGAATTTTTAAAGGCATCTCTATATCAATTTGAATTGATTATGGCAAGCGAAAATACTGGAGCTTCTAGCATGAGCTCAGGCACTTCAGAAGTGAAAACGTCAACCGTATGGACTTATTTTATCAAGAAGAAAAGTGATTGTGCTACGTGTACAAGATGCTGTGCTGTAATTCAATGTAAAGGTGGATCGACGTCTGCGATGCGAGTCACCTAAGAACAAAATGCGAAATTGCTTTCCCTAAGAAACCGGAACATGAAAGCAACCAATAGGTATTTTTGTGCCGAAAAAAGGCAATGTGTCTCGTCCAGCTGTTTGTATTCATGTGTGCAAAAAGTCGTTACGGAAAGGTAAATCCAAAATTTTTAGGGGAGCTGCGGGAATGTATGAAATTCGTCAAAGTTTGTAAATTTTTCAGAAAAACCGACAAATTCCGATAATGATGAATGCAATTTTTGGAATTATGAATTTTGTGTATGCGCATTCATTCAACGATGACAGGTTGCACATTTGACTGATGCATTTCTTTCATTTTACAAAGTATACATCGAAAAACACTTAATTAAAACTTCGATGCATTCATCACTATCGGAATTTGTCAGCTTTTCTGAAAGATTTACAAACTCTGCGAAATTTCATACATTCCTGCAGCTCCCCATACAGGCAGCCAACTCAAAACGACAAAGATCAATGATTTCTTCGAACCAAAATCTAAAGAAAACAATTACTAGGTTGGTTGCAAAAGATGGATTGACATTTCGATACAAATTTTCTCTACCCTCCCCATGTTGTAGATACGTTGTGTAAGGCCGTCATAAAAGTCGCTTATATTTTCAAATTTGAAGTGAAAGAGCGAGCGCGGACTCATAAAATAATTTCATTGCGCAATCTCGAACCATAATCTACAATGATGTATTTCTAAAAATGTAATTTTATTCCAAAATGTACAGTTCCCCTCAACCCAACACAGTTATACATTATGTATAGAAACGATAGGAAAGGTGAGAGGAAAGGTCAATTTTCTTTATTGAATGTTAAGTCAGGATGGGACCTAAAAGTAATTTATTCAACTTTTATTTAATAATTTGATCTTTTCGATTATTAAATAATTTTGTGAAATTTAAAATGTAAAGTACCTACCTTTGTCCCCGCATTGCTTGATGCCTTATATTACCTTTTTTGCATCACAAATGATATTTTCTGTCTGCATTGGTAATTTTTTACATTTTTTTTACAAACTGTTTCGAATAATTCGGTTGTCAAGGACCGAGAATTCATTGGTGTATTAAATATAAATTTCGTTTTCGTTTTACTGTTATCTGAACTACCTTCTCAGATATCATAGACGAACGTATGAATACAAAGTCAAAGCAAATGTATTTACGCATGTTGAATCACAGGCCCGATGTATGAACTTTCACCCAAAGGGAATGAATATCAGGTCGTCTAGCCGTTTAATATCATGAAAAAAGATCATTTGAATACACATTTCTTCTGGTGGAGTATGTAACGTACATACAAACAATATCACGTCAGAAGTTCTTAATCTATTTGCGAATAGAATAGTGCCAGCGCGTTACTTTTTCAAATTGTACGTTTTGTAGAAAATTACCAAAATAAATTTTTAATGAAATTTTACCCAAACCACATTCACAAGTCATAGAAACCCTGTTTTCAACGATTTTACTACGACCTGTGTAGGGATAAAATGTTTGCAAACACTCAATGGAATGCCGTCGGACCATATTTTAAGATTTAGTGAGTTGTGGGTTATTATTTTTGGATCACAACATTTGAGTGTGACTTGCTTCACACCTTTTCACAATTGAACGTACATGCACAAAATAGGAAACGTAAAACACGGGTAAGAGAATTGTAGCATGTAGCATAACTCCCTTTTAATGCTCTTTTTCTCGATTGGGTTGATACGGCGAGTTTTTCTCCTCAGTTTATTATGAACTTTTCAAAACACATCGAAATTTTCAATTTAATTTTAATCTCTTTACAATTTGTGTCTACGTACTCTTAGAATATAATAGAACCAAAGTTCAGCACGCAAGGATCAAATCCTATTTGTGCTATTAATGTAATTTAAGATAGTCGATGGCGTCAAAGGGTGCTAAGCCGCAAAAAAACTGCGTCAGCCGCATGGAAAGATATACACACCAAGGCATTTTGCTCTTTCGATTATGTAAGTTGGGCAGTCACACAAAAATGACTGACCAGATCAGTTTCTTGCTCTCCACAACTATTACAGCTTGGGCTGGTCGGTAGGCTAATTTTGTTGATATGACAGTTAAGCTTGTTGTTTGTTGTCAGACATTCAACGAGACGTTTCTCATTACGTCTTGTCCCTAACCCAAGCCATTGCACGTATACTTCGAGGACAAAAGTCAACAAAGAGTGCGACATCTACTATCCTCGCAACGTCAATATCATGAACTAAAAACATAATCTGCTACAAATGTGCTGTCATCGGAAAAATATAAGTTTTCTGGTAGTGTTTTCTGGGGGTAGTGGTTATTATTATTAATCGTATGGCTTACATCTAATATCTAACACTATTACATACATTCATATTATTACAATACATTCTTCTGTATTTTTCGTTATTATTTCGATATGTCCGATGCATTCTCAACGGGAGGTTACCATGTAACAAGTCCGAAGAGCCGAAGCGATGATGTTGTTTGTTTTGTGCGATCCATTGAAAGGCCATCATCATTCGCACCTTGTTCAGTGCCCGCCATATTTTTCGAAAGTGATGTGTTTCCAGTACAGCGCCATCTATGGTTGACTAGTGGAACTAGCACCAACGATTTTCTCCATTGATTAAAACAAGAAAAAAAAAATTCAGGTCAGTCAGGTCGACCTGAAAATTTCGTATGAAATTATGACCTTAATCTGGAGAGCGGGAGATGTCAAAACAAAACAAATTTTAGTTTTGTTTTTTTGCATTTTTGGGTACTAGGAAGTGCTGGGAATGGTTGGGAAGGGCTGGATGAGTGGTGAAAGGGTGGTGGAAGAGTGAAGGAAGAACGGAGATTGCCATAAAAACATATTGGGCGCTTTAAAGAGCCCACATTAAGTAAATTGACCGCTTTAAATAGCAATTTCGTCAATAACGCAAGCATTTGCTAAGATTTTTTTTGGAAAAACACCTTTAATTGATATGGATAGTACAAGCTTAATTAAAAATTTATTTATACCTCTCTACTGTAAAGTCCACTTTACAGTAGAGCAAGCGAACTTTCAGCCGCTCGGCACATAATAGTATTTTATTCTACACGAAATGTAAAATGATACCAAGATACCATTTTACAGTACTTGTAGCATAAAATACTATTATTACTACTGTTGAATTTTACGCTACTCCTTTCACCCTTGAGCAGAACGTGTGCGGGAATACCGTTCCAGTGTTCGGGGCCCAGCCTCCTTACCTCGTTAATGATGTCGAGTAGTTGGATGGCTTCAACATTTGAGTGTTTTGGGAGTCTTTTGTCGTGTTTGATGGCGTTAGCTCGAATTACTTCTTCGACCCATTTAATGTCTAGATCATTGTTGGTCACAAAGCGGTATGCTTTTATGATTCTACGTAGGAAGATATTTTTTTTGTCTGGATAATTTTCAAAATGGATTTCTTGATGGAGCCCCAAATTTCTGAGCCATACATCCATGTTGGGGCGAATATTGTTTTATACACAAGTCTCTTGCAGTACAGGTTTAGTTTAGAATTGTATCCAACCAGCCAGTACATTTGGTTCATTTTGAGCAACATTTGTAATGCTTTTTGTTTCACGTGGAAATTCCGGTTCAGTTTGTGGTCCAAATTTAGTCCCAGATATTTTGCTGAGTTTGCCTGCGGTATGGCAATTCCGTAAATGTAAATGTGTAGAATACTATTTATATGACGCAATGCGAAAGTGACATGCTTGGATTTAGCTTCGTTCAGCTTGATTTTCCAATCGATCGTCCACTGATTTATTTTGTCCAATGCTTTCTGTAACTTATTGATTGCTACTTGTTGGGAAGCGTCCGTTGCCATAATGGCTGTCATCGGGATGTCTGCAGTATATAG
The DNA here is from genome assembly GCA_029228625.1 of Pseudolycoriella hygida. Classification (NCBI taxonomy): domain Eukaryota; kingdom Metazoa; phylum Arthropoda; class Insecta; order Diptera; family Sciaridae; genus Pseudolycoriella; species Pseudolycoriella hygida. The sequence continues at coordinate 126,893,325 of CM055406.1, forward strand.
TGCATACAGTGAAGGCGCTAATACGCTTCCTTGAGGCACACCTGGTAGTATCGGATAGAAGTTTGAATAAGATTCTTCAGTTTTTGCTCTGAAAGTTCTTTCAGACATGTATGACTCGAGAAGTTGACTGAGGTTTCCTGGGAGCACTTTGCTCATTTTATATACGAGTCCTTGGTGCCAGACTTTGTCAAGTACATCGAGGAAAGATGCTGGGCAGCATTCCTCCTTTTCGAAGACTCGTTCACTGGTCGTGGCTAGTCTTTCAACTACTATCGTTGAGCGGTTATTTCTGAAGCCGAATTGGTGGACTGGAATGATCAGCAATGGCATGAGTCGTTTCAATAGTAGTTTTTCGAAAATTTTTGCGATTGTTGGAAGCAGTGATATTGGTCTGTATGAGGTAACCTTTTCAGGTGCTTTGTCTGTTTTTTTTATCATAATCACTTGCGCAAGTTTGAAATATTTTGGTATGGTATCAATTTTGTGTGGTATCCCTCTCAGGTATTGCAGCAAGAGTTGCAAAAGATCGGTATAGTGGTACTGAGATGGGTCGGTAAATACAGTTCGTTTATTTTACGCTTAAACAAAATTTGTACTGTTAAAGATTTAAATGTCATTAATGTCAGACTACATAGGTTTCTATGTAAAAATACATACATCAGACGCACGTTGCGATCTCTTTCTAGCGCATATATCTTATGTAATGTGACGTTAATGACATTTAAATCTCTGACAAACCAAAAATATCTCAAATTTGTTTAAGCGTAAAATGAACGAACTGTACTTCGGTAGTGAGGTATCCTCATCCTAGATCGGAGAAAATGCCCTTTTCAAGACCATTGGGTTACACGTAAGCAGCCTTCACGCAACCTATCCTGGGTGAGTGCACACAAAGTTAATGTCTACTGAGCGAATGCTTGCATTTTTGATAAAATTTCTATTTAAAGAGCTCCATTTGCTTAATGTAGGCTCTTTAAAGCCCAATATATTTTTATGGCGATCGCCGCCCTTCCGTCACTCTTCCACCACCCTTTTAACACTTTCTAGTACCCAAAAAATGCAAAAAAAGGAAAATATTTTTTTTTAGTTTTGACCTCCCCTCTAGACCCTCTAGAGGTGGAATCACCGCCAAATAACCGGTGATTATTGGCTGGATGTGGTCTCCTCTCATTACCACTACCTCCCACCGCCGCACAATAGGCGAATCCGTTATATTCATGTTCAAAAATCTATATCTCGTGAAATATTCACAATTTAAATGTAGGAATTCTTAAAACGTGATTTGAGAATGTTCAAAAATGTCGGGAAAAATATTTGTGCATGTAGGCCGCAGATTAATAGTCGTATAGTTGTTAGACAAAGTGACAGGTTTGATTTCTCCCCATACATAACCTCAAAAAAATATATTCTCCATATTTTCGTCAGAATCTTGTCGAAATCAGTTGTAAACGTTAAAGTAATTCATAATAAGTCGAAACGAGCCTAGTCCGACGAAAAAGGGATGAATTTCCCAGTGGTTTTGAAGCGAATTGTTGTTCAGCGCTCTGAGACCCAAAGACAGTCAGTATCAAAATCAAAGAACCAACCAAGAATCTTCAATGTATCTTCAATCTTGACATAAAAATAATTTATTGTTCACAAAAGTTTTTCATGCATTCGATTGCAGCACCATACGAATGCATAACAAAGTTGCCTCAATTTTTATTCAAGTTTTTTTTTGAATACAAAACTGCAAGTAGCATAGTCTGATGGAATATGAGAACATTTTAATGATGCCATTTACAAAATAAAAAAGTTTCAAGAATTTACATTTTTTGTGTTATTTCAATATTTTCGAAAGGAAATGAAAACAAATTAAATTTTGTGTAGTTTGAAGTGGATATGAATGAAGGGAGTAGTCCCATCTGCTTTTATTTAATCGTTTATGCTTCACTAGTTTACCACGTACCGACGTTTTTTTTTTTAAATCAAATTGGTTGACTTTTTTTGGGTGAATTTTAGCACTCAATGAATGCATGGACTTAATTTTTTTTTAACAATCGAAAAAAAATGTCGATTACGGAATGAGAATTTATGTTTACAAAGCACGGTTTACTGACGCATTTCTTATTTGAAAAAAACCCTAATAACATATTGGATTGTATTGATAGATAAGCAACAATACTGTGTAATAGTAATGAAGTAGACCATACAGAGCGAACGAATGCGATTTACATTACATTAAGCATTTACATGAATTCCCACCGTGAAAAATGTATATTTGGAAGCCATCATTTTGTGAGACCAATTTCATTCAGAGAGGAAACAAATTATCATGCTTCGTTGTCACTTGATATCGTTTCGTGCATTAACAACACCACCATATACCAATCCATAAAAACGAACTATAAAAGAGCTATATTACGATATTTTATATTTCGGTATGTATATTTGATGTGTACGCGTATCCCAGGGGTGCAATTTAGTAGCCTGTTTTTCAAATTTGTATTCAGACTTGATAGCTGCCGAAATATCCGTGGCTCATCCTTGTAAAAACGAATTTACGTTGGTGCTTCATGTCAAAACGTAACGCAGACAAAACACTCAAATATATCATGAATGAATCGAAAAACAACTTATTTCGGTTGAAATGAAATGGTAAACCAAACAGGAAATATCTTTTTCTTGCTACTTCCTACGCTACGTTTCACCTTCTACCTTAAGGATAACAAGCCAAACATTTAGTGCAGTTGCGCTTTAAACACACCAAAAAAGGAAAAGTGTACAAAAAGCAGATAAAAAATGTAAAATTTGTACATTTAATTTCAAGAAATCTCGATGTTTGTGCACAAAAACAGTTCTTTGTGCACAAAATTTCTTCTTCTTCATTTTTTTAAGCCCATTTGTATCCACTGCTGGATGTAGGCCTCCCCTATTTCGTTTTTTTTAGCAATTTGTGCACTTTTTATTCAACATTTACCCTTCGTACTTTTGAAAAGAAGCATACGAAGAAGCAGAGAATTCATTGAAGATCGTCCTCAAATTACGTCCACATTGAGGGGGAAGGGGTTTTGAAAAATGAGTCACATGCAAGGCAAGGGGGGAAGATAGTAAAAAATCGGGAATCATCAAATGCCCGTGGTTAGGGGCTGCAATTACCGACGTTTTTTTGAAAACAGGTTTTCGGTAATACTGTTTTTTTAGAAAATTTTCCGGTAAAAACCGGTAAATTTCGATATGATTAATTCACAGTGTTTTGGTTTAGAAAAATACGATTTTGGTACTTGGAACAAATAAATGTAAATGTATTTTAGTGTTTTAGAAGCTTTAACTTCTACAGACTTATATTTTTGAAAAATTACGCAAGCAAAAATCAAGTGTGTTGTCAGACATTTTTCGCCTAACCTTCGATCACAGAAAAGCACCAGACGAGAAAGATCGTTCGAACTCTATACTAGTTGGTTTTACTTCTAAAAAGTATTCGTAACATTAAGTCAAATTTTGCCCACGACTTCCATTTTTGTAGTTATGTCAATGTAAACGATACAATGGCAGCTGCGGGGAGAAGACTGGCCTCACGTCGACGTAACGCTTCCTACTTTTCGCTTTTTTCATCATTTGTATAAAAAAATCAAAAAATCAATTAGTCAGTCAAGTACGGTCCAAAACGTCAATGCGGGCGCATTATTTTAATTTAAAAATATTGATGAAAAAACCGGTATCGCAAATGCAGAAACGGTTTTCAATCACTACGGTTTTTTACCGGTTGCAATCCCCACTCGTGGTGAAATGTGTAACTTTTTATTTCATTGAAATTTGAGAAGGTGATGGAAAAAGTGGCGTTACAATCTTTTTCTTATCGCTTTCTCTCTCATCATCATTATCTTCCTCCGCGGGGAGCATAGGTGTATCCAAGGCTTGTTGTGGTTCTTTTAATAAATAGATGTTTCAGTCTGAGTAACATATGTTCCATAAGTTTTGAGACTGTATTCAGGCGTTTATTTAATCGCTTTTACGTATTCAAAAATGTCATAATGCACAAAACAGACAGAATGGGACCTTAACTTAACCTCCGAATGCAAACTTCGCTTCATTTCAGAGTCATCATGGCGTACAAACTAGATTTACGAAAGTCTGTCTCAAACCTTATGGGCAGAATGAGTTCTCATGAGATTCTTCAAGTGTTTAAGAACAAGCCAATCTCTCGTGCAACAATATTGCGAGTTTTAAAAGATTGCCGTGAAGGTAAAGAACAGAAAAATAAAACAAAATCTGGTCGCCCACCAATACTTAGTGTTAGAACAACCAAAAGTTTGCTGACAAGTGCCAAAAACAAGGTTAGTCGATCAACCAGGGGATTGGCACGAAAATTTGGTGTTTCGAATTCCACAGTTCATCGTATTTTGGCAAAAATAGTAGATTACAGTGGGGGATGCGGAAATAAGTCATTACATGAGGGATTAATTTTGTGAAATGAGCCAAACTCAAGAGGGTGTTTCTAAACAAAAAGCTTTGAAAACTGTTTTTTGACGAGTGTAGAGTTTGTAATACCGAGCCGAAGGCGAGGTATGCAACTACAAGAGTCAAAAAACAGTTTTTAAAGCGAGTTGCTTAAAAATACACGAATGAGTTTGCGAGTGTCACGAAATTATCCAGAATGGATGACTTATTAAGCAACCCCCACTGTATGCTGTTTCACTCGATGTCCCAACCGAAAACTCGTCATTACATGCAGATATACATGCAATGAGAAGTTTCCGGTGGGGCTACATGTAATGAATAGCATGTAATGAATGACATGTAATGAATAATTTCCGTGGGGTGCATACATACATGTTTTCGTGGGTCAACGAGTAAAGAATATTTCCTATTGTAAACGTAAACGAGCACGAAAATATACGGCCAGACAACTCGAAAAAATATCAAAATGCTGTCGTAAACTTCGAGATAAACACTTTGCAAATGGAAAATTCATCGTTTTAGATGATACATCATACTTCACTTTTACGCATCATGAACTCAATGAAAATGATGGCTGTTACACAGACAACATTGAAACAACACCAGAAAATGTAAAATACGCCGGGGAAACGAAGTTTGAACCGAAGGTATTGGTCTGGCTGGCCATTTCATCCAAAGCTATTTCAGCACTAGTTATCTGGCCGAATCGAGCCAAAGCAATCAATTCAGACATTTATATTGGTGAATGCTTGCAGAAATTGAAGCGATTCATTCAGAAGTAGCATGCTCGAGACCAAATCATGTTTTGGCCGGACCTGGCAAGCAGTCATAATGCGAAAAAAACATTGGAAAATATCCAATTTGTACCGAAAAAGGACAAACTTCCCTCAGGCACGACCAATCGAAGCTGAAAACGAACAACAATTGACCAGAAGAATCAAGCAAAATCTGAAAGAAATCGACCAATCAGTCTGCCAGAGCACGATTTTGAAGATTCGCTATTTACTTCGAAAAATCGAAGACAATGGATAATTGAGTGTAATTTGTGATTCAATAGTTTATGAACAAATCCAAATACCAGGAACAGAATTTTTCAGAATCCTCTGATTTTTGTTTGAATGACGTACGTTTGAATTTGTCTCATAACTTATGGAGCATATGATAGGTTATTAGCCTTCAGCAGACCTAGGGATGTATGATATCTACTGCTGTATCAATCAACCACAAACCGAGACGTCCTCTCCATTTGGCCATGAGCTAGCTTCCCCGAGCTTACCACAAGCTTTCACTAGATTGCTCACGTTTCCAGTTCCCCGACATGGGCGCAGGAAGTAGGGTCTGAATAGTAGAGGCTAGGTTTGTTCTCTCTGAGAAACTCAATACTTATAGTAAAGGTGTTGATGTCAATCATTTTTACCATTAGTCAGTAGCCGTGCCGACTCTATATAAAATTTCTGTCTTCGGCAAAAGTATAATTTCGGCACATTGGCTCTTACGATGATTAGTAGCTATCTATCTGAGAGATCGCAAGCAGTATCCATTGATGGGGAAATGTCTGACTTTCTAGCGATTGTGAGTGGGGTACCGCAGGATTCTATACTGGGTCCTCTTTTATTCGCTCTCTTTGCTAATGACCTCCCCAATGCAGTTAAATACATGCTCCACCACATGTTAGCGGATGATGTCCAATTATATACGTTGTTTTCCACTGCCAACATTACACAGTGTACTGAGGAAATCAAGAGCGATCTTATGGCTGTGGTTGACCGGGCTGCCGTGAACCGTCTTGAACTGAATTTGGGCAAGACGTAAGCGTTAGTGATCGGGTCGAGCAATAAGGTCCATATAGAGCCTGTTACTGCCTTGTGTTTTCTTTACAAGCTTATTGTGACTGGCACTCCATCTTATTTAGGTGATTTTTTAGCCCGTGGTCATTCGGCTCGGAGAAGCCATTTGACGGTTCCTAAAACCAATAGCAGTAGTGGCAGTAAGTCTTTATTCGCTCAGGGAATTACCGACTGGAACGCACTGCCGTTTGTGGTAGGAAATTCAGGCACGCTCAGTCTTTTTCGACAGAGGCTCGCAGCACTATAGGTAGTTACGTAGGCATGACCAGACTGCATTTGCCTGTGATGGCGGGGAATGCCCGCCATAACTCAGCCAAACGTTTTACTGAAAGTAGCTTGCAATCGATTAGTTGTCCTTCGCCATTGATTAGCTGTTTCTTGCTCTTGCTTTTGTTTCCTTGTCTTTATTGTTATTAATGTTATCATTGGATGAGTGCACAAGCGTGATACAGTGTGATATAGACATTTTGACGTTAATGTAATGAGGAAAAGTCATTTGCTCTGCTTTATAATTGAACGTAAATTGACTTACAGTCACAGAAGGGTGAAAACCGACAGGTTTCTGATTTACCATTCAAAACTACCATACAAATCAGAAACTTGTCGGTTTTGTGTTGTATAAGGGAAACCTTGGCATGGAAATTGATTAATAACTGAAATGAAAAAAATGAAGTAATTAATCAGTTTACTAATACTTTTTTAAAAAATGAAACAATAACGTTAGGGAAGACTCAGTGGTAAATCAAGAAAATTTTGATGAAATCAACACAAATTTTTCACACGGTTTATATAACAGTTGCTTTGGGTTTTTCGGTGCAGTGAAGTGCAGCTAGGTGCAGTGACGTGCAGCTAGGTGCAGTGACGTGCAGTTAGGTGCAGTGACGTGCAGCTAGGTGCATTGACGTGCAGCTAGATGCAGTGACGTGCAGCTAGGTGCAGTGACGTACAGCTAGGTGCAGTGACGTGCAGCTAGGTGCAGTGACGTGCAGCTAGGTACAGTGACGTGTAGCTAGGTGCAGTGACGTGCAGCTAGATGCAGTGACGTGCAGCTAGGTGCAGTGACGTGCAGCTAGGTGCAGTGACGTGCAGCTAGATGCAGTGACGTGCAGCTAGGTGCGGTGACGTGTAGCTAGGTGCAATGAGGTGTAGTGCACAGATGGACGGACGGACAGGTAGGGTGAAAACATGAAGTAGCTATTACTACCTAATAAGGGAGTCAATATCAAATATTTTTGAATTGAACATAAAGTAGCTCAACGAAGTTCCTGAAATAACACGAACTTTAGTGGAACATTTTCAGATGCAGCCAATGCTCGGATGTTATTTCATCCGAGATATCGTTAGTTCGAAATGTTGTTATTCGTGAGGACATTGCTATTGGCCAAATGTAAGAAATTAGCCCTCCACCCTCCATGCGGACTTCTTCGTCATTATTACACGAATCTAAAAAGAAACAAACAATTGAAAACGAATAATTTCTTCTAATTAAGTTAAACATCGATCCAGTGATTTTGAGCTATTTTCATCCAATCATAGCAAGAAGTGCTACACCCATGACGCCTATACAACACAATCGCTTCATGTAACACAGCCGTTGTTGTTTGCCTTTCGTGCATTTTATATGAAATACATAGTTTTAATTGAAATTTGTTGTACGGCTTTTATGTTTGACCCTTTCGCTTAATCAGTAGAACACATAATTCCCTATCGATGCAATTCTCATGTATAATAAATAAAAATGGTTTTGGTTTTCGATTTTCGTTTAATGTCTTTAATTATGAAATTAAAAAAGTGTAGTGTTGCAAGTCTTAAAAATATAAACATGTTTATCTAACTATGGAAATGGAAAAACTTACCAGAACTAGTTGATTATAATGTTCACAGATTTGTATTTGGTTGGGTAGATTTAATAAGGTAATTCCATTCAATTGTTTCCACTTCTTTTTTTTTCTTCTCAATCGCAACTATTTACGGCTATCACGCTCTCAATTTACAATTTGCAACTTAAATGAGGGAAAAATCAATCGTAACAAATAAGAAAATCGCTGAAGTCAAGTCATTCGTTACGAAAGCGAATTGGCTCGTAATCGCTTTTTTTAGGGCATAATAATTTATTGAATTTAACTAAATGATAAATCCGTTTGTCGGTGGGATTGTAAATGATATACATAAACTTTCCGATCATAAATGCGTATCTAAATCAGAAATGTAAATACGCGATCGTAAAGATATATATCACATTTTCAATGAAATTTGAAGCAAATCGAATATATATTTTAGGATTATTTACTTATTTTACAAGAATATTTTGTAATAGTTTACCATAATAACTACAAGAAACCCATACCATGGATTGGTTTTTATGAATTTAATTATTTAAAAGAGGTTTTTAACGAAACTAATAGCTGAACTTATCGTTTTTTATCAGTTACAACTGATAAATATGCATTAAGTAAGAATCGACCGACATTCGTTTATGAGATTAAAGAAATATTTTTGCGGTCAGTGGTTTAAGCGGATAGATAGAAATTTCGGAAAAGACATTTTCGAATATATGAACAATTCTTTTTTCCGACGTCATCATCATCATAAAACTTTATAGACCGTTTATACCTTTCGGTGTGCGGTCTTTATGCTGCAACTCGGTGATCATGGAATCACACTCCCCCATACCCTCCTATCCTCTGCCAATTAGATAGTTTGTTCAGCCTAACTTCTGCTAAGTACCTTAACTTCATAATGACTATGGGTTCTTCCGCAAGAACGAAATATCTAAAAATACCTCGGCATAAGAACCAGTATGGTAATACGCTAATGGTTCGGGGATTGACAGACTGGAATGCGGTCTCTATAGCGGTGAGGAACAGCAAGTCTCTGGCAGCGTTCCAAGAGGGTTGTCTTGATCATTTGAGGGATTGAAAGTTTGGTACTATCTGAATGAAAACAACAAAAACCTTTTTAAAGGTAGAGTGTGACGCAGTCCGTAAGTACGCTTCCAAAATTAATGATATCGCTTGAAGTCACGCTATCGCAGATAATACGCAGAAGTTTGTTTGAATGGAATCCTGTGTTCAAAGTTTTAATTTCCTGTAAAAATTAGATCGCTTTTTTCAAAACAAAATTACGTTCTGTTAAAAAAATTGCGTCACAAATGCCAGACCCACCAGCGGAATAATTTGTCAATACTTTCAGTTTTTACACGCAAAAATTTAAAATTACCTTGAACAATCTACGCAATAACAAACAAAAGTCAAATTTTTGCAGCGCAAAAACTGAAAGTACAGAAAAATTATTTCGTCGTTGGGTCCGGCATTTGTGACGCAATTTTTTTAACACAACGTAATTTTGTTTTGAAAACTGCGCTCTAATTTTTAAAGGAAATTAAAACTTTGAACACAAGATTCCATTCAAACAAACTTCTGCGTATTATCAGCGATAGCGTCACCTCAAGCGATATCGTTAATTTTCGAAGAGGATTTACGGACTGCGTCACACTCTACCTTTAAAAAGGTTTTTGTTGTGATATCAGTCGTTTTGGAAGTTTTCAGTTGTTGAAAAAATTTCTATTTTTTGAAAAAAATTTTCTCAGAAAAGAAAATTTTCTTAGAAAAAAAATTTCTTCGAAAAAATTTTCTCCGAAAAAAATTTTTCTCCAAAAAAATTTTTCTCCGAAAAAATTTGTTCTCCAACACCTTCGGCTACCATCGGAACACTTCGTATCACCTTCGGAATACTTTGTGTCACCTTCGCCTTCCTTCGGAACACTCCGTGTCACCTTCGGAACACTTCATGTCACCTTCATCTACCTTCGGAACACTTCGTGTCACGAATTCTTCCCACTGATTCATATAAATTTCCTGAAGAAACCAACTGTCTAGGTATTCTTATACAGAATTTAGCAAAAAATCCAAGATGGCGTCACTTTGACAGTTGGCAGCCATTTTCTAATCATACCAAAAAATTCTCCTGATGAAACTCTATAACTTTCTAGGAGAAACCATCTCTCTACGTAGTGTCATTCCGGAGCTAAGATTCGAAAACCGTAGAAGCATAAAGGAAAATGCAAGATGGCGCCGCTATAACAGATGGTAGCCATTTTCTTATGATACCAAAAAATTCTCCTGATGAAACTCTATAACTTTCTAGAAGAAACCAACTCTCTAAGTGTTATCATTCCGAAGCTAAAATTCGAAAACCTAAAGAAGCCTAATTTATACCTAACAAAATCCAAGATGGCGTCACTTTGACAGATTTCTGAAAATCCCAAAAAATTTTCCTGATCAAACTCTATAACTTTCCCGAAGAAACTAACTCTCTAAGTATTGTCATTCCGAAGCTAAAATTCGAAAACCAAAAAAAAACCTAATTTATTGCTTGGGATAATTCAAGATGGCGCCAGTTTGACCGCTGGCAACCATTTTCTTAAGATCCCAAAAAATTCTCCTGACCAAACTCTATAACTTTACCGAAGAAACCAACTCTCTAGCTACCGTCACTTCGGAGCTAAAATTCGAAAACTCCGAGCATTACCTAAATTGACCACTTTTCCACATGCCACGGCTTTTCCAGAATTTTCCCGGAAAAGCGGCATATGAAATTTTTCATTTGGGGCCGAGACTGACGTTCCCTGATAATTTTAAGGAAATCGCTCGAGCGGTTCTCGAGAAAAAAAAGTAGATAGATACATCGTTGACACACCACACAGGAATAAAATTGTTATTACTTGCAAAGCAGATTTGACCATTTTTCCATAGGAATTGGTCATCTTTGATTGGCGATATCTCAGCCAATTTTTAACCGATTTTGATGAGTGAGGGCTTGTTTGAAAGCTGCTGCGACGTAGTTTTTTTTTTAAATAATTTGGAGGGGGAGGGATGCGAGGGGAAAAAACTCAAAAGTTCGCCTATATATGGCTCCTTGTCCCAAAGGTTTTTGTATGGAGTTTTTTGGATTTGTGGACGTTTTTTTGGGGTGTGGGGACTGCGTCACGCCCTCCGGTACCGCTGCGGGCATGATGGTCAAAATGGTTTGGTGACTTAGCTCGATTTCCGATCACTGATTGGAGATATTACAAGTTTTGTACTGTCTCTACCATCGAATATGTTGTCTCCTTTTTTTTAGTTTTAAGTTTCATTTCTAGTTTAGTTAAGTTTTAGTTAAGTTAAGTTAAGTTCTATGATTGTTTAGCTGTTCGAGTAGCTTAGCTCATACACAACGATAGTTGCATAAGGCTTAGCCTTTGTATCACCGTATCGATGAATAAAGATTAAGATTTGATTGAGTCTATAACCTCCTCTTTCGCCTATCCTAGGGACATTCAATATACTCTTTGGGAGCCCATCCTTTGAACTTACCCGTACCATCTCAGACGACTAACACTTGCCGCCTGACGTAACTTCTAAATTTTCCCTTTTTCTAAGTTTCTTTTATTTGTCTAGCAGCATAAATACAATCTCATACTGACATAACGGAATGGGCCCTACTATGTTTTGTTGATACAAAATCACTATAAAATATTGCACATAGAAGACGTTAAGAAGAGGAAAAGAGCAAAAAAGGGAAATGAAAAAAAAAACACAAATTTTTAATATTAACGCGAACGTAGAAACGAAACAGAGAAGAGCAAGTTATGAAAACACAGAATTCTTAACCAAAATTTCCTCACTGGTTCGTGTTTGATACTCTGCGATTTGGATCTCGCTTAAGGGCTCATTATATTGGACGCGATGCGAATCGCATCGCTTAAGGTTTGTGTGAAAGCTCAACTTGACAAAACAAAATTTTTTTTTGTCAAGTTGAACTTTCACACAAACCTCACGCGATGCGATTCTCATCGTGCTCAATATAATGATCCCTTTACTTCTGTTGAAAATGAGCAAATTGTTGTTTTCCAGTAATTGCTCGTTTGCATTCCAGTTAGACCAACACGAAATGGGCAAATATTTTGGGTCGAAAGGAGATTTTCATCCGCAATTGATTTGATTGAAGGATCTTCGCTGTTTGCACATCGTTCTATGAATTTTAGTGATTTGTCTGCGATGAATTTGTCTATCCTAGAAGTATCTGCTTTTCGGTATAACGTGGAGTTATTTGCGAAAAGGTAACAACCGCGTTTTCTTCGAGTATTTGTGGTCGAACGTAAAATTTTTCTTTCCGATAGTCGGACCCGTTCTATTTGAGCTAAAGACGTTAGTGAAGGATTTTCCCAAACCGGTGATTCATAGCAAAGTATCGACCTTATGATCATTTTATAGAACGTAGTTTTGATGGTTGTGTGAATTCGACTGTTAGATAGAAAAACGAGTTATCTGCGAATTGCGATTTGTTGATTCCTGGATATGTCGGTAAGTCGTTTTTATTGGCCAAAAATAATATGTCCGATAAAACTCCGTTCATTTTCACTGACATCGATCGATCTTGCTTGCACAATTGCGGTTTCAATCCATAGTTCATGAGCTTGTGGATCAGTCCATTGTGCCATACTGTATCGAAGGCTGCTCATACGTCGAGCAACACTGCCGTGGTGATTTTACCGCCGTTAAGACCAGATCAATATTGTTAATGAGTTTAGTCAAAGCTTGCAAGGTTGAGCGATTGGGACGGAATCCAAATTGTTCTGTGCATAGTACCTCGGTGTTCTGCCGTAATTTGCATAAGAATCTTAGTGAGTACTTTTTGAGAGAGGGCAGGATGACCCATTATCTCTAGAACTATGAGAGTTAGAAAGTTGCTTCCAAAGGCGAAGTTGTAGAGAATTAAATATAAGCGAACACTTGTTTCAGGGTTTTGGGGAAATATGGCCCAATCCTGGTATATGGCCACATCCATAATTGGGCAGGATGACCCGGATCTCCAGAACTGTGAAAGTTAGAAAGTTGGTTCCAAAGGCGAAGTTATAGAGAATTAAATTTAAGCGAACGCGTTTTTCAGGGTTTTGGTGAAATATGGCCCAATCCTGGTATATGGCCACTTCCATAATTGGGCAGGATGACCCGGATGTCCAGAACTATGAGAGGTAGAAAGTTGCTTCCAAGGACAAAGTTGTAGACAATAAAATTTTAGATAACACGTGTTTCTGGGTTTTAGGGAAAAACGACTTAGTCCTTGGATATAAGCTTTTCTAGATTTGAATGGTCTGAGACGTACTTCGGTAGGGCCTTTGACATTACCTTGGGTAATTTCTATGGATCTTTGAAATTCTTACAGTTATAAAAGAACAGAAAACGTTGGATTGTTTGCTTATTTGTATATTTAGGTACGTTCGAGTCACTTTGCCACATCTATTCTGTTTGTCACATCTATTCTGATACGTACGGGTCTTTGGTTATGTTTATTATTAAACTTTACTATTCTCCTAAGACGTTTCGCCTGAAATTGTTGTTCTTTTCTTAGAAGTGGAAAAGTGTTCGCGGTTCTTTTTCGGGTTTTTTGAAGCTTCTAAATAGTTCGGATCGGTTCTAGATATAATAATATTCCCAATAGCACTGATTAGTCGGGAGCAGCACTGTTAAGTGTCTGGTTCGACTGCCGGGGTGTTACACTTAGTAACTGCCAACTAGTGTGGATTAACCACGTTAGGGACCACATGCTTAACGCGTATTCCGAACCACGCCTTCGATTGAAGGATTATTTCTTTTTACGATTTTGTCGCGCGCTAGTACATCTGGCAACACCTAAGCGCGCATGTTTGTTTCGTACACAGTGCATCGAATATGGGTGACGTCATACTTGGTTGTGCACAAATCGTTGCGATATTGCTACACCAACTACCCATTTATGAAGCTTGGGTGAGCTTAGGAAATTTACTTTCATGATAAGCGTTAAAGAAAAATCCTATACAGAATTTGTTCACACCGGGGTTTGAACCCGGGTATTCTTGGTGGAAAGCCAGTACGTAACCACTGAGCTAACCCGTCCACTATAGGTATACAGTAGGGGATTCATAAGATTGTGCAACTTTTCATTTCAGGAGTAAATTTTACAAGTAAAATGAAATGCTGCACAATCTTATAATACCGTTACTGTAATTTTAATTAATCTGTCAAAATATAAAAGGTTCTGAGGTACTTATCGTAAGAACGTAATTGTAGATATTTGAGCCAAAGTTCAGAACACATAGTTGCAGTAAGAAGAAGATCATGACTGGCGTTTTCCAAGCATACATGATCTGCTTCACCATTTCATGCTGGTATTTTTACCAGCGAGCGTTGAAATTATACCAGACAATATGAGAGCAATGACAAGTATTTCCTTGTATTCGCTTCTTATAACCCACGCGTTAATTTATTTATTTAGCGTATGGATTTACTCATAATTGCACAGTAGGGAAAATACAGTTTTTGAGAATTTTGCGCAAACTCGAGTCACAGCCCAATAATTTAACGAATACAATAATAATAAATTAACATAAATTATAAAATAAAAATAAGAAAAAGTAGAAAAAATGTAACAAAAATGTGAGAAAAATCAAACAAAATCACAATTTATCATAGGTGAACCTGACTGAGCCATTCTATTACTTCGCTGGTCAAAGTGAAAAAGTCATTTATTGACCCGTTGTATTTGTTGATGGGACAGTCAAACATTAAGTGATTTGTAGTTTGTCGTGGGTAACCGCACTCACAGCTGGGATCCTCAGTATAATTCCATTTGTGGAGCATATATTTACAGTTTCCATGACCAGTCCTTAGTCGATTGAGATTACTTCAGGGTTTTCGTTTTAGCTGGAATTCTGCTGGATTGCGATCGTCAAAGTTGCCTTGTTGTTCAGGTGTCCTCCCATTTTTGTTTCCACGCATTTTTGGAGTTGAATTCCTGATCGGTGAGCTCTTTTGCAGTCGTTAGTGCAGGCTTACGCGACTTGAGTCTTCGTATTTGAGTCATGGAAGCATCTTTGTGTAGTGGAATGTCGCTGTTCGTAGCAATTTTGCTGCATAGTTGGAATAGGGCGTGCTGGCGTCTAATATCTGGGGGGGGGGCAATATAACTTAAAGCTGGGAGCCATTCAGTGGGGGTGGAGCTAACCTTGCCAGTGATAAGTCTTATGGTTTTGTTCAGCTCGGTGTCAATTTTATGTGCATGAGAACTGTTCAGCCACGTTGAGCAACAATATTCGGCGCACAGAGTAAACTAGCGCCAGAGCGGCTGTGTGGAGGCAGGCTGCGTTTGCTCCCCATGATGTGCCGGTAATTTTTTGCAGAAGATTGTTTCTGGTGCTCAATTTCAATCGTAGTTTCTGGATGTGTTGGCTATTAGTGAGCGATCTGTCCAATTTCACGCCCAGATAAACGGGTTCGAACTCGTGACGAAGTGACGAAGTGACGTACCCTCTGCCTATTGTTTAAATATTCAACGTTATACCACATATTCGTAATGTGAATTCCGTTTGCTTTCATTCATTTCGCTTAGCAATTAAAAACTGCAGTATTTTTTTGTGAATTCAAAGAGTCAACTAACTCTCTATGGTACAGAGTATATTTTGCATTTAAAATCGTTTCAGTACTTGTAGCTTTTACAAATTGTACCCTCAAAGTGGTTATTGCGCAAAAATCAATTGTATGTGTTCACCAACAAACACCGTTACTTTATTAGGATGTTAATTTATTTTTTATAGCGAATTTAGACAATAATGTCGACGCGCAGTGGCTCAAAAATATGCAAAAAAATATGAATTAAGCCCCTTAACTTGTGTGCTAAAATATAGTCTACATTTAGGCGCTCAAATATTATATCTTCGCTGATATCAGTGGACAAAGACGCAGTTTCAAAAAGTAAGTCAGCATTTCCCTTCCTAAAAATGTTGCCTTTTAATAGCAACTAAACTTATTTTTTGGGATCATACCTACTCTGAGAACGGCGAAAAAATCGTAAAAATTTGCACAAAAACTTGTCGTTCTGAGACAAGGTTCAATCCCAAAAAATAAGTTTAGCTGCTTTTAAAAGGAAGGGAAATGCTGACTTACTTTTTTGAAACTGCATCTTTGTCCACGGATATCAGCGAAAATATAATATTTGAGCGCCTAAATGTAGACTATATTTTAGCACACAAGTTATGGGCCTTAAGCTAATGTTTCGATTAGCTTATTTTGAATCGGGCTCAGTGGACCCAAAGCACCTTAACTTGTGGTACGCATATCGTACATACAGAAAGAAGATATTAAACATACGCTTCTCGGACCTGTACGAATCCCTGTACGAAATAGCTGATGTGTTAAGTTGCATTGCAAATGCCGAATTGCCGAAGAATGTATGTCAATATATGAAGCCTCGAACCCGTCCTTCCATAGGCAAAAGTGTTGTCCTCAAAATTTTCTTCACAACATAGCAAATGATGAGGTTTTTAGAACCGTAACCCTAATGTTGGCGGACGCTCGAAACAGGTCAGGTCTCACCTATTTTTTTTTCAGGTTGACCTGAACCTGAAGTCAACCTGAACCTGATTTTTCAAATTTCAGGTTCAACCTAATTGAAACTGACCTGAAAGTTAAACTTCAGGTTCGCAAACCTGTTCAGGTTGACCTGACCTGAACCTGAAACTGACCTGTATTTTCCGAACCTGAAGTTATAAATTTCAGGTTCAGCTTCAATCAGGTTGAACCTGAACCTGACCTGAATTAAATCAGGTTTTTTCAGTTCAGGTCAGGTCAAACCTGATCTATTACGAACCTTAAGTTGGCCGTACGACGTAACCTGTTCCATGCCTCTCCTTACGGTTCTAGGTCGGTCCAAATATGGCTAAAGCAAGGAATATATCTGGACAAAATAATCCCGCTCGAAATAACCCCGATTATCCCCAGTCAAAATATCCCCGGACAAAATGTCCCTAGACCGCCCCTTAGACCCTGCAAGGGGTGATATTCCCCCCTTGACCCCCTTTACGGGGGCTGCCGCCCCTCGACCACGCTCTTTTGTCTTTGATTGTTTATTTCAGACTTCACATTGAATATTCTTAATTTTTGAGTGTGGATATTTTGTTTGAGGGAATATTTTGTTCGGGGATATTTTGTCCTTTTTTTTAAGGAAAAATTGTGGTTATTTTGTCTGGGGATATTTTGTCCACGGTGATATTTTGGTTGGGGATATTTTTTTTTGGGCATTCGGTCCTTACCCCAACCCCAAGGGAATCCGGACGAAATTAACAGAACAAAATAACCTCAGACAAAATATCCCCAGACAAGAATAAATAATATCCGCAATGAAAAATGAACCTAATAACACCGGACAAAATAACCCCAGATAAAAGAGAGGAAATAATTGCATATAAAATTCGTTTTTCTTATGTGACGGGCTTTATTTCACCTACGGCTCTGACCCTTACAACCTGCAAAAGAGGGATACTACCCTATTGAACACCCCATACTACTGTTTGCCTGTTTGCTAATGTTTGTAGTTACGAGGTTATTGTTCGTCGTTATTTAGTCCTGAGTTATGTAGTGCGGAGTTATTTTGTCTGGTTTTTTAGTTTGGGGGACATGCACAAATTACGTATGCAGTTTTTTTGATGTTTTTGAACCCCTCACGCTTCCGTACTAATTTTGAGACCCCCCTGTCGTGTACGTACGATTTTCCATACCCCCCGTCATTAAAAGAATATATTTTGAAAAATCCCTTTATTCGTTCGTCCATGCCTGTGTCATATGTTTCTCTATAGAAATGACAGGCACTTTTTTCATTTCATTTTGTTTCTTTTTAATTTCTGAAATCGACTCCTTGGAATGTTCCACGTCATCTATATTCAACCACTCGGCTTATTCTATGTCGTCTCGAGCTATGATTGCCAACAGTTCGTTGGCTCGAAGAGCGGCGATACGTTTCGGTCGCACTTTCGGAACGATTTGTGAATTCGAATTCGATAAAACTAATCAAAATTAATTTTTTTTTCTGCGTACGTACAATCGTGCTCGACACCCCCCCCCCCCACCGTACGCTTCCGTACGAATTTTGAAACCCCCTCCCCCCCAAAGTGCGTACGTAATTTGTGTATGACCCCTTGTGGTTATTTCTGCCGGGATTATTTTGTCCAGAGATATTTCGTCCGAACGCGAAGATCGACGCTTTTCCAAAAAAATTGGAAAATTTTGGGTTTTTGCGGAGGTTGGGAAGGGTTTTTCACACCGTTGCCTCGGACGAGTTTTTCAATATTATCCTTTCCGCAATATGTAACCCAAATAATGTGGACGCAATTTCATATACTTAAGTGTGATTTTGCGAAAACTTCGAACGATCTTGGGACAACATGCCCTATTTTTTCCCGATGAACCTATGTAAGAACAGTGATTTCTCACTTTTGGAAAATTTGACATCTCGGGAGAGTTATGACTACCTAAGTAAGTGCATGTCGGGGGGTGGTAAAAATGGCTTTTTGGCTATAGCTCGTGTAAACCAAATGAAATCGTATGGGATGGTAGGCCCCAATGATGCGAAGGTTTTTCATCATGGACCTCTTGGAGTTTTCCCCCACTCCGGAGTTATTTGTCATTTTACGAGAAAACTTCGTGGACGCTTTACTGCTTGAAGCAGAGATAAACTGAAAAACTGAGTATGGGGTGTTCTAGTACACTACCACTACTACAAAACCACGCAAAAACTTCCCCGGTTTAAAGCTGTTGCACTAGTCTGGAACTACCTTTGTAAGAAAGATCGATTTTTGACCCTTTTTCTTTCAACTAAAGAAGTCTGTATAACTTCCCTGAAACATGATCTTCACTTCTAGAATTGGGAGGGATAATCCATATCTCTAGAACTGTAAGAGTTAAAAATTTGCTTCCAAAGGCAAAGTTGTATAGAACAAACTTTTAGAGAACACCTTTTTCAGGGTTTAAGGGAAAAATGGCACAATCCTTGGATGTAACCATTTCTATATTTGAATGGTTTGAGATGTACTTCGGTAGGACCTCTGACATTACCTTGGGTAATTTCTATGGATCTTTGAAATTCTTATAGTTATAAAAGAACATAAAACGTTGGATTGTTTGCTTATTACTATATTAAGACACGTTCGAGTCTTTTTGCAAGATTTATTCTATTTGCCACATTTATTCTGTTTGTCACATCTATTCTGATACGTACGGGCCTTTGGTTATGTTCTAAAATTAAAATTAAAAATGCGGCACCCTCGACTCATTAGCCATTTGAATTCATGTTCATTTCTTGTAGTTTTAATGTAATTTGTTTCTTTAGTAGGTGTACACACAAAACTCTGGTAAATTTTTTTAGACGCAAAGAAAGCAATTGGAAATTCGTGCAAAAACGACCGTAAAAAAATGTGTACGCAATATGTGTGTTACCCTTCCAAAAATGCCGATTGACAAAAGTCTATCGGTGCGTAGCTTCTACACACAATGTGTCATTGAGCGACGGTGGTTGGTTGGCACAAAAAAACTCAGAAATAATCAACAGCGTAGCTTACGCCTACGCTCGGATCTAGTTCGACTCTGTTTTAAAACATTTTATAGGCACTAAGATGAGGAAAAAATCGTTTAGTCATTTTCTATCAAATATCTTTCACTACCTTTAATCACATCAATACCCCTACTTTTCTTCAAACAGCCAACGTTGTACACAGATGAGCCTGTACGGGTCCAAATTATCGGTTAAATATTCAGATAAAAACCATTCTCAATATCTCGAATATATATGCAATTAAGGCATGACGATTCAAAACGAAACACATTAAAAAAGGAGCCTTGCAGGTACAGTCTCTGTGTTTCATTTCGCCATTAATTAATCACCTGGGCGTAGTTTATTGTTAAATTGACTAATGTTCAACCTCTATGCATCAGGATGAAAATAACAATGCATGATGGAGGCGGTTAGGTTGCAGCACGTATTAATTTCACCAAACATTTTAGTTATACAGTTTTATTATAATGTTCGCCTCACAGTAGTGGCAAGCATGAAAAAATTAAACCTTAAAAGAATTTGAATGTTACAACATTTTTTTTGACGAATGGAACGATGAGTGAAATCTGATCTTTAATTCTCGGTTGTAATTTACTCCACTTAAGGCAAGTCATACAAAGTTAAGATTTCCTATTCGTTTGTGGTGTGTTTTTAAGCAGATAATTTTTTTTAAATAAAAAATGAAACGAAAGAACAAACGATAAAGGAAACGACATTTCCTAGAAAATATAAAACTTTTTGGTATTTGGATTTCATTTCAAACCACCACCATGTACTTAATTTATTAAATTTTGAAATTTTATATGAATATTATAATCCGTTCATAGCCAAAGAGAAGAGCGAATGGGACAAAGAAAAAACTTAATCCTCATTCTGTCTGATTACGGTCAACATTGTATTCCGAAATGTCTTTATTTCATATTTATTTGTTGAGCTCACATCCATTGAAAGTACTTTTAGACCCATTCGATGAACCGGTCTATTGGTTTCGTAGCATACCACCCATTTCGCAGATCGTCCCAGGACTGTGCAGAACGTTTTTGCTGATCAGCGAAAAACCGTCTCTCGTTCCGTCCTTAAATGCGAATATCGCTCCCTCCTACACACTCACTACATTCCGTTTCGTCACAGATATCAATTGGATGAAAAAATCACGTGACGGCAGCGCTAAACAGATGTCAAAATGTTACTAGAAATTAAATTAATTTGAAATAGACACTTTTAGTCCGCTCGACGTTTGAATTTTAATTGAAACTTGAAAAATTTGACACAAGATGGCACTATAAAAATCTGTTGTTCGTGTGCTGATTTTACGCATATACCGTACGCAATTACGCATATATGGTACGAAATTCGATTGTAACGCAGTGAAAAATTAAAAATTGAACCACGTTAAAAGCGTCTATTATGAAAAAACACAAAATTATAGGAAAATTCAATATTTTGAGAAAGTAGGAAATTTGTGGGAAAGCTTCAAGTCATTAACCACATAGGGCCGTTCATAAATTACGTAACGCTCTAGGGGGTTCGTGCCTAGCGTGACAGTTGGGTTAGGTTAGGTTAAATGGGACCCTAGGCACCCTAGGCACCCTAGCACCTAAGCCGCTGATGGGCCTGTTGTGCATTCCCATGGTGGATTACCTATATCTTGTTTGTACGATTAAGGTAATCCAGGATGTTGCTGGGCGGAAGGCTCCAGATAATGTTGTGAGGCAAGATGTATGCCCCAAGGCTTTTGGCCCTGGCTGTTATATATGCTGGGCATTTACATAGAAAGTGTTCAGCTGTTTCTGGATCGCCACATCGTGTATAATATGGAGTGCTTACCACTCCGATGGTGTGCAGATGTTTGTTGAGGGAGCAGTGTCCGGTGAGAATTCCGGTCATGCGTCTAAGGTTTCTTCTGCTGAGCGAGATGAAATATTTTGAGTTCTTGCTACTAATGCTGATGCAGTTCCTAGCTTGAGTGGCATGCTATAATGTTTTCCAGTATTTCTTTAAGGATGAAAGTTTCCATCTATTGATGTGGTTCTTGAAGAATGAAGAAGGCGCTTTAATGCCAGGCTCTGGGCCTACGATCGGACGCGTAGCTAGTGCTCTCGCTAGGCCATCAGCAATTTCGTTACCTTCTAATTGCTGTGACCAGGGACCCACGTGAGTGTAACTTTGTTATCGTTGGCCAGTTGTTGGATGTTCTTCCTACATCTTAACACGATTGACGAGTAAATCTTGTAAGCACAAATGGCCTCGAGTGCACTTTGGCTGTCGGAGCAGAATAATATAGACCTTCTTCTAATTACTGACTTCAAAAGTTCCTTACCGCTTTGCGAGATTCCGGCGATTTCAGATTGTAAGATATTGACCTGAGACCCGAGTGATTGTGACTTGTTGATTTGCAGTTGAGGACAATGGATTCCTGACCCCGCAAAATTGTAACCTTTCGATTCATCTGAGAAGCAGGTAAACCGATTATTGCTTGTTATAGAGCGTTCGTTTCTCCACTCATCCCTAGAGGGGAATTTAAGCTCAAAATTCCTATCGAAGCAATATACTGGGGCTACGACATCGAACGGCGCTTCGAAGTCTGGTGTTTCTTGTACCATTTTATTCCATAGTGCTGCGTGGCCAAAATTAGATTTGATCAGTAGAGCTGATTGGTGCAATCTGAGCCACGTAGCTCTATCCATAGATTCGACATAAATGTGTAGCGGCTCTATACCCAACAAGGATCCTAGCGCAGCTGTTGGAGTTGTTTTCATTGCTCCTGTGACGCCTTTGAATTTTGACAGCTGTTTTTGCACAGACTTAACATGGCACCGGGGCCACCAAATAAAGGCTGCGTACGATACGAGATCCTGGGTCTAACTATTGCTGTGTAGATCCACGCCATTATTTTCGGGCTCAGGCCCCAATTCTTGCCAAATGAAGTACGACACCTCCACAGAGTAGCAGTTGCTTTCTTTATGCGTATTTGAACGTGATTATTGGTTTGGACATGGTTTTTTAACGAGGGCTATGACAGCAGTCATAGTCACTCTTTTTCCATGTCAGCTAGTGTATAGTTAGACAATAAAATTTTTATCATCATCATCATCATTCCAATTCAATTTGAGATCTAGTACAAGTCCCAACTTTTTTACTGTTTTGGAAAGCTCAATTTTCTTGCCAGAAATTGTGGGCGCTTTAAAACCCGTGTATGCTTTATTTCCGGTGAACTTGTTCGTGTTGGTTGCACCAGTTCTCTATTAGCTTGAACGCCGTTTGCATAAGCTCGCTTAAAGTACTTACGAATGGACCTATAATGATGACCGACAGATTGTCTGCAAAACCTTGAGAGAAAAAGCCTGATTCTTTAAGGAGTCTTAATAGGCTATCTTTCACCATGATGTAGAGAAGGGGCAGTAGTATGCCTCCTTGGGGACAGCCCTTACTGGTAAGAACTGATATGGTCACTGAGTTAAGCTTAGCAGTAACTACTCTGCGGCTGAGCATGGCAACTATCCAGCTCGTGGTGGTATCGTCCACCCCGTGGTCGTTACACGGTTGAGTGATGGAATTGAAATTCATATTGCTAAATGCATTCGACAGATCGATGAATCCCCCAAGAGCAAACTGGGAAGCGACTAGAGCTTTTTCAATCCTATTAATGGTGTGTTCCAACGCGCCTTCTGCGTGACAGCTTGTGACAGGGGGGAGGGGGGGGGTCTGAACATGTATTACGTAACGCAAAATTTTTCAAAAAGCTCCATTGGAAGCTTCACTGAGCTCTTGCGGTGTCTCCTTTTGCATATGGGAATAGTAGTATTATGGAAGCTAGTTTTCAATCCTATCAAGCGATGGTGTACTTCAAAGTGATAATTGTGACTTGCGTGGCTCTAGTGTGACCAGGAGGGAGGTCCAAAAATGCCAATTTTTGCGTTACGTAATTTATGAGCGGCCCCATACCTACAGTCTACCCAATTCTTTCCGAGAATTAAAAATTTATTCGACACTTTAGTAAACAACTACGCTGCATATTCGGACATGGTGTAAAGTACTGCCTTACAACGCATAAAAACTTAGCGAGGGAATTTGTGAGAGAAAATATACGAAAATCTTTCATCTGGCATCGTCGCTAAGTTGTAGGGCAGAGTAGTACTTATCGTAAATCTGCCGTACAACGCATAAAAAACCTAGCAACGAGAATTTGTGAGGGAAAACATATGAAAATCTCTCATGTGATAACGTCGCCTAGGTTTTTTATGCGTTGTAGGGCAGAAATGTCCTACTACTGCCGTACTTAGCTAAGAAAACCTCGCAGCGAAAGTGGCGAAGCATTTTGCATTAAAAACGCCATAAAATGTGTTTTCCCACTTTCGCTTCGAGGTTCTTTTAACAAAGTATGGCATTCTTAGAAGCTTTGAAAACTTGTCTGACAATCATTTGACTTTAGTGACTGGTTGTGTAGATTGTAGGAGGCGTGCAACTATGAGTCATTTCAACAGTCAATGTCCAGTTTGACTATATTGCCACATCAAGTTGATTTCAATGAGAGAATTTCTCCGATCCAACCAATGTCGCAGTATGATCATGGTCACATGACCCGAAATCGTTATAAAAAATCAATTTGGTGTAACCAAATGTGAATGAATCTGGTAAAGCCATGACTGAACAATAAATTAGCATAGCAGTGAAATTTTTATAAGAATATTTTCTCTGTGATAGTTTGACACCACCACCTTTTTTTCTTGTGTTCTATTCTGCCCTACAATGCATAAAAAACCTAGCGACGTTATCAGATGAGATTTTTTCATATATTTTCTCTCACAAATTCTCGTCGCTAGGTTTTTTCTGCGTTGTACGGCAGTATTGTCAACAGCTCTCAATAAAAATCCCATAACGGTAATGTTGCTGGTTGGACACCACTGTAGTTACACATAAAAATATGTCAGAATCGGTCAAAATTAGGGAAATTTACAGTACTAGTAAGTAAGTAGTAAGTATACAATCAAACATTCCCTCGGCTCAAATGGTATAGAGTATAGGAACTTTTCAGAGAGCCAAAACAGCATAACAGCTGATTGAACAATGTCATACGTGAGCGAAACAATTGAAAATTATGTGCTCCGACTCTCTGCATGAAAAACTCCTATGGGTATGGTACAGGCCTCGGGTAGCATTGCGTACGGGTCTCTTTGGATCTATTTTTTTGTTATATTTTGTTCTTAAAACTAGTAACTTTGTACAAATGGAAACGATTATTACGGAGCGAATGTATGTAAATCTATATCTACTACATGAGAACAACTGCGAAAGACGTTTTCCAACACTGATAATATGGTATCATGTTACGTCCGCAAAACCATATTAATGTTAATTCTACAAGATTCTAAGCCATACACAATTTCTATTTCTGAAATGGAATATATACCAGTTTACCCTCGAAAAAAAAAGTATAAAAAAGCGAACGAAATGCGGTCACGTACTTTTTAACTTCTATTTAATATTCTTGGAAGCATTTGCAAAACGCTGAAGTAGGTAAGGTATGTATTCAAAGCGTCTATAGCGAGGTATATCAGATGATGTTTCTTATTACAGGCATTTTCGACGAAACATTATGTAATGATTTATATGGAAAATGCTTCATCTAAACAAAATTACAAATAACTATTTTTGTAACATAATTCTTCTCTTCTCATAATAATGATTTATTAAAACAGCGTATTTTTCGTGTCTATCGCGACATTGTCGATTCGTTATAATTTGCTGCGTGTGTTGCTCATATTTCACCTTTTATTCATTTCCGATCAAAAGGCTATTTCCACCCGTAAAGTCTTTGCGGCATGGTCAACATTTTAAACTTTATCGAGCGAAGCATTTTCTTTGATGCTTCAAATTGTACCGAAAAGCAGGTCCGTAGTTGCGGTAAGAATACATGGCTAAAAATTCTGCGATTGCGAATATTGGCAGAGAGTTCAGGTGCTACAAATGTATGGGTTTTCATATAACATTTGACATGTAGCGTAGCGAATGCATTTTGTTAAATATTTTATTGAATTCTTTTCATGTTGATAATGTTTTAATTAAAATTGAAATACCATAACATTTATCAATGTTTCGATATGGTGGGACATACGAAATATTATAAATTTGTGTTTAATTTTTTGGTTTAATATGAGCAAAAAACCGTAATCGTAAATGGAACGTTTGCATTTTGACAATTTTGAGCAAAACATTATTCTAGACAAAAAGTTGTTCTACAGTATGCCTCTAAAAAGCACAGAAATTTTTATAAAAATTATTTTGTTTATAAAATACGACCAGCACTTGAAAGCCGCCAAAAATTTGGCTGAGGCCATTTGTAGCCACAATGAATTTACTTATGTTTGAGATAGTTTTTGGCTAGAAATGTAAATCCCTAGACAATTGCAATCAAAAAAATATTTCGGACAACTCAAAAGTCAGAAATATTCGGTTGGCCAATGTACAGTGGCTGCACAACTTGACGTTTGGGAAAGCTTATAAACAATTTTTTACTCAGAAAAATGTTTTACATTTTCTAAAAATTATTTGCGAAAATGCAAGCGTTCCATTGTATAATCAGCCCTTACATGAGATAGAAATGTGTTCTTAAATAGTCTATAACTAGGAGGATGGCGACAGAATGTTAAGGGAATGGACCGCATTAGTCAGTCAGTAACATACTGGTTTTCCACCCAGAATATTCGGGTTCATTCCTGGTGAGAAAAAGTTCTTTATAGGATTTTTCGTCAACGTATGTCATGAATGTTACGTTCCTAAGCACATCCAAGCTGCACAAATGTGTAGTCGGCATATTATCACAACGAATCATTCAGAATAGATGTAGCAAACAGAATAGATGTTGCAAACATATGAAGGGACCCGTACGTATCAGAATAGATGTGGCAAACAGAGTTCATGTTACGAAAAGACTCGAACGCATTTGAGTCAATATTGCCTTAACTCTTAATTGTTTGAAATTACGTCCACATTAAGTTGTATTGGAAATTACCGAGAGGGCAATACTGAAAAACCCGTCCGAAGAAACGGTGTAAAAGATCCCTCACGAAAGCACAAAACTGATCTCCAACTAGACAAAAATGTTCGCCTCAATTTTCTCTACATCATAGCAAAAAACAATTATTTTGTTAAGGGCCGACTTTAGGACCGACCTAGGGCCATAAGGAAATGCCCCTGACACATACTTCCATAGACAAAAATACTTCCCTCAATCTGTTCTGCAATATGACAAAAAATGTTTTTTTGGTTAGGGCCGACCTTAGGACCGATCAGAGGCCCACTTGAACCCCAAGCACAGGCCCAAAGTTTAGGAATATAATTCGGTACACGGTTACCCCTCAAATAGAAAAAGAATCAACAAAATCGGTTAGGATATGCCCGATTTATGCAAACAAAAACATGTTGGGTCTAGTTTCAGGGTCCTGGCTGAGTCCAAGGGCATCTTATCAAAAAACTTTCTTTAATAAAATGTAAGAAATTCCTAGACCTTTCGATTAAAATTTTTTTTTTGAAAATCGGAAGAGATTTATACTCGAGTTATGTACAAAAAAAATGTAGGGCCCTAGCAGAGCCTCGTTTTTAGTGCCCTAGCTAAGTCCAAGGGCTCAAAATCAAAAAAAATCTAAAAAGAATCGAACGTATCTGAGTAAATATTGTCTTACCTCTTAAGTATATGCAATTACGTCCTCACTAAATTGGACTGGAAATTGCCCTTAACGTCAGGTCCCACCGACAAATTCCAGAAGGCAGTCTGGTGCCGAAAAAGTTCCTATAACAATATTGGATAGGGGTCCGAGTAGATTTCTACGTACTCGGTTCTGATTCGGCACCAGGATGCGTACTTGAGACATATGAATAGCCTGATAGAAGGCAGCCTGGTGCCGAAAATCTGTAAATTTCATGGAAACGGCCGATACGAATACTATACGTCGCATAAAATTCAACTTGGCACCAAGCTGCTGCTGCCCTCTATATAAACATTAACAAATCTTGAGTACGCAGCCTGGTGCCGAGTTGAAATTCATATGACGTACAGTATTTGTTACTGCCGTAACGATGACATTAACATATTTTCGGCACCAGGCTGCCATCTATAAGGCTACTCGTACAAATCAAGTACGCAGCCTGGTGCCGAGTTGGAACCGAATGCATGGCTACGTACTAGTTCACCCATCCAACATTGTTATGGGAAGTGTTTTGGCACCAGGCTGCCCAGCTTGAAATGCAGTCTTCCACTTGCTACAATTTTATGAAGGCTGCGTTCTTCAGACCCAAGATCCAATAAGTTCAGCCACTAGAAGAAAGACCAATCTAGTTCCTGAACTAACTATAATTTCGGGATCTTTTACTCAGTTCTAGAAAAATGGTTACAAAGTAGGGCTTGATTTTAAAACCATAAAATAAACTCAAAATTAAAAAAAATGAAAAAACAAATTGCACTAGGCCCAATTTTCGAACCACCCTAGAGCACTTAGGAGAAGTCTCTGATCCATAATACTTCCATGAACAAAAAAGTTCACCACCAAATATCGTATAGGGTCGCGTAGCGTGAGTTGCTCCCACACTGAGGAATCTACAGCCCGAACAACTCAACATATTTTAACTAATTTAATTTTCGTGATTTACTGCTGTCCATATCTTTCATAAAAAACCTTGAAGAGCAATTTCCATGCTAATTTCGCAGACATATAAGTAAAAGGTTCCACCAACCTTCAAAAAACCACGTTTTTACCACTTTTTCGACCGTAACTTCGAAAGTTTTCGTCCGATTTTGCCTAAATTCAATCCCTTTATCAATTTTGTGTTTATCGTTCAGGAAAAAAAAGTTTTTGAAAATCGGATAAGGTTTACCCGATTTATGTAGAAAAAGCACGTTGGGCCCTAGTAAAGATTCAGTTTTAGGGCTGTGTCTCTGGCTGAGTCCAAAGTCTCAAAAATTAAACATGTTTCTTCCATAAAATGTCAGGCATGCGCAAACCTTTCAAACAAAAAAAAATTATGAAAATAGGAAAAGATTTACTCGAGTTATGTACAAAAAGCTCGTAGGGCTCTAGCAGAGACTCGCTTTTAATGCCCTAGCTAAGTCCAAAGACTCAAATCCAAAAACGTTTCTTCCATAAAATGTCGGCCATGCCCAGGTCTTTCAAGCAAAAGAAAAAATATGAAAATCGGATAAGAATTACCCGATTTATGTAGAAAACATATGAAGGGACCCGTACGTATCAGAACAGATGTGGCAAACAGAGTTGATGTTACGAAAAGACTCGAACGTATTTAAGTAAATATTGCCTTAACTCTTAAGTGTATGAAATTACGTCCACATTAAAATGTATTGGAAATTGCCGAGAAAGCAATATTGAAAGTACAAAATTGACCACCAAATAGACAAAAATGTTCATCTCATTTCTCACAACATAGCAAGAAAACATTTTTTTTGTCTAGGGTCGACCTAAGGACCGACCTAGGGTCTTCAGGAGAGAGCTCGGACAAAGTCCTACATAGTCAAAAATATTTCCCTACATTTTCTCTACAACATAGTGAAAAAAAATTTTTTGTCTAGGGCAGACCTTAGGACCGACCTAGGGTCATAAGGAAATGCCTTGGACACATACTTCCATATACAAAATGTTTCCCTCAATTTGCTCTGCAATATAGCAAAAAAAAATTTTGTGGCTAGGGCCAACCTTAAAATAGACCTGAGGCCCACTTCAGCCCTAAGCACAGGCACCGGGCCCAAATTTGTTTTTGAATATCATTCGGGACTCGATTACCTCTCAAATGGAAAAAGAATCAACAAAATCAGTTAGGATTTATCCAATTTATGTAAGCAAACACGTTGGGACCCAATAAAAACTCAATTTTAGGGTCCTGACTGAGTCCAAAGGTTTCTAATCAAAAAGTTTTCTGCCATAAAACGAGAGACAGTCCTAGACCTTTCAATCAAACAAAACTTGAAAATCGAAAGGGATGTACTTGAGTTAAGTACAAAAAACGTGTAGAGCGCTACCAGAGACTCGTTTTTAGTGCCCTAGCTATATCCTAGGGCCCAATCTCAAAAACGTTTCTTCTACAAATAGTAGGGCTTTCATAGGCCTGTCGATTAAAAAAATAATTATGAAAATCGGAAAAGATTTAGTCGATTTATGTACAAAAAACACTTAAAGCCCTAGGATAGACTCGGTTTTAGTGCCCTAGCTAAGTCCAAGGACTCAAATTGTAAAAAGTGTTGCCCATAAATTGTCGGCCATGCCAAGATCTTTCAAACCAAAAAAAAGTTTACAAAAATCATAAAAGATTTAATCGAGTTATGCACAAAAGACCAAAAACCACTTAAACGGCCCTAGCTCGGCGACCCTTGGGCCGACAGTGCCCTCAAATCGACTGGTTACAAACGTCGTGGTAAACGCAATAAACCCATTTTCGAAGAACTACGTTTTTCGTACGGGTCTAAAAAGCCACTTCGAATCCAGCTGCTCTTAAGGTATGTGTGAAGTGTCGAGTCGAAAACAAAACAAAATTCCATACCGGTGATTCGAATTCGGTTCGATGCACTTTTAGGTGTTGTCAGATGTACTAACGCGCAAAAAGACAGTTCACATGCTTCACATCACAGCCGAAAGTGGCTCAGAGGTCACGCGCTAGCTTTCCACACATAATATACGAGTTCTATCATCGGTATCGAATGGGTTTTTTCATTCAAAAATTTAGTACAACTACATGCACAATGAATTGTGGATTGTCCGATTCTGTACCACCAAAAACAATCAAACAAACAAAAACAAACGCGAAAGATGGCGCCCAGAAGAGCTTTCAACAGACGAAAAATATCATCACCAAGTGATCGGAACTAATTTCAAATTCCCTCCCGCCCGGTCATCTCTACTCGTGACATAGAATTTTGGATCATCGCTTGCACACTATCTTAGACGGATCGTTAGCAAGTACGGGTAGGGTGATAGGTGAAGCCAAAGAAGAATCTAATGGTGTTTCCACATAGGAATGCAATTCAATACAAATTTTGATTTTTGAAGCCTGCAGTGTCGAATGTGCTTCATGTGTTCTTCGAAGATATTTTCTTCCTTACTTCGTCCCTGCTTCAACTTTGTTAGTCCACAAGTGTAGTTTATTCTGGCGAAATGCATATTATTTTACAATAAACATGGCTTTTGTTTTCAATTTACAGTTCGCCAATATATTTTGAACGAAACTTGTATACATTACTCGAGGTTTATTCATATATAGTGGCTTCTCATTGTTGGTACAATTGGAAACGTTGTTTATATACCAAACAAAGTTGTACTACAGCTTTTTTGTGTTTTGAGGAAAATGCGGGAAAATGAGCGTTATTATTTCAGTGTTGCGAACGACTAAATAAATGTTATGGTATGACTAATGTCAACTTCATTTTGTATGCGAACCCAAAACCTAGTATACCACATTACGGCGAAAATTCGGACAAAGTAGAGTTGTCTCATGCATAATAGACGAAAACAAACAAGAGGTCGTGTTATCGTTTCCAATTTCGGCATTTACATTCATTTACATAAACAAAAATATTGCGACTTTACCCATTACGTTAAGTTAACGCATTGACCGTAACAGAAACTTCGATCTAAACTATATTGGCCTTAAGTCAAGTTTTACAGGTGTGTACTAGGCATTAAGATTGACTGGACCAATTTTGACTTGATCAGATGACTTCAGATTCAACACAGAGAACCCGTTGACATCTCTACCCGTAGTAGTATAGTAGTCTCTGATTAGTGCCTAAAAGTGTTCTACATTCACCAAGCAAACTAAGAGTAGAAAGCAAACTAACATTGCATTAGTCACTAACATTAGTCATTAAATTTACTAATTAATTCAGAAAAAATTGGAAATTTAGTTTAATAATGATTTATACGATGCAAAAATCAACAACTGTTTATAGGAGTCATAGAACTAAACGAGACGCTATTTTACTGAAACTTTCCGCTGAAATACCGTAAACAAAATCAGTTGCTGTTATCGGTGTTGTCATTTTTTGAATCATGTACCTCGACAAGTAAACATGAGTCCTGACGTCAAATATTTGGACGAGGAAGATATTTTGGAGTTTGTTGGATATGTTTCACAAAAGTGTGAACTGTCAGAGTTCTTCAATTCTCTGGTAACTAGTTGAAACCCCCGCAACTAGGGGCTACGCAGGCATTATCATTTTCGCTTGTTGTCTATTCAGTGAGCAAATAATTTTTCGTTTTAAATAATGATGCGTAATGTTGAAGGTCGTTATATCACTTCGTTGATATTACCGCTGATAATACTAAAATCGAAGTGGGCGCGAAAAGCACTATAAACCAAAATACTTTCTTTGCCGCAAAATTACTCCACTTCCCCCGTATTCCACTTCCCCGTATACCACCTCCGTCGTATTCCACGTTCACTGTATTCCATGTTCACTGTATTCCACGTTCACCGTATGCAACGTTCCCCGTATTCAACGTTCCCCGTATTCCAAGTTTTCCGTATACCACTTCCCCCATATTTAACGTTCACCGTATTACACTTCCCCCGTATTCCACTTCCCTTGTATTCCATTTCGCACGTATTCCTCGTTCCTCGTATTACATTTCCCCCTTATTCAACGTTCACCGTATTCAACGTTCCCCGTATTACACTTCCCCCGTATTACACTTCGCCCGTATTCCACTTCCCTTGTATTCCATTTCGCACGTATTCCACGTTCGCCGTATGAAACGTTCACCATATTCAACTTTCCCCGTATTCAACTTTCCCCGTATTCTAGGTTCCCCGTATTCCACTTCCCCCGTATTCCAAGTTCCCCCGTATTCAACGTTCACCTTATTCAGCGTTGGACTTGCTACGTATTCTACTCTGACACTTTGCCAAAGAAACCGATCGATGGTCTATTTCTTATACCTTCCCCGAACTTCTTAAACCATCAAAATTGACGTCGTATCTCCCATACATACGAAGATACGTTTAAAAACTGATTTGACCCAAACTTTTCCAATTTTGGACATTTGTCACTGATTTTACTAACAAAACTCTGAGACTTTGTCGAAGAAACCAACGCCGTATCTCCCATACATACGAAGATACGTTTGAAAACTGATTTGACCTAAATTTCATTCTAAAACGACATCTTGACTAACTTTAGGGCGATTTTCAACTTTGGCCCGTTTTTTACCCACAACTCCCTTATTTCAAAACAATATCCCACCGCGGAACATGTTTTCTCGACGTTTTGGACCATCCCCGACAACATATCAAAAATTAATTTTTCAGTAATTTTCGGACAGCGGAGCTAATTTTCGTCCATTTTCCCCTACTTTGATCGGCTCTGGACACCGAACCGCTCAACCGATTTTCTTAAATTCGGTTCCGCTACCTTCACACTGTCGAAACCTTTCATTTGACCTCACTGGCCTCATTCCGGCAAATACTGGCCGAGAAATAGGTTAATAAGTGGTCCCGTGTTGAAAAATGGCATGAAGTCGGATCAAAAATTTTTTTCTACAAAGTTCTAGGCCATCAAAAACTCTAAGAATTTTCTTCCCCGACCAAATCTCTAACACAACATCTTGACTGGCTTATGGCCAATTTTCAATTTTGGCCCGTTTTTTACCCATAACTCCCTTATTTCAAAACAATATCCCACCCCGGAACATGTTTTCTCGACGTTTTTGGACCATATCCGACAGCATATCAAAAAGTATTTTTTTTGCTCCTCAGTTGAAACTCAAAAATAACGGAATTGTGACCGACAGACAAATAATTAACTAAACACATAAATAGACATAGAAATAGACACATAAATAGACACATCAATAGACACATAAACAGACAAACTTTAGACGTTTATAATTAGTAACACTAATAAATCATTGAAATTGGTAAAGGAAAGTAGCGATAGTGTGAAGTCAAAGAAGTTGATTCTCTATCTATCAGGTCAAAATTCCATACAAAATTTTCAGGTCGACCTGATTGACCTGAAATTTTTTTTCTGTTCAAATCGTTTTATTTTTCAAGGATTTGAAGAAGAATATCGAACAGAAGCAATTTTAATTTTTGACCTGAAATTGACCTGTCGTAAGCCTTACGCAGTGAGTACTGGTCAATGTTTGTCATATAATTTTTGCAAATAACCTTGACGGCTACCATCCTTGTTTCCATTACATGTACGGATAACCGATAAACAAACTCTAGAGGAGCATTAACGTAGAAAAATCTGGACAAAAAATATAGAAGATAGGAAGCGTCGTTGGGGAAAGCCAGTGCTCCGCCCAAAACCCCGCTATATTCTCTATTCATAACCTAACAATCTCACTTTTTCTCCCACTTAAATTTACTACTACATACGAAAGAATCTGAATTTTTGCTCATCCAGATGCGAGGAATTGGGATGATCGAAATTAGCGCCATCTTAAGGGGCTATTCAAACAGTACGCATGCTTTTTTTAGGGGAGGGAGGTTTGAGAAGCGTACGCTCCATACATTTCAAATTTTTGCCAATGTTTTAGCGAGCTCACTATTTGAATGGCCCCTAACAAGCGCAATGCTCAAGCCTATCTGCGAAATTAAGAGTTGGGAGTGCAATCTAGGTAACTAGGTGGGAAAAACGATGGTTTCCCGGCCACCTACGACCCACGACGGCGCCGTACCAGTAAATTGCAAGCTCTATCGATGGTTGATGGTATTTGAATAGCGTTAGCAATAGTGACATCGAAACTTATAGTTTTTTCCTTCCTCTTCTGCAAAATTTACAATTTCGGATTATTCAAGCTTCGAATTCCAACCGACGACATACTTGAAAAAGGTTGGCAAGTTTCAAAATGAATTTTTTACTGCCGTTTGGACCATCTTTCTAACAGTGAGTACAAATTTGCATTAAACGGTTGGAACTCTCTTTTCTTCTATTCGTTTAAATTAAAACTATTTGAATTATATTTTAAATAACAGATTGTCGCCGGATTACAAAATCGCGAGCGGATGTATGAATGCGGTAATTTAATCATTTATCAAAGTGAAAACCCAATTCCAATATTAAATTTTTTAGCTGCTCCAGCCGATGGAGAAATACCAGAAAATTTAAGTTATTTGATTTATTGTAGTCGGGGGTATGTATGAAATGTGAATTGATGTATCGTATATTTAGACCCGTACGAAACAAACGTGTCTAATGTGTCCATCACTGTGTTTTCAACATTCCGAAGTTAGACCCGATGTTGTTGGTATCAAAGGTTCAGCGCTAATCTCCTCCTAATTCCTTGAATTTCGCTCTTTGTGTATAGAAACTTTAGGAAATTTCGGGTTCTGTTATAATAGGCCGCAGTGTCTTTTAGAGCCGATTGATATCTAGCACATAGGTAACTGAGAGATGCTTGAAGATCTACGATTTCGTACAGTCAATTACAGATTATACGATATTGATTCTTTCTATAGGTATCGTAGGGGTCCGGCGTAAGCACCAGTTTTCTGTACGAAACTTCGAGTGGCGGATACGCTAACCGAAAATAATGAAAATGTTTAAAACAGTCGAATTGCTACAAAAACATAATCTTACTACTTAAAACATAAAACAAAAGAAATACATAGGGATAGAACGAAGAACTTTCACTCCGTTAAATACACGGGAGCGCCCAGTTGCCCCCGTACTTACAAAAGTTTGTCAAATAGGAATATTCCTATAGGAACAAACATCTTATTTGTGTAATATTCCCATTAGAACTACTATCACAGCATTGACTGCTCCTACCAATGGGATTCCGCAATACATCATGCCCGGAGCGGTAGAAGAGGGCGTGACACAGTCCCCACCTCCCCACACCCCAAAAAAACGTCCACAAACCCAAAAAACTCCATACAAAAACCTTTGGGACAAGGAGCCATATATAGGCGAACTTTTGAGTTTTTTCCCCTCGCCCCTCTTTCCCTCAAACAAAAAACAACGTCGCAGCAGCTTTCCAATGAGCCCAGACTCATCAAAATCGGTTGAAAGTTGGCTGAGATATCGAGGTTTGAAAATGACATTTTTCTATGGCAAATAGATTTTTTTTATTGTTATCATTATTATAAACACTTTTTTTCTGATCTGTCGGTTTCTATCTATGTTCTATGTTCTTATGTTTTATCTATCTATTAATAATTTTCGATCTTGAGAAGTAGACACCCGATCTTCCTGAAAAGGTGACACGAAGTGTTCCGATGGTAGCCGAAGGTGACACGAAGTGTTCCCAAGGTAGACGAAGGTGACACGAAGTGGTCCCAAGGTAGCCGAAGGTGACACGAAGTGTTCCCAAGGCAGCCGATGGTGACACGAAATGTTCCAAAGGCAGCCGAAGGTGACACGAAGTGTTCCGAAGGCAGCCGAAGGTGACAGTAAGTGTTCCGAAAGCAGCCGAAGGTGACACGAAGTGTTTCGAAGGTAGTCTAAGGTGACACGAGATGCTCCGATGGTAGTCGAAGGTGACAAGAAGTGTACCGAAGGTAGCCAAAAGTTACACGAAGTGTTCCGAAGGTGCCAAAAAGTATTCCGAAGGTAGCCGAAGGTGATACAAAGTGTTGCGATGGTAGCGGAAGGTGTTGGAGAACAATTTTTTTCGGAGAAAAATTTTTTTGGAGAAAATTTTTTTTGGAGAAATTCTTTTTCTGAGAAATTTTTTTTTGAAAAGAAACTTTTTTTTGAAGTAATTTTTTTTTGGAGAAAATTTTTTTTGGGAAAAATTTTTTTTGGAGAAAAAGTTTTTTTGAGAAAATTTTTTTTTTTTTTTGGAGAAAATTTGTTTTTTCGAAAAAACTTTTTTTTGAAAAAATTTCTTCGAAAAAGTTTTTTTTGAGAAACTTTTTATCGGAGAAAATTTTTTTTGAAGAAAATTTTTTTTGGAGAAAAACTTTTTTTTTTGGAAAAATCCAAGTTTCATGGACTTTTTGCATTTTTCTACTGATTAGTAGGGGTAGAAGGCAATTGAAGGTGGAATGAGGCTGAAGGAAAGGTGGGGGAGGACGTGGAGGGTATTAGGCGCTTTGATGTGGGGGTGGTCCCCTATCATTACCACCCCCTCTTGTCCCCTCCCCCACTTCGTCCATGAAACTTGGATTTTTCCGTTATAACAACTGAAAACTTCCAAATTGACTGATATCACAACAAAAACCTCTTAACAGGTAGAGTGTGACGCAGTCCGTAAGTCCGCTTCCAAAATTATTGATATCGCTGGAGGTGACGCTATCGCTGATAATACGCAGAAGTTTGTTTGAATGGAACCTTGTGTTCAAAGTTTTAATTTCCTGTAAAAATTAGAGCGCTTTTTTTTAAACAAAATTACGTTGTGTAAAAAAAATTGCGTCACAAATGTCGGACCCACCAGCGGAATAATTTTTCAGCACTTTCAGTTTTTACACGCAAAAATTTTAATTTACCTTAAACAATCTACGCAAT
This sequence comes from Pseudolycoriella hygida, assembly GCA_029228625.1. Lineage (NCBI taxonomy): Eukaryota > Metazoa > Arthropoda > Insecta > Diptera > Sciaridae > Pseudolycoriella > Pseudolycoriella hygida. The sequence goes on from CM055406.1 coordinate 126,930,471, forward strand.
AAGAAACAAAAACAAAATTTTTGCAGCGTCCCTTGTCGGGCACCCGACGAAACAATCAGCATTCTGAAACTGGTCTGTTCCACCTTAACGTATTGACGTCTATCCATTAAGTAAGACTAAAACCAAAATAATGTTTGATTAGATAGCGGAAATTGTGCTAACTTTCTGATTAGTAGTGATGTATCTACATGGTCGAATGGCTTCGAAACATCAGAACAGAAAACGTCCATCTGAGAATTGGAGGCGAATGCTTGGTGGATGTGCGTGGTATGACTTTGTCAAAAACTTTGGCTGTATTGGGCATGGTATTTAGTCATCTCCTTTTTCGCACCTGACTTGTACATTGTTGTTAATTGCCCAATTTTGAATGTCCTAGGGTAATGCATTTCGTTTTAGAGATGTTGAAAATATTAGTTCTAGAGGATCAGCTAATTCTTCGGCACATTCACGCAAAACGATTGCCTTACACGCAACTTATATGGTTGTTTATCGGTACTCTAATAAAATTTGCTAAATGTACGAAAGACATCTAGCATACGACAGCATTTTCATCTAAAGACGTAAGACCGCTTTTATGACGCTTGTGAAATACCCACAAACGTTACATACCTTAGTAACGCCTGTGTTCCCTTAGTATCTTTCTTTTAAAATGCCATGGTTTATGGTCGTACAATATCGAATTTCGCTGCCTAACGGAAAATGAAATAAATTGTATCACTCTTGGACACTCGATAGTGCGTATTATTGTCTCACATGGATGCTCAACCTTCACATATCTATTCTCTACGAGACGAAGTAAAAACAACTACATAACTTACGCAGAATTATAGTTTCACGCTTCGATTACAAATATCACAATATTACCATTTTTAGCGTCCATTGTCTTTTTGTTTTTGTCATTTAATGGAATAAATAAATTAAAATGCCCATTAATCAACTGACGACGAAAGCCAAAAAATGCGTGCCCTCTATAGCAAGTCAACTAACATTTTCGTTTGAGTTTCACTAAAAGTTCGATCAATAAACTCGAAATTTAAATTCCATTCATGGTAAGGTTCTGTACGCACAATATAAGCTTCCAGAAATTGTTCGACTAACTGTCTCAGAGAAGAAATTTTGAAAGCTTCCTAACGTTAAGTTCAATTTAGGAAAGACAGAAGCAGTAGGTGGGAAATCAATGAAATAGTATAGACTGGTAGTCTTTGACAAAAAATTAACGTAAATTGAAGAGAAAGTGAAATGTTTGCTAGTGTAAGTTATGTAAAATTTGTGTGGACTACGCATTTTCATCAGAACAAATCGACGTGAGTTGTGTATGTGTTGGTGTTTGCGATGTCAGAAATACTACAGCCATGTGCTTTTAACTTCCATCATTTTCATTAGAATTCTTTTGTTTAAAATGAGGAAATGATAAAAGTTATAAATACTTGGCTGTATATAGAAATAGTAATAGTATAGTTTACGTGGGTACTTTGAAGTTTTCGAAGCTATGCTGAGTAGCAATTACACCGAGTGAGTGTTTTTTATAAAACAGATTTCAAGTGGAACCGATGAAGAAAAATCACCTAAAATATTAAATTTCAATTAGCGAATGAAACCCTTGTTACAACCCTTAGCGTTACGACGCGGCAAGTGTAAGTAACGATTTAGAACGCTTGCACCCTTGCACACACCTCACAGTACCGAATTTCGTGAAAAATAAATAATTCGTAGCGTAGCGTATCGTCTACAACTCGAATCAACGTTTAAAAGCCATGGTCATGCTGCAGTAACCAAGTCCGGGAAGGAAGGCTGGTGTCAAAAAAAGATGTATGGGCAATTTGAATCTAGTATCCGGTATTTAACGGCGCAATACTTTTCAATTTGACACCAAGCTGTCTTCTATGTGACCTTCAACCATGAAAAAGAAGGCCGCCTGGTGTCAAAAATTGAAGTATAGCGCCGTGACGGCAATGACGAATGCTTTACAACGCACTACATTTCAACTTGACACCAGGCTGACACTACCGTCTACATTTAAACAAATTTAACCCAAGAAAGCAGCCCGGAGTCAAGATGAAAATTGGTGCGTTGTAAAGCGTTCGTCAATGCTGTCATACTGATATGCTTCAATTTTTAATACCAGGCTGCTTTCTTATTGGCCTTGAATTATGACGAGGTACGCATCCTGGTTTAAAATTGATAATTATTTTTCCATGTAAAATTTAAATTCTTCATCGAAGAAGACTATGGGCAATTCGGTAAAATATGATAGATGAAGATATTTGTTGTTTTGGAAGAAGATCGAGGACTTGCGTCATGCTTCCCTTTCAAAAAGGGTTTTTGTTGTGATTTGGAAGAAAAGAGGAAACAAATTTTGCAGAAAAAATTTCCGGTGAAAAAAAATTTCCGGTGAAAAAAAATTTCCGGCGAAAAAATTTTTCGACGTAAAAAAATTTTCGACAAGAAAAAATTCCAGCAAAAAAAAAATTTATCCCCTCAATTTCCTCTACAACATATCAAAAGTTTTTTTTAATCCGCTGCCGCCGTTAAACCGAAGCGCGGCGGCTACTACTTCCATGGGGCGAAAGTGATCCCCTCAACTTCCTCTAAGACATATCAAAATTTTTTTTTGGGCCGCCGCCGCCGCCAAACCGAAGCGCGGCGACTACTACTTCCATGGGGCGAAAATGATCCCCTCAACTTCCTCTACAACATATCAAAAGTTTTTTTTGGAGCCGCCGTCGCCAAGGAACCGAAGCGCGGCGGCTACTACTTCCATGGGCGAAAAAGATTTACTCAACCTCCTCTACAACATATCAAAAGTTTTTTTTTGAGTCCCCGCCTATTTTCCCCCATTTTGGCTGTCACCCTGATACACTACACACCCAACCCAACAATTTTCCATTTGACACCAAACCTCTATCTCGAACACCCAACCTTGTCTCATACAAAATGTGCTACCATACACATTACACACACAAACACATACGTATGGGCTTTATGGGCCCGGGGTGTTATTAACGCCCGCACTCCGGGCGCTAATAACGCCCGGGGTGTTATTAGCGCCCGCACGCCGGGCGTTAATAACGCCCAGCTGAATAATTGGATAAACGCTACAAAATGGCACTTTAATAAATAACTTTACTTATAGAGCATGTAACTAGAAGAAGTTGACTAAGGGGTAAATTTTCCTTATACAGAATGTAACTAGAAGGAGTTGACTAGAGGAACATCTTCCTTGTACAGAATGTCACTAGAAGGACTTGAGTAAGAGGAACATTTTCCTTATACAGAATGTCACTAGAAGGACTTGAGTAAGAGGAACACTTTCCTTATACAGAATGTAACTAGAAGGAGTTGACTAGAGGAAAATCTTCCTTATACAGAATGTAACTAGAAGGAGTTGACTAGAGGAAGATCTTCCTTATACAGAATGTCACTAGAAGGAGTTGAGTAATAGGAACATTTCCTTATACAGAATGTCACTAGAAAGAGTTGACTAAGGGGAAAGTACAAAACGTCACTGGAACAGAACCATAGAGAATGTCACTAGATGGAAGAATTTTTTTCTCTGCTCTTTTATTTTTAAAAATGATGTCAATAATAAATCAAAAAATTACATGAAACTTTATGAAAGTCATTGAGCACTATGATTTTGAAATTTAAAAAATTGAGTAAAAGGGATGAATAAAAACAATACAAAACGAGATGTGTTCATTGAAAAGTCCTAAGCTTCTGAATTTAAATAAATTCCAATTTATTCTTGAAGTTCAATAGCGAGCGTGTACCGAATTATATAGCTGAGCGTTATTAACACCCGGCGTGCGGGCGTTATTAACGCCCGGAGTGCGGGCGTTAATAACACCCGGGCGTTATTAGCGCCCGGAGTGCGGGCGTTAATAACACCCCGGGAGTTATTAGCGCCCGGAGTGCGGGCGTTAATAACACCCCGGGAGTTATTAGCGCCCGGAGTGCGGGCGTTAATAACACCCCGGGCGTTATTTGCGGCGGAGAAATGTCACGTCACCAGGCTTTATATGGCGACTTCTAAGAGCCCTGGCGCCCAAACGAGGCCGGTACCCTTCCCTTTTTTAAAATCTCATATGGCGTAGAATGCCCACTCGAAGGTCCCTGCAAAATTTCAAGAAAAGTTTTCATACAAATGGCCCCGGAACTAGCTAACTAACCCGCTAACTAACTTATTAACTAACTAACGTAGGATGTTTGCATTAACTTTGGCTTCTATGAAACAGCACTTTTTGTGTAGGAAATGATCATTTTCTATTGGTCGTATCTTCGGATCCACCGAACCGATTTTAATGAGGGAAAAGACACTTCGCCTTAGAATTTTCCGTAGAATCCAGGAAAAATATTTAGCTGTATATATGGTTCCGCAGTCTACGAAAAAAAAATTTCTTAATTTTTTGTTCGTGTGTGGACTTGCGTCACGGGCGTATCGCTACCTCGCGCCCATGATCACTTTTTTTCGCGTGCGAATAGTCTACACATACAAGGACTGGTTATTCACACGCGCATGCGATCAGTATAATCCTACAAGGACTGGCTATTCACACGCGCGTGCAAACAGTCTAATCCTACAAGGACTGGCTATTCGCACGCGCGTGCGAATGGTCTAATCCTACAAGGACTGGCTATTCACACGCGCTTGCGCTCAGTATAATCCTACAAGGACTGGCTATTCGCATGCGCGTGCGAATAGTCCAATCCTACAAGGACTGGCTATTCATACGCGCATGCGAACAGTCTAATCCTATAAGGATTGGCTATTGGCACGCGCATGCAAATAGCCTACTCCTACAAGGACTGGCTATTCGCACGCGCGTGCGATTAGTCACTCCCGGTTGTAAAACCATAAACAACATTGGAAATATGTTCACCAAAACAAGATATCTCGTACCTACCGACCTTAAATTAAAAATAATTTACGAAATTTACTGTCGTGATTGTCCAGGCAAATGCCAATGCAAGCAGAAAGCAGAAACTACGGGGCTTACGATACATGCACTGAAAAATAACCACAAGGCATTATCCTTACTTTATCAAAAGATTTTTTCTTCTGAATTCGTGCTTACTGTTTCAATGGTCGCTTACCGACAAAATTATTTTAGTTTATAAAAATTCTTAGAAATTCCGAGTGTTGTCAACATTTATTTCTACTACTGTTATGCTATGTTACGCATATGTATTATAAAAAATATTTAGTTTTTTGGAAAAATGTTAACTTGACATTTTAATTTATAATAATTGCCGGCCAAATGACTAACTCTGTTTTTTTCAGTTCTAACTCATATGTAACACACGTTCAACTCATTTATTTCATTAATAGCCTCTATTTCTTTATTGTTGACTCATAACAAAACCTAAAATACATACAGTAGGGTACAACACATTCCGGACATATTGCCATTCGTTTTTACGTGCGCAACTAGTTGCAATGTGCCAAGTCTCAGTGATACCGCTGTACATGGAACGATTTGAATATGATCGCTATATTTCCATGTAATAAATTTCGAAAAAATACAAAATAGTTTACAATAAATTCGTATTATTCCCATATATGTAAACATTGCTTTGTAGTTTATTTAAAGTAAATGACAATTCAAACACAACAGCTCAATTTATGCACATGTATTACAGACAAGCTGTATTTACATTTACTATTCAAAACATTCATTTTTTAATCAATTTCGTTGTTAATTGTAGACTGAGAACTCATGGTTTGAAGTGATCATCAATTTTCGAGGGTATAAAACTACGGCGATTACATGAAATTCTTCACAACATTTTTTTTATTCTTTTCTAAGTAAGAAAAAATCTTTCACTCTTTTTTTCTGGAAAAAATTAAATCTTTTGATTCATTTGATTTACCTTAAAGTAAAAAAAGATCGTTACAATTGATTAGTCTTCCAAAAATTAACTTCTTTTTTATGTTATTTATAAACCAATTTCGATTTAAAATTACTTTTTTTGTGCATCCTACTTGGAAATATCAGCATCCTATAAAACTACTCGAGTTATGATAGTGTCGCTAGTTCTTTTTTTGCGTTGAGCGGTGGCAGTTGTTTCATAAGAAAGTCCACAGAACGTCCGAATACGAAATTCAAGTTTTTAATGGTTTTAGCTGGGGATTGGGTAGTTAGATAGGGTAGCGCCTGATTCCATATGAGCTGAGTGTGATAGTTCGTGTAATGTGCCAGGCGTGCAACTATCTAACTATCAAGTGCTCTTTCTACGTCCACGTCGTAGTCCTCAATTCTCTTCGGAGTTTTGTGCTAAACTTAAGAGTGCTACCTGATGACTTGCCTACGGGCCATCGGGGAAACGGAAGTAGGTTAGGCGTTTGGTTAACCTCCAAACACCGGAAAAATGGATACCGGTTATGAACTCAACAACACAGCCTCGGATCGGACAGGATAAACGGCAACGACTCAAACAACGGAAAAAGGACAATGATTTAAAACTAGGAACATGGAATGTAAGATCTTTGTTGCGGCCAGGAGGATTGAGATCTCTCACAAGTGCGCTAAGAGCGGCAAAAATTGACATCACGGCAGTGCAAGAAACGAGATGGCCTGGAAAGGACACCATGATCAGTGGAGACTATAAGTTCTACTACAGTGGAAAAAGTAATGACAGTCCAAGAGAGTATGGAACAGGTTTCATGGTTTTCGGCACAGCTAGAAACGCGGTGATTGGTTTCAATCCTGTTGACGAGCGATTGTGCTCTCTACGGATAAGAGGAAAATTTTTCAACTATACTCTTAGTAACGCCTACGCACCCACACCACGGAGGAAAAAGACAATGAAGCGAAGGAGCTATTTTACGAGAAACTGGTGGAGATATATGATGGAGCGCCGAAACGTGACATTAAAGTTCTGCTTGGGGATCTGAATGCCAAGATAGGTCGCGAAGTCTTCTATTGTCCCACAATTGGTAAATACAGCCTCCATGAAAACTCTAACGACAACGGTACGTTAGTACTTCATTTCGCAGCATCAAGAAACATGGTTGTGAGCAGTACGTATTTCGAACATAAAAACATCCACAAAGCGACATGGGTATCACCTGATCACCAAAAACCAGATTGATCACGTTTTGATAGATGGACGCTACTGTTCAAATGTATTGGATGTCAGGAGCTGTAGAGGGCCAAATGTTGATTCTGACCAATACTTGGTTAAAGTGGTTGTTAGGTCTCGCATATCAGTCCAACACAACCGACAACAGGCATTTAAAAAGTGGGACGTTGAAAAACTGCAGAACGAAGACATTAAACAAAAATACGTGGACAGTTTGGAGAGAACAATTATTGAAGAAATGGTCAGTGAACAACACAGCATAGACGATGCGTGGAATGTCGAGAGCGCCGCAGCAGAGACTTTGGGAACGAGAATGGGAAATAAAAGAAATAACTGGTTCGACGATGAATGCCAGCGAGCTCTGGAGAACAAAAATGCAGCTCGGCTAAAAACTCTGAGTCGATACACTCGAGCAGGCCAGGCAGAGTACCGTTCGAAGAGAAATTTCACTCTAAAACTGTTCCGAAACAAAAAACGACTGCAGGATAGGAACGTTTTAATCGAAATTGAAAAGTTTGGCAATAGGAAGGAAACTCGGAACTTCTATTGGAAAGTAAGCGAATCCAAAAATGGTTACAGTAAACCGTGTAAGGACAAGAATGGATTGGTCTTGGCAGAAGAGGGAAGGTGCATTGCGAGATGGGCTGAAAGAACTGCTTTATCCGAAGACACCGCTCAACCGAAACGAAGAAAACAACGAACTGCCATTTCATACTGCGCAACCATATATAGAAGAACCAATGATGCAAGAAGTTGAAGCTGAAATTTCGAGGCTCAGAAATTTCAAAGCCCCGAGGACAGACAATCTACCCGGCAAACTTTTCAAGAACGGCGGCAACGCGCTATGTATGGAGATGCACGAGAAGACCAGCAAACTTTGTCCCATATACAAAAAAGGTGACAGACAAAATGGAGTGTGGCAATTTTTGAGGAATCGCTCTGCTGAATATTGCTTACAAGATATTTGCAAATATTCTTCACGAGCGCCTTCATCCATACATGGAAAACTCTGTAGGTGAATACCAAGGTGGTTTTCGTGTATGTCGTTGAACATCGGACCAGCTGTTTAATATCAGAAGTGCAAGGAGTACAACATTGAAACACACCATTTGTTCGTTGACATCAAGGCAGCCTATGACGTAGTAGTAAGCAATGGAGAGTAATGGAGGAATTTGGAATCCCCAACAAACTGATCTCGCTAACCAAGTTAACATTGACGGAGCTAATAGCCGAGTAAGGATCCGTAATCAACTGGCAGAGATTTTCGACATAGAGGAAGGCCTACGTCAGGGAGATCCTCTCGCGGCGCTGCTTTTTAACCTGACCCTTGAAGCAGCTGTGCGCTCCATGGACATAGATTCCTGCGGCACTATTTTCACCAAGTCCAGTCAGTTGCTAGGTTTCGCAGACGACCTGGACATACTTGGACGAAAAATGGATGTTGTTAAAGACAAGTTTATGGCCTTGTAGAGGAAACGTACCGACCTTGGGTTGAAAGTTAATGGCGATGGTCACAAGAAAAATCTTTAGGTAGCCAAGGGATGCCCACAAGGCGGGATCCTTTCACCCATACTCTGGTGCATAGTGGTAGACTCCCTCATTAGAAAACTGGATGAGGAAGGAATCTATGCGTAGGGGTATTCAGACGCCCTGACGGTTCTAGCTAGAGGGAAGTTTGAAAGCACCTTGGGAGATCGCATGAGAGTTGCGCTGAGAATAGTGGAGAACTGGTGTTTGGAGAAGGCCCTAAGGGTCAACCCCACTAAGACAGACCTTGTGCTATTCAGTAAAAGAGGTACAGGATCAGATCTGGTGGGGAAGATGAGGCTCTTCAGTATGGACCTAGAACTCGCTCCAAGGGTAAAATACCTCGGGGTCACGCTGGACAGCAAACCAAATTGGATCGACCATACCGAAGACAAGGCACAAAAGGCCTTGACGGCGTTTTGGATCTGTAAAAACTCCTTTGGGAGGAATTGGGGTCTGTCATCCAAGGCCATTCTGTGGCTATACGAGGCTGTGATCCGACCCATGATGAGTAGTCATGGTTCTGTAGTATGGTGGCCAAGAATGGACGTGGAGAAAGCAAGGAAGAGACTGAGTGAGATACAAAGGCTAGTTTGCATAAGCATAACTGGAGCTATGAAGACCACGGCCACGGCGGCCTTGGAGACGCTGTTAGCGATACCGCCTTTGGACTTAGTAATTAAGGCCAGAGCTTTCGCCACTGCGGATAGGATAGAGCAGTCAGGATTATGGGCCCGTACTTCCGTTTAGGGCATGGCAGAACTAGGCGTTTTGAAGCGATATTTCCGAGCAGGCATGAGTGGCTAGATGGGTGGCCAACCTGTTTACCTAGAAATGCGAAAATGTTTTTCACTGATGGATCCAAGGCCGTAGAAAAAGCAGGTGCTGGAATATACGATCCAGACACTGCACATGGCAGTTGGTTCCATTTGGGCAAAACTTCCAGTGTCCTCCAGGCAGAGGTCTACGCAGCTCTCATGGGAGCTCAAGAATCACTGCCGACGGGGAAGAGACAGTAAAGAGATGATTAGGGCGCTCATGCCACCCACCTCGACCTCCAAGCTGATGAAAGAAGGAAAGGATTATCTAAACTACATGGGACTGAGTAATCAGATTACCTTGGTTTGGGTACCTATACACTCTGGCGTGGAGGGAAACGAAAGGTCAGATGAGCTAGCTAGGGTGGGCTCCGCTACCATCACAAGCGGAGTGGAGCCACGTCTACCAATACCCCAGGCACTATGCAATGATGCATTAAGCAACTGGGTGCGACGGAGACACGCAGAACGCTGGGAAGCGTATGGAGGAGGCGCGCATACGAAGCGATTCTTCCCGAAACCTGATGAAAGATGGGCCAAGGACCTTATCAAAAAGGACCGTGATCGTATCAGAAGGGTAGTAGGGGCGACCACTGGGCATTGTGGGCTGAACCGACACCTGAATAAGATGCGGTTTTCGGAGACCCCAAGATGTTCTTGCGGATTAGAAGAGGAAACGGGCATACACGTGATATATGATTGGCCTAAATTCCTCCAAATGAGACGCAGGATTCTTGGGAATTTCACTGTGAGACCATCTGAGGCTATCAAATGTGGACCTGTCATTTTGGACCGGTTCTTGGAAGCGACAGGAAGGCTCACATAATGATTTATATGATGAACGGGAAAAGGAACAAAGGATCCCAGGATCTGTGTTTCAAGACCAACAATAGGTCGTTTCAAACTGATAAATCTAATGATGAAAAAAACGAAATATATGATCATCCCGCCTTCGAATCGACACCAGGAGGAAACCGTAACGATCGACACTCACACATTTAAAATGGTCAACAAATTCGTATACCTTGGATCGTAGCTGAACACTAATAACGACGACATCGCGGACTAAATTAAGAGACGAGTAATTCTGGGCAACCGGAGTTATTACGGGCTTCTGAAAATCTTAAAGTCCACGTCATGTCATGTCATGAATGATGCCCTTTATAATATGTTGTGAAAGGTTGCCTTGCGATAATTAATTTTCACACTTGCCTAATATAATAAAAAGTATTTAATTTTCTTCAAAAGTTTCAAAAAGGAAAAACAGTGATGAAAAAATATCTCTTGCGCTAGCCGATTGTCATATAAGAAAGATCGATTTTCAACAAAGTCGCAAATGGATTTGTTTGTTTAGAAAACTTGCTTGAAAACCGCAAACTGAGTATTTTTCGTGAATTAGAGATGACGGTATGACTTATTTTACAGATTCTGTCTTTCATTTCAATTAAATAATGTATGAGATTTAAAAAAATGCGCCAAGTATGTAGCACACTTTTCATTACAAAAATTTTGATGAGTCGGTTAGGTGAGGTACAAAATGACTCTGATTAATTTGTAAACACGTAATAAGCGCTGTCAACGTTCAAAAAATTATCAGAAATTTGAGATATAGTTTCTTTGTCATGTTGTAGACGGGTAACGTTGAGTTTAAAGAACATGTTTTCAGCCTGGAAAATGATGCATTTCTGTGTTGTTTTAGGAGATGGTAACAAATATTTTGCCGAACATGTTGGTCAGCTTAGTGTGTGAGTGAGTGTGAATGACGTCACGAATATAAAATTATTCAATTGTTACGATATTGTTTATTCAACAAACGATATTGTTTGTTATGTCGATAAACGTCATTGTTTTTTCAATAAACGATCCGCCAAAAAACCTCTTACAGAGAAGGTGTGACGCAAGTCTTTATGTCTGCTTACAAAAGCTGTGAAATCAGAAAAGTGTGACGCATTAATCATCTAAGGTAAAACTTTTTCTTCCAGTTACAAAAGTTCTGAAATCCGAAGGGGGTGACGCATTAAGCTTCGATTCGCAACAAACATTTTTAAACAAAATTATGTTGAGTTCAAAAAATTGCGTCACAAATGCCAGACCCAACAACGAAACAATTTTTCTGTACTTTCAGTTTTTACGCTGCGAAAATCTGACTTTTATTCCTTATCACATCGTTTAGGGTAAATTTAAATTTTTGCGTAAAATTTTCCGTAGAATCCGGGAAAAATATTTTCCAGGGGCCCGTCGCTCGGGGGGGAAGTCAAAAAGTTCCTGTATATGTTCCTTAGTCTACGAAAAAATTTCTTGTGAATTTTTTGGCGTGTAACACTTGCGTCACGGCCCCTTACTTTCGTGGGGCCATGATAATGTTACTTATCATTTGATGTCATATGATGTCATAATATATCCATGATTTTTGGATTCAAAATTGATTTTGTTTGTATAAATATTTGATGCAAAATTTATCACAAAATGTAGTCAGTTTGGTGGTTTCAACGACCGACGGGTCATGAAAAAATACTTAAATTAGGGGTTGGAATTAAATGTTGAGTTATACGCCGCTATAGTCCAAGAAAAAAAAACTCGGCATGGCAAAATACTTAACTTTCATGCTTATTTAGAAATCATTCTCTCGCTTCATGGTAACGACTCATTTTCATAACAAGCATGTAATCTACTTGTTTTATTACCCTCAGAAATAACTCAATTGCTTCATTTCCGCATAATACGTCGGCACTTTTAGACTTTTATTTATACAAGATTTTAGACATAGAATGCCTTAAATGACCCTGTCGCCATTTTGAGTGGTTTATGAACCTTAAACATTTGAATCAATAAATGTTTTTGATATCCTGCAAACATTTATTATTATCAATTATCTTTTTAGACCCGTACGAAGAACAAATTTTACCACGACTTTTGTATCATCATCATCAAACTTTATAGACCGTTTATACCTTCCGGTGTGGGGTCTTTAAGCCGCAACCCGGTGGTCATTGACCACCCCCCTCCATACCCTTCTATCCTCTGCCAAGGAGATGGTTTGCTCGCCCAGTGAAAGCCCCCTAACTTCTAAATCTGATTTAATTGAGTCTATGAACCGTCTCCTTGGCCTACCCCTAGGACGTACACCCGGGACCTGTGCATTCAATATCCTCTTTGGGAGCCTACTATTACCCATCCTTTGAACGTGCCCGTACCATCTCAGACGACTAACCCTTGCCGCCTCCTCCACTGACCTAACCCCTAAATTCTCTCTGATGTCGTCGTTCCTGATATGATTGTCCCACTGTTCCCTCCGATTCACTTTTGCTATGCTCCTAAGAACCCTCATATCTGAAACCTCCAAGTCATGCACAAGGTATCCGCAGTCCACCCAACTTTCACTACCATATAAAATTGTTGGCCTGAAGATTGATCTGTGAATAGCTAACTTCGTGCCACTACTTAATTCCTTCCTGTTAAACACATGAGACCTCAACTGACTGGCCACCGCATTTCCCATTCTCCTCCTTTCCTCAAATTCCCTAACTAACTTGCCATCCTCTGAAAACATGGCTCCTAAATATTTAAACTCAGAAACCTGTTCCAACTGCTCCCCATGTAAACTGCACACTACGTCTTTCCTAAATTTGCCAACATGCATAACCTTTGTTTTGCCGACGCTTATCTTCATCCCGTACTCCTCACATGCTACATTCAGGCAGTCAATCCCCCTCTGCAAATCATCGGCATTATCTGCTAATAGGGTTAAATCATCCGCATAGGCCAGGATTTGCATAATTACATCCCCAATTTCCACATTCCCCTGCAAATTGGCCTGCTTGATGATTTTGTCCATGAAAATTATGAACAGAAGAGGAGAGAGACAACAACCCTGACGAACGCCCTCATTAACCTCGAAAGCCTCACTAAGTTCACCATCTATCCTTACCGCAGCCTTGCTCCCTGAGTAGATGCTTTTAATGGCGCCCAATAAACCTCCATTAATCCCGTATTCGCTAAGCACCTCGAACAGCTTTTGCCTCGGTACCCGATCAAATGCCTTTTCCAAGTCGATGATGCATAAGTACAGATCAATATTCCTCTCAAAGAGCTTTTCTATAGCCTGCCTAAGACAAAAGATCTGATCCTGACACCCTCTCAGAGGTCTGAAACCACTCTGAGCCTCGTCCAGAACCTCTTCCACTATAACCCTAACCCGATCTACTAGCACACTAGCATAAACCTTTCCGACCACGCTCAAAAGTGAAATCCCTCTGTAGTTGCTACAAACTTTACGGTTGCCCTTCTTAAAGATCGGAGCAATAACACCGAAGCTCCAGTCAGCGGGTACTACTGAGGACTTCATGGCTAAATTAAAAATCCTACAAAGCCATTGGATCCCACCAGACCCGCTATTCTTAATAAATTCTGTCCTAATTTCGTCTACACCTGCGGATTTTCCTGCCTTCAGCCTGCTGACCTTTCGTGTCACCTCCTCTAATGTAATTTCTTCCTCACCCTCCGAGTTAGCAAACTGATTTCTGTCAGGTGCCACTACCGGATTGACAGATGCAAATAGATCCTGAAAGTAATCACGCCAGGTTTCCAGTACTTCTCCCTTATCCGTAATTAACTGGCCATCTTTACCCAAAATGCTACCGCAGCCCTCCTTTTCACCACCACGCCTAATATCCTTAATCGTCGACCAGAATTTTTTACCCTTTCCTTGACCTGCTTCTTCCAATTCTTCTCCGAACCTCTTCCACGCGAGGTCCTTTGCTTCTTTAACTAGAGCCTTAACCGCCTGACTACAAGCCCTGTAAGCTCCTTTCTTCTCATCCGTTTTATCCTGTAACCAAACCAAATAAAGCTTTCTTTTCTCCAACACAGCCTTTTTGATATCGGCGTTCCACCAACCCGTCCTTTTGTTCCTACCTCCGCTAGAGACACTACCCAGACATTCCTCAGCTGCACTCAAAACAAATTCCTTAAAATTTGCCCACTCAGCCTCGATGTCCCCGCAGTCCGAAGGAAGCCCCTCAAAACCTTCTGTGAACTTTGCCATGAAACGAGCCCTAACTTCCTCCTCCTTGAACTTTCCTACGCGAAATCTGCGAACTACCTTTTTCTTCCTTTTAGCCTGACAGAGTTTACCAACCGACAGATGTGCACCCAAAAGATAGTGGTCCGAGCCGAAGGTGAAACCCCTGAAAACACGCGTGTCACATATTTCCTGCCTCTTGTCCTGTTCTATAATTACGTAATCAATTATTGACTTATGATCCCAACTTTCATTGACGTAAGTGTACCGGTGAATCCATTTGTGCTTAAAGAAAGAGCTGGCTACTGCTAACCCATTGAAATCACAGAAATCTAACAACCGCTTCCCATTTGAGTTCAAAGTATCTTCCCCGAATTTGCCTACCACCCTTTCATAACCTGCATTGGTTTTACTGTTTCCTATCCTCGCATTAAAATCGCCCAACAAAACCACACACTCACTTCGCCTTTTTGCCACAACATCTCCTAACTGCTCGTAAAATGCGTCGAGGTCGCCAGCATTGCTACCCTCGCATGGGCTATAAACACTAACCAGCCGATAAATACCCCCAGCTAACTTAATAGATATCCACATAATCCTTTCATTTACGCAGCGAACATTCAAGACAAATTTTTCTAATTCCTGCTTGATAGCCACTCCAAGTCCCCAGTTTGCCCTACCAGACTGAACGCCAGACAAAAACAGCGCCAGCAGCAATGATAAATTAAAAAATAAGCGGAATCACTTTATTCGTCTTTGATTTTATTTTTCATTCGAAGTAAACGATACTTATCCACTACATAAATTGCTGTCTAAAATTCCAATTCATTTTTATTTTTTATTACATATGTGTAATAGTAATTATGCTTTAATTACAATTTACATAATTAACAAATTAGAGCAAAACATGGATTCGCAGGTATAATTGTAAGAGAGCCTGTTTGAAAAAAATTGTGTAAAATCAATTTTCCTCAAAGCAAAACCTACTGGGCGCATCGCGATGGATGTCATACCTGAATTGGGTGGTAGTCGACCTGCATCTTCAGATTCGAGCGCTGAGTCACGAAAAAGAGCATTGCCATCTGTTGACGCCAATGACATTCAATTTAACAATGCACCGTATGTCGTTTGGGTCTATACCGACCACACAAGACACTGCGATATGATATGTGTGGCAGTACCAATCATTTCCGGTGCCCGTGATGTGGATTTCCACTTATCGCAAGATAACATTACTTTGAATGTTACGTACGTTTGGCCGTATGCACTACTTTCACCGACAGAGCTGCTCAGAAAGAAGCTCACTCCCGGGGTTGGTGGATGGACGATGAGTCATCCGAAGATACATGCGTTCTTGACGCGTTTGGATGAAATGCAATTGAGCATAAAATCACAACCGCCAGCGTCCATTGTCATAAAGTTGCCAATGAAGGTTCAAAGAGAAACCAATACATATAGTTTCGGAGGAGTCAAGACAAGTGACGGCAGTGTGGTAATGCTGGAATTCCAAGCTTTTCAAAAAGTTCATGTAATTGCAGACATCGACACAAAAATTATATTTGAATAAAACTTAATTCAAACATTCAAAACAAAATTACGTCTTTTAATTTATCTGTAAAAATAAGTCATTCCCGCAGCTTCCTGCATATTTCGTGCAAAATTTCTTGATATGCCCCTTTTTATCGCAGAAGTTACAAGTTATTGGAAACTTGGACGAAACCTTCATAGCAACACCACTCGAGGACTCGTTCTTTTTCTTCCGATCATACTCGTCAAGCATCTTGCTTTTCACCAAATCCAATGTCAGATCCATTTCTTCACGACAGTCCAAAGCTGTGATCAAATTATCATAATCTTCACCCACACTGGTGATCATTATTGATACAAATAGCTCGTCCTCAAAGGCGTATCCAATTTCGCACAGTTGATCATAATATTCTGTCAGCTTCGACAGATGCAATTCCATGTCTCCATTCTTCGGTAAAACTTCTCGGAACAATTTTCGTAGCAGTCTCATTTTGATGGAGAATGATACTTTATTATAATGTTTTGACAGGGCGTCCCATGCATCCTTTGCTGAATCTGCACGTTTGATGAATGGTAATTGATGGTCATCAACGTTTATACCAATGAAATACGAAGCACTTTCGTTCATTTTTGCCCATTTCGTGACGGTGATGTTGTTTGGTCTTTCGGCATTCTCAACAACTTCCCAACATTTCTCGTTCTTTAGCAACAGTTTCATTCGATACGACCAAGGAATGTAGTTGCGACCGTTCAACTTATCAAATGATGGTTTTGCTTTTGCTTCAGCCATGATTCCCTGTGCGATTCCTTTTTAATTCGCAGTCAATCCAATTCACTGAACAATTAGTAATTATAAACGTCTAATGTCCGTCTGTTTATCTATCTATGCGTCTATCTATTTATGCGTCTATCTATTTATGCGTCTATTTATTTATTCGTCTATAAGTCTGTCTGTCACGATCCCGTTATTTTTTCGTTTAATTGCGTTTACACTGGCGAAGAAAAAAAAAATACTTTTTGATATGTTGCCGGGTATGCTGCAAAACGTCGAGAAAACATGTTCCGGGGTTAGATATTGTTCTGAAATAAGGGAGTTATGGGTCAAGAAAGGGTCGAAATTGAAAATCGTCCAAAAGTCAGTCAACATGTCGTCTTAGAGATTTGGTCGGGGAAGAAAAGTCTTAGAGTTTTTGATGGGCTACAGATGGGCTGTAGAAAAAAGTTTTTTGATCCGACTTCATGGGGAGGAGCTAGGCAGCAAAAACTGTTAAAATTTTGGGGTTTCCTCACTTTGTTGTTAGGGAACTTTTGTTGTTGGACAAAGTAGAGATACATTTTGAGTGCCAATCGATAGTGGAGGCTTAGGGCAATAAATTTGCTGAACAATGTTGGGTGAAAAAGTTTCATACTACCGAGCTATAGGTCGTTCTTTGGCGATTTTGTCCAGAGCTGGAGCACTTATTAACCAATATCTCGGCCGGTAGTTGCCGGAATGAGGTCAGTGAGGTGTCAAATGAAAGGTTTCGACAGTGTGAAGGTAGCGGAATTGGGTTGAAGAAAATCGGTTGAGCGGTTCGGTGTCCAGGGTCGGTCAAAGGAGGCAAAAATGGACAAAAATCTGCTCCGCTGCCCGAAAATTACTGAAAATTAATTTTTGATATGTTGTTGGGTATGGTGCAAAACGTCAAGAAAACATGTTCCGGGCTTAGATATTGTTCTGAAAGAAGGGAGTTATGGGTAAAAAACGGGACATAATTGAAAATCGGCTAAAAGTCAGTCAAGATGTCGTCTTAGAGATTTGGTCGGGGAAGTGTCAGAGTACGATGCGTAGCACGTGCAACGCTGAATACGGGGAACGTTGAATACGGGGTAAGTGGAATACGGTGAACATTGAATATGGGGGAAGTGGAATACGGGGGACGTTCCATACGGTGAACGTGGAATACGGGGAACTTGGAATACGGAACGTTGGAATACGGGGGAAGTGGAATACGGGGAACGTTGCATACGGGCAACGTTGAACGGTGGAACGTGGAACAGGGGGGAAGTGGAATACGGGGAACTTGGAATACGGGGAAAGTTGAATACGGTGAACGTGGAATACGGGAGAAGTGGAATACGGGGGAAGTGGAGTAATTTTGCGGCAAAGAAAGTATTTTGATTTATAGTACCTTTCTCGCCCACTTTGATTTTAGTATTATTAGCGGTAATATCAACGAAGTGATACAATGACATGAAACATTACGCATCATTATTTAAAACGGAAAAAATATGCTTTGACTCTTTGAATAGACAACACGCGAAAATGATAAAGCCTGCGTAGCCCCTAGGGGCGGGGGTTCGACTAGTTTACTTTTATAATAGCACAGTGTTAGTTTGCTATAAACGCATAACCTGTTGGAATATTGAAACTAGGTCTTTATTCCAAGACGGAAGTTTATTAACAGAGAACGAATTACAATTTTGTCGCTTTATTTATAATGATTTCCTAACGGGTTACTAGAATCAGTATACAATTAATTTAGTAGTCAATGTAGCTTTGATTACAATGATCCAGTGATTTCAACAGCGAGGCCGTTTGAACGCTCCGACTCTGAGAAAGAAATTGACGATGTGTTAAAAAAACATGGGAGTGCATTATGTGAGGAGCCAGAAAAAGAATTGAGGTTTTGGAAAGTTAGTAACCCAAGGGTCCCACGTCTGTACGTATTAATGAAACATCACAAAGAAAAAGACGCAGATGGTGACTATAAAGGTAGGCCAGTAGCGTCCAACGTAAATGCCCCTTCTGAAAAAATAGCTAAGAAATTGTCAGCCATCTTTAATTCTTTGCCTGAACCTGAGAGTAAGCGTTAATTAATGGTTTAGATTTTACCAAAAAGATCAATGGTGAAAAAAATTTCCAGAAATGAAGAAATTGTCTCGTTTGACGTTACTTCGTTGTACCCTAGCATTCTCATCCCATATTCTATGGAACTGTTAAGGAAATGGCTCGTTAAGAACGAAGTTGATTCGGACCTAGTTAATGCATATGTTGACCTTGCCCAATGGGCAATGCCCGTGTATGTATGAAACAAAATATTTTCTAGTTCCGTGGTTCATATTACAAACAAACTCAAGGTACTAGCATAGGCAACTCCCTATCAAGCTTCATCGCTGAGTTATTTATGAGCGATTTTGAAATGTCAATGTCCAAAAATCCGAATTTTCCGAGAGTCTGTCACAGATATGTTGATGACATCTTCGTGGTTCTCAACAGAAGGAAATTTGACACAGTACGTCGAATGTTTGAAGGAAAGATGGATTCCATTCAAAAAGATGCTGTCAAGTTCACCATTGAAAGACAAGTAAACAATAGACTTCCTTTCTTGAATACGATGGTCAAAATCGTCGATGACACCTTGACTCTAGATGTTTACCGTAAACCCACAAGCACGCAAAGACTCATCACTTCTGATTCACACCATGACATTAAACATAAAATGGCTGCATACCATTCCATGGCTCACAATTTGTAGAATTGTGCCGAGTTCTGTGAAGTAAATTTATTTACGTAGTTAAATAAAATTGACTCTGAGGAGTTTGGTGCAATTGACTAACTGTCCGAGTATGTGTTTATAACTTTTCCTCGTCTCTCGCTCATCGGTAAGATTTTGCATGCTTCGCTTATAGTGCATGTTTCAGTTTGCTTAATAGTCGATAGCGATAGCGATACCTTTGTGTGTAGATCCCCACTCCACCCCCATCTGTGTCAATATCTGGGCAATTTCATGCAATGAATTTTGTATATGACCTGGGAACCGTGTCAATCTCCTGAAGCGTACAAAGGTGCGACAGTTGTGATGTTTGAAACATTTTTCGGGAAAAAACTTTTCTCTAAGTCTCTCAGGTCATCCACTTTTTCATCTTCAACTTTTGAGTGATCAGGGATGTTATTGTCTTGAACATTTTCTACATATGTTATGATAGCCTTAAATTTCTTATCAAAGAAGTTTTATAGGGATCGCTTTTGAGTATCAATCAGAATTTTCGAGTGACCATATTTTGAATTTTGCCAACAGTTAACATTGGACAGTATTAGAGCTGCGGCCAGGGCTTCTTGCTCTATGTATAGATCCACTGGATCTGTAAGAATTTCCAGCGCTCTTGTCGTAGTTGATTTCATCAACTGAAAGTACCTACCGTTTCAGAGTTCCATAGATGGCAGCAACAAGGAGGAACTAACCTGAAAGTCTCAAGAAAAGCGTGCAAATCTCGATGTTCTGATAGGTTGACCCTCTGTATGATCGTTTCAGGTTTCGTTTCAAAAACCGTTTTCACCTCACACACACTTGTAACTTTCGTTTCAAAATCATTTTCACCTCGTTTTCAACGCAGCCGATGTTGTACACGATGTTGAAAAGTGGTGAAAACGATTTTGAAACGAAAACTATAAGTGTGTGTGAGCTGAAAACGGTTTTTGAAACGAAACCTGAAACGATTCGAACGACTGACAATTGCAAACAGTTTTGTTATAAAAATTCTTTCACAGAATGAAAATTGGAATTTTCAACTCACTTCAGAATTCATGTAATCGTGATGGAAACTATGTTCTAGTTTCTTCCATTTTAAAGAAGAATTGTAATGGAAACAAATCACTAGAAAAAACTTTTTCTTCTAAAAAATCCATTTTAAAAGTTATTCGGGCTTATAGTCAGGAAAAAAATATCTTTTTCAAAGAAATAGAAAAAATTACCTGTAAAATCGAAAATTTTAATATTTCAAAACATTTTGAATCTTCCTCTTTTATTTGAGTCTAAATTTAATGAAATCTGTTCAACAGTCGCCTCTCAGTAAATCGGAAAGTTACATCTAACTAAAAACTTTGAGTATGTTAGAATTTCACGGATTCATTGTGAACATTGTGTTCACACTTTGAACGTTTATCAAAGAGCGGATATTCTGTGAACAGAACATCGTATTTATAAGTTTTTCTACAAGGATCTGTGATTACTAGACTACAGAATTTAGTTACTACTTCATGCATTCTATGATCATATCTGAGATTCTATAGTGTAAGTTACTATAAATTGATATTCCAACAAAGTAGAGGTGGATATTTCTAAAGGTTTCCTAATCGTTTTGGAATCTCCTCATTAATATTTATCCATGGCCCAAAATTCACACTTTTGTCATTAAATGCACGAAAACTTTACTATATTAGATTCCTACAAGGGAAACGAAACGAGGTGGCAACACGAAAGCATTGAAATGGTGATATCCCCTTTCAATGCGCTTAAAATTGGAGGCACTATGGACTTACACCGGGAATTTAATCGGAAGAAAAACATTTATGCGGTTTTGTTATCAACAACCACAGCACGTATAGAAAATATGAATGTCGGAAACCGTTCCAATTTAAATTGAAAAGTGAGCTTTTCTGAGTAATTGAAGTGTTTTAGCTTTCAGATATTTTTTTCATGAATTTCGTTGAAATGCGCCATCTACATAATTTTTTGGAAATTACAACGCAAAAGCGTGTCGGGGGATTTTTTTTACTAAACTTGTGAATTGTGAATGCACAAGAAACGATACGTGAATGAAATTGCTTTTGTTTACATATGGCAAGGACGTTCGATAATTTATATATTGAGAGAATCATGTAATTTACTCTCAGTTTGTTTAAGGCAGAATACATTGTTATGTATATATTTGCGTTGAGGAATAGTTAGAGGTTTCGATTTTTTTGGAATACTTTTTCAAATATGTTGTAGGTCTTACCTGGGGATTTGTCGATTACTTAAATAGGCAATAGTTTTATGTACATTAGGCTGCTTCCTTTACTATTAGAATTGGAAATACAGAAGGAATCAAGGTGTTAAAATTGTTTGAAGCAAAGTAGATATGTCAGTGAAATATTCAAGTCTTTTTATCAAGCTCCTGTGGTCTCCGCTGACAAATGCTGTACAGTAAATTATAAAAAGGCTTTTGGCCCCATGTATCACTTTTTCTAGAATTTAAGAAAGCGGGCCTAAAACTACTTTCCATTTTTTCACATTTCAACCAAAGAAAAATACTCTGCTAGAATTTTACTTCGCTTTTTCCCGAAGATTAAAGCTTTTCTACATTTTCTTGTTTTTTCTAGAAGTAATTTAAATGAAGGAGTCCGAAGTAAAAACACATTTCAACAAAAATGAATTTTCTAAGATCTACAATGTTATTAGAAGTGAGCGGGCCGCCCGAAAATTCTAAAAAAAAACCGAACCTGAACCCGATCCTGGCCCGAATTAATTTAACGGATCAGACCCGATTAAAGTTTGGTTAAAAAAAACGACTCCGGTTCCTAAAAAATTTGTTAAACTTCTTTGTTTTCAATTTTTCAAAAAAAAATTCAAAGTACTTGAAATTTGGAAAGATATTCAAGATTTTCCCGCTCTGAAGAGAGTCGCTTGTTGGGTATTGGCATACTACCAGATGAGGCCATAGTTAAGTTTCCACGACGAACCGCTTTAGGGGGGGGGGTCATCTCTCACAATTAGTATTCTTAGGCAAGAATTTTGAGAAATATTTAAATTAAATGTAGGAGGCATTCAATACATAAATTTGGTTACTGTTTTACACAAAGGTTTTTAATGCTTTTTTAGACCCGTACGAAGAACGAAGATCTTCGAAAAGGGGTCTTATGCGCTTACTACGACGTTTGTAACCACCCCAATTTCGACCCGGGAGTAGGGGGGAGCATCGATCATGGTCCTTAGATCCTGGTCCGTCCGTCACCGCGATAACTTGAGTAAAATTCAACCGATTTCCCTGAAAGGTAATCGAAATATTTTTTATGGGATTGAATCTGGGCATCGCGGCCCAAGGGCCGCCGAGCTAGGGCCTTTTATGTGGTTTTTGGTCTTTCGTACGTAACTCGAGTAAATCTTTTCCGATTGTCAAAATTGTTTTTTTTATCGACAGGTCTATGAAAGTCCAACAATTTGTAGAAGGAATTTTTATGAGGTTGGGCCCTAGGATATAGCTGGGGCACTCTGCATGTTTTTCGTACATAAATCGAGTAAATCTCCTCCGATTTTCAAATTTTTTCTTGATCGAAAGGTCTAAGATTGTCTCCCGTGTTATGGAAGAAATTTTTTTGATTGGAAACCCTTGGACTCAGTCAGGAACCTAAAACTAAGTTTCTACTAGGGCCCAACGTCTTTGCTTACATAAGTTGGATCAATCCTAAGTGATTTTGTTGATTCTTTTTCTATTTGAGAGGTAATCGAGTACCGAATTATATTCAAAAACAAATTTGGACGCGGTGCCTGTAGGCCTCTGGTCGGTCCTAAGGTCGGCCCTAACCAAAAAAACATTTTTTTGTCATATTGCAGAGTGAATTGAGGGAAACATTTTTGTCTATAGAAGTATGTGTCCGAGGCATACACTTATGGCTCTAGGTCGGTCCTAAGGTCTGCCCTAGACAAAAAATGGATTTCGCTATGTTGTAGAAAAAATTGATATGAACATTTTTTTCTGTTTGGGGGTCAATTTTGTACTTTCGGAAAGAGTCTCTTACACCGGCAATTTCCAATACAATTTAATGGGGACGCAATTTCATACACTTAAGAGTTAAGGCAATATTTACTTAAATACGTTCGAGTCTTTTCGTAACATCAACTCTGTTTGCCGCATCTATTCTGATACGTACGGGTCCCTTCATATGTTTTTCTTACAACCTTAATCGAAATGAACAAAAATTACATTCAAGTTTTAAAATTGTATATGATTTGCGATAGGGTTCGGTTCAGTTCGGGCTTTCATAAAACAAGAAAATCGGGTTTCGAATTTTACGCGAGCCTATTTTTGGAAAATCGTATTTTCAAATTTCTCAAATTATTATTTGGAAAATTTGGAAATTTTTGGAAATTCGATTTTCCAAAAATAGACCATGCCTTTCTCTAGTGCATGAAAGTCTTAAGTCTTATGTCAGATTTTCATGGAAAAAAGTTGCAAGAAACAGAGGTTTGCGTTTCAAGTTGGGAAGCCTGGTGCCAAAAACGTTTCTTCGACAATGTTGGAGTCGGGAACGAGTTACATTGCTGCACACTAGGTTGCCTACTTGAGAAGTTTAAGTAACCATAAACTTTCGACTCGACTGATGTCGAAAATCAGTTAGGTCAGATTCTAGGTACTGACATGGCAGAATACCCAATGAATTGAATGACCTTATTGTTGTTTTGTTGGTTTTTCTGTTGGTTTTAGGTTGATGTTGTATGGGACGACTCTTTCGCAAATTTCTACAAATCTGCAGACCATCCTTCATGAGTGGTGTTGCTAATCGGTTCTTGCCACCGATGCGCGTGTCCTGATGCCTTGATGCGGTGTGACTTACCAAAAGTTTGGTATTATTTGGCAACCAAACTGACGAAGTGATACGTTAGCAATACCACTCTGATGGATGGTCTACAGATTTGTAGAAATTTGCGAAAGAGTCGCTCCATACAACACCAACCTAAAACCAACAGAAAAACCAACAAAACAACAAAAAGCTCAAGTTCATTGAGTATTCTACCATGTCAATATCAAGAGTCCGGCCTTAATGTCACTGTATCAGCAGTAAAAAGTGTTATATGTCCATATCAATTTAAATTTGGCACCTGCCTGCTGCTGCCCTCTATGTATATAGTATAAGATCTGAGTATAGTATTCGTTATTGTCGTTATAATACCATTCATAGATTTTTGGTACCAGGCTGCGTGCTTTATGGTTACTCGAACTTCTCAAGTAAACAACCTGGTAACGAGCTTGAACCGAGTGCATAGTAACGTACTATTTCCTCACACCAACATTTTCATTGAGCCAGTAAACTACATTTAAATTTTTTCCTACTAATTTTAACATTTGCAACAAGCAGAGGCCTGTTTTAACCACCTGCTAAGAAAATGCAAATAGCAGTAAGGGATCATTCATAAATGACGTCCGGTCGTTAGGGGGTGGGGGGAGGGGGAGTTATGAGAAGCGTGACGTCTGGTTGAGAATTTGTGGTTTTGTCGAATTTCTGTCAAGATTTTATAACTGGTAGCAATGTCCGAGGTTGTTTGTCGAGAGAGAATCGCAGACTTATCCAAAAATTTTCATGTAGTTTCTTTGACAGTTTGTTAGAAGAAAAATGTACATAAAAATGGCAAATGCATTCATTCTACAATAAAAAAATATTTTTTCTTGGTGAACTCAAATTTTTCGGATTTTAGCTCTACTGCGAGACACGTAATTAAAAGCAAAATATTATTTACGATCAACTTTTTTGTGCCACGCCGAGCGCCGCCGAAAAAACCACTAAAAATTACGCCGTCGCCGACGAAAAATAAAATTTCGGATAATCGAGTGCGCCGCCGCCGAATTTAAAAAATCAAAATTTTGCCGCCGGCCGCCGAAGAAAAATGAAATTTCGGATAGGCGATCCAGCCGCCGCACCGCCGACATTTTCAAAAACATACTTTCACCGCCTCCGAAATTTTTCGTCCGACGCACATCTCTAGTTGATATTATGTGACGTAATATTAAATCAAGTATCTCTCATCTTAGAACACGTGACGTCACTATTGTCTCTTCAAAAATTTAGAACTAGTTAGATTCACTCTTTTCGACTCTTAAGAGTATAAAGCAAAATGCGAGCAGCGAGCTATATTCGTAAAGATTTCTGAAGGTGAAGTTCCACATATTGATGGCGCACTTTGTTACAGTTTTACTGAGAATCTCCAAAACATTCTTTCATGCACTAGAATGATCCTTCCTCAAGTGCATGAAATTACTGGATCTTGAATCCGAAGTATGCAGCCTTCAAAAAGTTGCAACAAGTAGAAGACTGCATTCAGTCTGGGATCAAAAAATGACGTAAGGCAATGTTATTGTCATTGGAAAAATAATTTTCAATTTGACACCAGGCTGCGTACTTTATCATGGTTCGACGGCACACAGTAGGCAGCTTGGTGCCAAAAATTTAAGCATATCACTATGACGGTATTGACGAATGATTCACAACGCATCAATTTTTATCTTAGCACCAGGTTGCCTTCGTGAGCTATGTTCGTTTAAATGTAGAAGGCAGCGGCAGCCCGGTGCCAAGGTGAAAATTGATGCGTTGTGAAGCATTCGTCAATGCCGTCATAGGGATATTCTTCATTTTTGACACCAGGCTGCCTTCTTTTCCATTGTTCAAGGTCACATAGAGGGCAGCCTGGTGCCAAATTAAAAAGTTTTGCGCCGTAATGTACTGGACACTAGATTCAAACTTCCTCAACATAATTTTTTGGCACCAGCCTGCCTTCTCCGACTTAGCAAATAACTGTTAATTATCATGATCTTTTTTTCGATCTTATATTCTCAAATGATGACATTTCGGATAAACATCCACACATTTTGTTACAACATGCAGACAATTTTTTCAACTTGCGTGTAGCATAGGGATAATTATCTTCACTACTTGCCATTGAGTGAAGAGTTGCAGTGAAGATAACCCTTATACGACGAAACAGTGTCTTGGCTCGAGCGAAAAGCTCCATATTTCCCAAACGGAATCCCTAATAGGCTCAATATGAGTATGAGTACTCAAAGAATTTCTCTTAAAATTAAAATTAAAATGAAATATTCAGATTACAGCGAAAATTCAATTTATCATTTCAAAAGGATGGTATGAAGGATTCACTTCAGGTTATGCTCTTCACTAAGTATATGGAAGTAAAACGGGCAGAATAGTGGGTCAGGAAAAAATCGCCCACCGTATTTTCGCCCGGAATGATAATATCGTTTCTGTGATGACAATATCGTTCCCGTGACGATATTATCGCCCGCTGGTATGATAATATCGTTACTGTAACGATATTATCGTCCGCTGGTATGATAATATAGTTCTTAGAATGGTAATATAGTCCGGTGGTAAGATATTATCATTTCGGGGACGATATTATCGCACAGTGGTATGATAATATCATTTATGGAGCGATATTATCGTCCGGTTGTGTGACAATATTGTTACTGTGATGATGATGTGTAATGATATTATCGTCCGGTGATATGATAATATCGTTCTTGTAACGATATTAACGTCCGGTGGTATGATATTATTATTTCTGTGACAATATTATCGCCCAGTGGCACGATATTATCATTCTTGAAACGATATTATCGTCGTCTGGCATGCTATTATCAATTCTGAAATGATAATATCGCCCGCTGGCACGATATTATCGTTTTTGGTACAAAAATACGGTCGGCGATTTTGCCCGTTCCCGAGAATAGTTCTTTCCCAAAAGATGTTGAAAGAAGGGTTTGCTTAGAATTTCACAAGATTTTCTCAAAGTTGAAATTTGACATGTAATTTAGGTTGTTCTGAATTTCTTAAGTTTTTTTGTCCAAAAATCTTTCCCATGAATATTTGGAGGATATCTATGGGCGTCGAATTTATTTGAAATCGAAGGTACAAATTGCTAAGAATGTCATTCAGATCAGTTTTCCTAATTTCCATAAAATTAAAGCCACGAAGCCTTTGATATGTCAAATTTGTTTAAGAATGTATTGCTTGTAACTGCCAATTCTCAACCGCCCACTAAGAGTAAATTGCCAGAAGCCAAACACGCTTACAACTTATCTCATATTTATACGCAAAAATTAAACATTTTTCTCATTTATGTGCTAAATAAATTATTCACAAATAATAAAGAAGGTTGCGAATGAATTTCAAATGAAATGTTGTTTATGCAATGCCTTCTGTGGAATACCCGTTCTCATACTCCGCCGTTTATATTGTTCATTGCGTCGTTAAACATACGAATAAAAAATGAGAGAGAAATTAAGGAGATTTAGATATTTGCAAATTCATGTGTAGATAAGTTGAGTTTTGATTTATCCAGATTTGCATCGGTAACTGCATTCCACGTAGAATATAGAATAGATCGTAGCATCACTTTTCGTCAGGCAATAGTATTCGCTTGTAGGTGGCTGATGATTCAACGCACAACTGAATCCATCACCAATAGTCTCTCTCTAAGCCACTTTATCATGCTACAAAGAGGCGCATTAACACTATTCCCACACTAAGTAGGTTTTAATCAGGCAACACTGCGAAAAATGATAGAATTTCTCTGAACCAACCAATGTCGCAGTATGATAATGGTCACATGACCCAAAAGCATCGGAAAAATGAATTTGGTGTAGACGGATGTGGATGAATGCGGCAAAGCCATAAGTCTCTGCTCAACCAATACACGCCGAACAAAAGTAAATGCAAAATTGAAATGTCAAAAAAAAAATCAATTTTTTACGCGGGTAATTTAAACCAATATTTCTTTATCTGCAAATTGTGATATGAACATATTTTACATTTATATCTACAGTCCATACTACACTTCGAAATTGTGCATAAATCGGCACGCATTTTAATTAGGAGTTAAGATATCTCTTCGGAAAAAGTTTTCAACTTCTTTTCCTTTCCTCTTATTTTTTTATTATTCTTTATGTGTGTTTTTATCAAGTGGTCCTGTTGTGCAATTTATGTGCGCAGTGTATAAAACTGATTATATCATTCTCAATAAATTTTATTTGCATGGAATTCAATACTCTAATTAAGTAGTTCGTAAGTTTTCTGGTCACAATCGCTGTAAACGTTTTAATTGAAAGAGAACATTTGCAAAATTTATGGTAATATTGAATGTATGGCAGGGCTGCAGGGACATCATGCAAATTCATATGCAAATATTATGTCCAAATGCACAAAACATTGTCGTCATTGATGATCGATGTATTTACTCTCTGCTATATTTACATTAAACGATCTGTGCAATCGTAAATATGAGAAGTGATCAGATTTAAGTAAAATATAGGGCTGGGGATAAAATCTGTGAAAAATTCAATGACAGTGTCTCGTAAAAAGAGCACGTTAGGCAAGAGAGTGAATGTCTAAAAATCGGACCACTAGATTCAGAGCCAAAACTTTAAAATAACAGGTCTTAAAAATGAGAGCTGTAAAATTTGCTATGTTTGTTTAGATCAGAATTCTGCGTAAATAACAAATTATTCAAAATTATGGCTCATGTATTGTGAGAGTAAGTTTATAATAGATGAATGAGAATTCAAAAATTTTAAGTATGAAGGTACAAATTTGCTCTGAAATAACATCGCAAATGAATTTGGAATGCGATGATTTTTCAGAACAACTTTTCTCAAACTTTTTGAATTCTGATTCATCTATTTATAATTATGAAATTCAAAAGTTTGTCTGTTTGTCTGTTTGTCTGTTTGTCTGTCTGTCTGTCTGTCGGTTTGTTGGTCACAAATTTCCAGCGTGAACCAACATAGGTCCGACCTGCTTGAAGAGTTCCGAGGAACTGAAGCAAAAAGTCGTTTTGCATTGCCTTTTATAAGCCGAAAGCCAAAGAAAAGGCAATGCAATAGTAGATTCTTTTGCATTGCCTTATATGATTCAAAAAAAAGGCAATGCAAAAGTAGATTCGCATGTGAATCTATCTACGTCCGACCTGCTTGAAGAGTTCCAAGGAACTGAAGCAAAAAGTCGTTTTGCATTGCCTTTTATAAGCCGAAAGCCAAAGAAAAGGCAATGCAATAGTAGATTCTTTTGCATTGCCTTATATGATTCAAAAAAAGGCAATGCAAAAGTAGATTCGCATGCGAATCTATCCACGTCCGACCTGCTTGAAGAGTTCCGAGGAACTAAAGCAAAAAGTCGTTTTGCATTGCCTTATATGATTCAAAAAAAGGCAATGCAAAAGTAGATTCGCATGTGAATCTACCTACGTCCGACCTGCTTGAAGAGTTCCGAGGAACTAAACCCTCCCTTTTGCATTGCTTTTCTTAACCCAAAAAAGCAATGCAAACCTAATTTCGAGGGGAAAGAGAAAACCACAAGGGAAACCTAGAGACAGAGAACGAAATTAGTCCCTTTTTGACCGCAATGAAGCAGTCTAACAAAAATAATGCGCTCTTATTATGGGAGTGGTCTCCCATATAAGAACAGTATCGCCATCCGCACCTAGCATCGTTTTGCAACGACGCTTAGCGCTGGACATCACCAACCGGCGATACTTTCAAGCGAATTGAAAAGTAGTATTTATACATTTAAAACCGTGTACTTCCTGTGAAGTATAACATTTCTACAATGCTTTTACAAATTTTGAAAAATTTATACTTCGTTATTACTTTCATATGAGAAATTTGTTCAGGGAGAATTTATTGTTGTGTGTGTGAGAACAAATGTAAAAAGGAAGAAACGAAAAAACTATTTTATGCATGTGGCTTCATTCACTAATATTCTCAATGTATTTACGTTTGTTTATTAAGTGGCGTATTCAAATATTTTTTTTATTTGTATGAAATGAAATCATGTGGCGTATTCAAATTTTTTCTTTGTAAGGAATTATTTGTATGGAACGAAATGATGCATTGATTTTCTTTATACATTTTTTTGGTTGGTGAAAATGTCGGGCAGT
>CM055406.1:126961410-126995980 GCA_029228625.1 Pseudolycoriella hygida
TCCCTAACTAACTTGCCATCCTCTGAAAACATGGCCCCTAAATATTTAAACTCAGAAACCTGTTCCAACTGCTCCCCATTTAAACTGCACACTACGTCTTTCCTAAAGTTGCCAACATGCATAACCTTTGTTTTGCCGACGCTTATCTTCATCCCGTACTCCTCACATGCTACATTCAGGCAGTCAATCCCCCTCTGCAAATCATCGGCATTATCTGCTAATAGGGTTAAATCATCCGCATAGGCCAGGATTTTCATAATTACATTACGACTTTTGTAACCATACAAATTTCGACCCGAGAGTAAGGGGGGGGGAGCACCGATCATGGTCCTTAGATGTCGAGTCGAGTAAAACTCAACTGATTCTCTCACAAAAAAAAAATCCCTGAAAGGTAATCGAAAACTCTTTTTTGGGATTGAATCTGGGCACTAGTTCATTGGCCCTTGGGCCGTTTAAGTGGTTTTTGGTCTTTTGTACATAAGTCGAGTAAATTTTTTCCGATTTTCAAAAACGTTTTTTATTTGAAAGGCCTGGGTATGTATGGCAAATTGACAATTTGTGGAAGAAACTTTGTTGATCTTGAGCCCTAGGACTTAGCTAGAGTCTCTGCTAGGGCCAAACGTTTTTTTTTTGTACATAACTCGAGTAAATCTTTTCCGATTTTCAAAACTTTTTTTTAATCAAAAGATAAAGCAATTCCCCACAATTTCTGGAAGAAACTTTTTTGAATCTGAGCGGATGGACTCAGCCAGGGCTCTAAAACTGAGTCTCTACAAGGGCCCTACGTGTGTTTTGTGCATAACTCGAGTAAATCTTTCCGATTTAAAAAAAAATCAATCGAAAGGTCTGGGAATGCCCAACAATTTATGGATTTTTTTTTACTTTGGGTCGCTGGACCTAGCTAGAGCCCTAAAGAAACGGACCCACTAGGGCCTTACTAGTTTTTTATTCAAAAATCGAGTAAATTCCATCCGATTTTCGTGATCCTTTTTCTATTCCGTAGGTAGTGAAAGCCTTAAGAGCATTCAAAAAAAAAATGTGGGCTCGGGTCGAGCTTAAGATCGCCGCAAATGTTAGGGTGGATCGATCTAGGCAATTTATTTTGGAAAAATTCAAATATTTTGAAAACTATAAGAGATAGAAGATCGGTGTCAAAGGCAAAGTTGTTGTATTTTTATTTTAGAGACTCAACTAACAGCTTTTCGTAGCCAATAACAAGTGTTGTCTGGACCACCGGCTTAACGTGACTTGCGAACCACGTCTCGGAGTAATGCGAATGTAACGTCTTATTCAATTACTCCAAGAGTTATGAGGCGCATGATTATTATCTCGCCTAAATGTAGACTCAGATATTTCGTACACAGATTCATCGTATATGGGTTACGTCATATGATTCATTCAGTGTGTACGTCGTTATGAGCACCAAACACACTACAACTACCCAACTTTTGAAGCTTGAGTGAACTTTAGGACGTTATTAATGCGCAACACTTCATAGAAAAATTCCATGTAGAATTTTTCCGACACGGGATTTGAACCCCGATCGTTTTTGTGGAAGGACAGTACGCTAGCCACTGTGCCAACCCGTCCTGTTGGTTTGGGTGTGGCGCATGTCGTAATGTCTGCCAATATGGCCTCCTATGCTAGGGTGGATCGATCTAGGCAATTTATTTTGGAAAAATTCAAATATTCAGAAAACTATTATAGTTAGAAGATCGGTGTCAAAGGCAAAGTCGTTGGTTTAGGTGTGGCGCAAGCCGCGATGCCTGCCAATACGGCCGCTAATGTTAGGGTGGATCGATCTAGGCAATTTAATTTGGAAAAATTCAAATATTTTGAAAAGTATTAGAGATAGAAGATCGGTGTCAAACGAAAAATTGTTTGGTTTCGGTAATACGCATGTCATGATGCCTCCAAATATGGCCGCTAATGCTAGCGTGGATCAATCTAGACAATACATTTTCGAAAAATTCAAACATTTTTAGAACAAATAGTGATCGATGTCGATGGCAAACTTATTTGTCTATGGAAGTATTGGTCAGAGGCCTTTCATAAGTGCTTAGTGCTCTAGGTCGGTTATAATATCGGCGGTAGTACAAATAGCATTTCTTAAAAATATTTCTGAATATTATTTATGACCTTTCGGCAATTTCAAATCCAATTTAATGTCGACGTAATTTAATACACTTAAGAGTTAAGGCAACATTTACTTTGATACGTTCGAATCTTTTTGCAACATCTATTCTGTTTGCCACATCTATTCTGATACATACGGGTCCCCTGCATATGTTTTCTTCATAAATCGGGCAGATCTCAATGAATCTCAAAGTTAAGGTCGAAAAAGTGGTGAAAAACGTGGTTTTTTGAAGGTTGGTGGAACTTTTTTACTTATGTGATTGCGAAATTAGAATATATATCGCTCTTCAAGGTTTTGAATGAAAGATATGGACATCAGAAAATCACCAAAATGAAATTAGTGAAAACCTGACGAGTGGTTCGGGCTATAGAGTCCTTAGTGTGGAGGAGGTGGAAGAGGTGAACTTTTTTGTCCATGGAGTTATGGTTCAGAGGCCTCTGCTAATCGCTCTAGGGGGTCGTACACATATTACGTCGCACTTTTTTCTCGATTTTTAGACTCCCCCCTCCCCCGTGCCACGTTGCATCACGTTTGACTTACAGCCCCTAAAATATGACGTCACATTTTCGACCCCCCCCCCTTCCTGGAAATATATGTCTAGAAGCCGTTCGGCGAGGGTCATTTTAGTAATTTACCAAATGGTTGCAAAGTTATGCGATGTGAAGCGATGGTACCTCAAAATTTGGTCTAAATTGCCCATGCAGACAACCTCCTCCCCCCGTCCGATTCCGTCACGTTTTTTTCCATCAATTGCTCATTAGACTTAATACTACTCACTGTTCACACATTTGTTCATAGGTGGTTTGTTTTTCGGATGCTATGCCGGGGAGGTTGGTATCCAACAGTTCCGACGAACGGATGACGACATCTTTTGTCTGCTAGGACCTCACGAACCCGCAGAGTCATTTTTGTCTTCAAGTATCTGTTAGATTTTATGTTATCCAGAGCGAAATCAAATACGTGTGTACACTTTGAGTGATAAAACGGAAAGGAATTTATTGACGTTTGGCCGCAATGTGCAACATTACGAACCTGACTTATGGTATACCATACAATAGATGAACAGTATTCGAACAAATCACTTCAAAAAAATGAGATGAACATCTCATGCTAAAGTTTGACACTTGTGTTCCTAATCGAGAGTGAGAGCTACATTACACATCAATTTTACGCTCTCTCATTAGTCAAACCATGAAAAAAGAGAGTAGTTGTTTGTTTACACTCATTTTTTGTCAATCGCAATGTGTAACTACAATACTCTTTTTTGTCGTTACGCTCATCGCTTTCTCTTTCGAAACATAAGTGTCAAAATCTCGTCGAGATATTGGTTGCTTCATTTTAAGCCTCATTGTTCATCTATACTTATGTATTATCTTAGGTCACCCCACTAGACATTTCAAAACGAATAAAATTTACCGGTTTTTACCGGTAATTTTTCTTCAATTTACTGCCTTAACCGTTTACCGGTAAATGAAAAAACGTCGGTTTGAATGTTTGAATGGGAAGGAGGAAAATGGGAAACGCGGTAGTTGGTCAATTGAGGTCGGACGTGTTCAACAAAAAGGAATTGGGTAGCGAAATAAAGTTGGCTATCCACAGGTCAATTTTCAGACCGACAATTCCGTATGGTAGTGAGGAGTATAGCGAAAGTCAATCAGAAATCACATTAGGAACGACGACATTAGGGAAAACTTGGGGGTCTCGTCAGTGGAAGAGTAGGCAAGGGCTAGTCGTCTGCGATGGTTCGGGCACGTTCAAAAAATGAGTAATAACAGGCTACCAAAAAGGATCTTAGATGCACAGGTCCCGGGGTTAGGTCAAGGAGAAGGTTTATAGATTCAATTAAATCAGATTAGAAGTTAGAGGACTTTCTTTGGGCGAACAAACCGTCTCCTTGGCGGGCGATAGGAGGACATGGAGGGGGGTGGTACACATTCCTAGGGTTGTGTAATAAAGACCTCACACCGCAATGTACATAATGGTCTATAAAGTTTGATGGCGATGATGATCTTTAAAATGTTACTAAGCTTTTGAGTGTTTTCAGCTGGTTTTGCTAACGACACCTTGATTCGTGTTTGCACTCTACTGTAATATGTCCCTTACACTCCTACTCGGGACGTAAATCCTCAGCTATGCGCCCGAATGCTGTAATTGGTTGCAAATAGACCCAGTGGAAAACTCTTATCTTTCGGACTTGCGTCACCGGTTCTTATCACCTAAGGCCTATGATTTTGTTCGGTTTAAGTATCTATACAACACACTCTGTTTCAATGCTTCATATTACATGGTGCGTGCACGGTCTATTGAATACAAATTTTGCTCAACATCACGTCGTATATATAATACGCCCCGATTTTTTTTTTTAAATAAAACATAATGGCATGGTTTAGT
This sequence comes from Pseudolycoriella hygida, assembly GCA_029228625.1. Taxonomy (NCBI): domain Eukaryota; kingdom Metazoa; phylum Arthropoda; class Insecta; order Diptera; family Sciaridae; genus Pseudolycoriella; species Pseudolycoriella hygida. Next base: position 126,965,939 of record CM055406.1, read on the forward strand.
AGATAGGATAAAAGCAATTCCACTTGGTTAATGTACATCTATTGTATCATGGCTTAATGTTTCTATTTATTTATCATTTATTTGGTTGTAACCATACAGCTATAACATGGAAGCAATTTTTGACGAGAATAATTTTGTGTATTGTATTTGGATATACTGTCCGAAGTGAATGAAAACGAATATCATGATATTTTGTTTTCCTTTTAAAGTGGTAACTAACTTGAACCATCCTTGGTGTAATTTCACATCAAAATTCAACGGCGATAGGTGAAACATATGCACGGTATTTGCTTCTCTTTATTTGTAGATTATGCAACTGCGGGATAATTTAGTTATCTTCGAGAGGGAGGTTAACATCCCGAGCCGAAGGAGAGGGATGTATTCCCCCGAGAGGATAAACAAATTATCCCGCAGTTACATATGCTATTTTATTCACCAAAGCAACAAATAAACGAAACAAAGTTTGGAATCAACAATTAATGTATAATTTAATTCCCTAGGGAAGCGAAGCGGGGAATAAATTAATTGTACGACACACTCTTCAAATATTATTGATAGTCAATTGTATCAGGTTATATAATATTGAGATAATTGATATGAATATTGGAGAATAACAGAGTTGCTAAAAATGCTTAGTTATAAATAAATTAGGTGGTCGGTCGTCGTGATAGAATAGCGCGTCTTGGCAATCCATTTTTCGTCTCTTTTTCGTTTCCTGCAAACAGGAAATAATGAAAAATTTCACTGGAAATAGAATCTGTATGCCATATACTGATATTATGAACTAGAAAAAATGTATTTTATAAATTAATTTTTGAACCCGTACGAAGCACGAAGGTCTTACACGTTTACTACAAATTCAGGGCTCCCACAGATCCAATATTTAAAAAATTGTCCGTCTCCACTCTTTTTTCGAAACGGCTGCACCGATCACCCTGAACTTTTTTTTCGCTGAAAGGTACATATGTCCCATGCTTACTTACTTAACCGGCCCTACAACCCATTAAGGGTCTTGGCCTTCTCCAACCGGACCTATCCTCAGCTAACGTCTTCCAGCTGGTTCGCTGCCTAAGTCGTTGCCGTTTATCCTGTCCAATCCGAGGCTCTGTTGTTGAATTCATAACCATATCGCTTTTTTGTGTGTGGTATGGTGGCTAGCCACGCGCACAACCCACTAATCCGATTACCCTATGACCCGTGGGCAAGTCATCAGGTAGCACTCTTAAGTTTAGCACAAAACTCCGAAGAGAATTGAGGTCCCGGGGACTACGACGTGGACGTAAAAAGAGCACTTTATAGTTAGACAGTTGCACGCCTGGCACATGACACGGACTACCACACTCCGATCATATGCAATCAGGCGCTACTCTATCTAACTACGCAATCCCCATATGTCCCATATGTTCAAGTTCAAAGATGAGCAAACTCGATCGGGTAGTTTCGGAAACATGGTCGAAAAGGTGTCCAAAAACATGGTTTTTTTGGGGTAGGTCAGACTTTTTCTCAGATATCTCTAGAATTAAGGCAGTTAGAAAGCTATATTCTGGGACAAAGCTGTAGTGAACTAAATTTTAGCGAACACGCGTTTCAGGGTTTTTCCCAGAAACGTCCCAACCCCGAGATTTAGCCACTTCTAGAATTGGAAGGGATGATTCATATATCAAGAACTATGATAGATAGAAAGTTGCTTTCAAAAAGAAGAATCAAATTTGAGCGAACACATGTTTCAGGGTTTTCCCCAGAAACGTCCCGATCCTGAGGTCTAGCCACTTCTAGAGTGGGAAGGGATGAGTCATATCTCAAGTACTATGACAGATAGAAAGTTGGTTTCAATGGCAAAGTTGTAGGTAATTAAATTTTAGCGAACACGCGTTTCAAGGTTTTCCCCAAAAACGTCCAAATCACGAGATTTAGCCACTTCTAGAATTGGTAGGTATGAGTCATATCTCAAGAACTATGACAGATGGAAAGTTGCTTCCGCAGGCAAAGTTGTAGAGAGTTAAATGTTATCGAACACAAGTTTCAGGGTTTTCCCGAAAAATGTCCCCATCCTGAGATTCAGCCACTTCTAGAACTCAGAGGGATAAGAACGTTAGACAACGCGTGATTGGTGTCAGAGTTCAGAAAATGTACTTCGGGAGGGCTTTCGACATTACTTTGGGTAATTTCTGAGAGTCATTTAAATTCTGATAGTTCCAAAAGAACTTGACTATGCATTCTGATGTGCATTATATTTATGATAATAGTAAGAGTTTGGTACATCGAGGCTTTTCGCACGTGAAGGCTTTACGTACGGGTCTTTGCATATGTTTTTTTATTTAATTGAAATTCCCTTGTTACAACAACGTTGGACATAATTTCGGATAGCTTAATTAGGTACTAAAATACTAAAACTAACACTAAACTCATAGTCATACATATTTTCCGGCAATATATACGGGAGCATCTAACAACGGTACAGTCGCGGGAAATCTAGGAAATTCAAATGCTAAAGAAGAATTGCTAAAGAAAAAAAAGTGCTGTAATCAAGCTTAAATTTAAATTTCCATAACACTAGACAAAGAGACAAAAGAAGAAAAAAACACACACACAAATTAGCAACCGATAATCCAGATCCTGCACATGATCCATAGTTCACAGTGTATAAAATTAAGCTACCTAGTGACGCTCACCCTAAAAGGCAACAACCAAGTAAACATTTGACAATATGCCGAAACGACTCAAGAGTCCCAGAATTCCTAATAGCCAACGGCAGGGCATTCCAGTCCGCAATTCCTCGGGAGAGTAAATCTTTACCATTAAATTCTCGAGGCAAGTAGTAGTGCCTTGTACGGTTAGAACGGCCACTAATAAAATATTCTAGGAGATAATTTGGTGAACCACAACTAAGAAGGCTGTACATAAAGATCATCGCTCTCAGCTTAAGGTGATCCCTCAAGCTATAGCCAAGAAACTTACTAGCCACATTCGCGATACTCATGTATTTCCCCTTCCCATAGACATACCTAATTACTGCGGTAAATGCTTTTTCCAGCGCATGTGGCATCAGCAGTGCTTTCGCCAATAGACTTCTTGTTCTCAGCGGGGTACAATGAGCAAGCGGCCATAAACTGCGCAGGCCTGCATAGACTTTACGACAAACATCTTCAACATGGTCGACCTATGCAAAACGTTTATTTATTATGAGCCCCAGGTCCTTTACCTTCTGTGAAAACTCAATAACATTCCCATCGAGAACTATTTTGGGACATTGAACATAGGACCCATCTTGATCTAGGGTCATGACCAGAAAATGCTGAACACCATCAGAGACATTGTTACTGGATCCAATCATCATGACCTGAGTTTTACCAGCGTTCAAGGATAATCTATTAGCAAGAGACCACTCAGTGACAGCCTTCAAGTCATTCTGAATCTGCTCGGTACAAGACTTCACTTCTGCTGAATAAATATTTTCAAGATATATGTCGTCACAGAACAGTGTTTATCTTAAAACAGAATAGATGTTGCAAAAAGACTCGAATTTACCTAACATTTGTTATGTTGTGACTGTGATAGTTGAGCTTTTTTGATTGTAATTGTGGCAAATGTCTCGACCGACGTGAAAGAGTTTTGGGCGTGCATTTTGGTTGTAATCGTGGGCTACCCGGTCACGTGTCGACCCCTGTTAAATCGTTTTGGGCCTGCTTTTTTATGCCCATTCCTCACGTCAAAAAATTATCTCGTATTTCACAGGTCTGGATCGTATTTCTGATAGCCCTATGTAGGGAAATGGTTTAGAAGAAAGTATATATATACCGGCCTATTTGCCAGACTTTCAAATGTATGTGAAATCGGTTGGACAGAGGATTTTCCTTTTAAAATTCTCATTGTTCGTATAATATGTTTTGGAAACTAATTTTACTGCCATAAATTCTTTTTAAAATTTATCTGCAGGTATTTGAAATGTATATGCAATAAGCGATATTTATTTATTTTCATTACACCGACTACGAAAATTGTTACTTTCGCTTAACAAACGGGATGCGAAAATTAAGAACTCTCAGTTGCAAGGGATCCGAAGGTACTTTCGCCCCTGTAGAAGGAACCGAAAGTAATTCTTATTTAATTTTAGCAAAAAAGAACGCTGCAATGATGTAGAAATCGGAGTGAGCTATTTTCATAACCTTCAATATTGAATTGAAGTTATTTACCCAAAATTACTAAAATGACCCTCCCTGAACGGATTCTGGACGCATATTTCCAGGTAGGGGGGGGGGGGGGGTCGAACGTCTTATTTTAGGGGGTGTAAGTCAAACGTGATGCAACGTGACACAGGGGAGGGGGGAGTCAAAAAATCGAGAAAAAAGTATGACATAATATGTGTACGACCCCATGTGAGCATTATTTTTTTAGTTGAGTGAAAGTAATAAGTTTTGAACAAGTGCTAACAGAAGCAAATTGTAAAAGTGTGTAAAACCCCCACTAGAAGACGATCGGCACATAATTTTGGCTGAGCGGACGAAGTACTACTATTCGACAATCAGTACATGCATTTCGACGAGTACGCGAAGTTTCATTCGTCTGGTTACACTTAAAAGTTTTAGACGCGTTATAATGGAAATACAGCCGATATCAGTTGGTGAACCAGAAAGCATTTTGGAAGCAGCAAAACGAGCTGAAGGTACGTCAGACTTCAGCGCCTAAATACTGCAAAGTTTATAGTGATTTCGATAAATGGAAAAACGAAAATGGAACCAACAATATTACCGTGAACGTAATCATGGCATACTTCGCTCATCTATCAGAAAAAATGAAGCCAAACAGCACATAGGCTTACTTTTCAATGTTGAAAACAAAAATCAAATTGACGCACAATATCAATATTAGCACGTCTACTACAAAGTGCAGGCATTTTTAAAAAGAAAATCAAGTGGATACGACCCAGTAAAGGCAGCAGTTTTTTTGACTGACGGCATTGCCAAATCCCTTTGGTGTGCTTCAGACATTGAATGGCTTGACGTTAAGGTAAGTTGTGCAAATCGATTTTTGGAGTTTTAGTTTCAAAATGGCTGCGTGTAAAATTTTGATTTTTTTTTTTGTTTTTGCTTCAGGTGGCCTGTATTTTTGGTATTTTCGGTGCATTACGAACCGATGAATATACACGAATTACTCTGGACCATGTAGAAAAGCATAGTGATTTGCTTTTAGTTTACATATGGGAAACAAAGTCCATAAGCAGTACATTCGTGAGTTTTGTGGAACGCTATTAGTCTTTACGCCTAGAATTGACGGCCCGTGGTCTCTACAATTTTATTCTCTACAACTTTGCCTTTGGAAGCAACTTTTTACCTCATATAGTTCTAGAGATATGAATCATGCCTCCCAATACTAGAAGTGGTCATATCCTAGGATTGAGGCATTTTCACCCAAAACCCTGAAACAAATGTTCTCTAAAATTTCATTTTCTACAACCTTGCCTTCGACAGTGAATCTCCATATTGCATAGTTTAGGAAATAAACACGAAAAACTGTTTTCGTATATGGCCAAGATACTCAATTTCGTCGATTCCATTGGCCCCGGTGCCCCGACCCCTGCACCGATTCCCACAAAATTTTTTTCCCAATTTTCTGACATCAAATCCTTTCATTTGACACCAACATGAGCAATTTTCGTGCTATATTTGCTGAGATATTTGCAAAAAAGCTTCACCGACCCTCGAAAAACCATGTTTTTTGTCACTTCCTCGACCATATCTCTGCAAAGACTTGATCGATTTTGCTCATCTTCGAACATGAATCATGGGAGGCATGTATCTTACAGGAAAAAAAAGTTTAGGGTGATCGGTTGAGCCGATCGAAAAAAAGTGGAGACGGACGGACGGACATTTTTTTTATTGCTGATTCGTCATATTTAGACGATAATAGATGCATCCCCCCAACTTCCACCTCGACCTACCCCATGTTATACAATAAAATTGTTTGTAGTAAACGTATAGGACCTTCGTACTTCGTACGGGTCCAATCACACGGGATGACATAAAAAATTCAACGTTATGCGATTGGATGTAAACTTCGCACACGACTGAAATTTTTTATTTTCATTCTCTGTGATCCAAACAACTAATGTTCGGCTCCTTTTGTTTCGCACGTTTCCATTTCACATTGTTAACTCTACATCCCCTTGTAAACATTTATTTTACCAATCCGTAGCTATAATTTCTGAAGATTTCAACTTAAATAACCAAAAATCCCTTCGGCAAATGCTAAATCAGAAAGTAATTATTTATCTGTAGCGTTATTAATGTTACCATCCCATGAAAAAACGCTCAACCTTTTTATAAACACTACACCATTTCGATATACAAAATACACAATGCTAGATATTTTTCGGATTTTCAAGCACATAAATCTAAATAAAAACTATTTTCTGAGCGTTGGTTTTTTTCTACAAAAAAAAGACGTTTCTTTGCTAATATCAGCTCCCTTCTTTATGGCTATAACGTAACTATCAATCAACATTAACAATAACGCAAAGAAATTCAAAGTAATTTAGAGAAAAAATGCCTTAAACAAAGCCAAATAAAAACCATTCAACAAATCCTATTTTTCGTTATGACGCATATTTGGTCACAACTATGTTAACTCATAACGCAGTGTAATAATAATTATTTTCCTTGGAAAATGTTGTCTTATTTTACAACTGTTACCTTCTGGGAGTTGCGGGAAACTTGCACTTTTTTCACATGGTTTCAAATGATAACATTCACACAACGAGCAGAAATTCTGAAGAGCTCTTAGAAAATTGTGCAATGATCCTGAACAATAGTGAAGTGTTCTAAAAGTGTCAACATTCAGTAAGTTAGTTTCAATTAGATAATATTGCGAAAATAACTCACTAAGCCATTCTATTGATGAAAGTAACCGATAAATAATTGATTCTCTAGTAATAATTCAGTAAGGCCTGCCTTGCAAGCTTTGGTTTCATTTTACTTAGTTGAAGTATTTATGTTTCAGGTTACCTGAAATTTACTTTAAATAATTGGATTTATTCGCTTTTTGCTTCAATTCTTCCATTATTTTCAACATACTCTGAGCCCAAAAAATAGCTTAGAAATGAAAAAATCATATTTTTATTTCGCTGCGACATAATTATTCATTTACTTGTGCTTGAAATAGCCCCGGTGCAAACATTGCTAAGAATTTTATATCTAAGAAATATAACGTCCCTAATTTCACCACATTCGAAATATGGTGGGCAAAGAACATGGTGTGAATGATGATGGTCATTCAATGGATCGAACAAAATGCACATCATCGCTTTGACTCGTCGGACCTGTTCCTATGTGACCTCCCGATGAATTCGTCGTAAATATCAACGTAACAAAATGAGATACATACTTAGGCATAAGAAATTGTAAAGAAATATCAAGGAAAAATGTTAGATACTAGATGAAACATGTAAAACCATACGAATAATAATAATCTATAGATCGCAATATTAACTAATTGAGACTAACTTACTGACACTTGACACTTTTCGAACATTTCACTATTGTTCAGGATCATTGTAAAATTTTCCAAGTAAGAGCTCTTGATTACAAATTTCGAATTTTTCTTCAGAATTTCTGCTCATTGTGTGAATGTTACTATTTGAAAACATGTGAAAAAAGTGCACGTTTCTCGCAACTCCCTGCCGTTAAATTAAGAATAAAGGTGCGATATGTTACAGTTATAACAACAAAAAAAAAAAAAACATATTTTTAAAGAATTATTTTCCTTTTCAATTTGAAACTACGGAATTATTTGCTGAAGAGAATCTGTCGAAAATCAAAATGGTGCTAACATTTATTACAGGTAACCAAATTATTGCTTTCCCTTTTTATGTGTTTTAAGTCTTCTTCAACCTACAGTTCCCACAGTTCACACAAAGGCTCAGTACTTTAGACGGTTTTTAGACCTGTACGAAGAACGAAGTTCTTCGAAAAGGGGTCTATTGCGTTTACCACGACGTTTGTAACCAGTCGAATTTCGACCCGGGGGGGGGGGGCGCCGATCATGGTCCTTAGATGACGAATCAGCAATAAAAAAATGTCCTTCCGTCCGAGTAAAACTCAACCGATTTTCAAAAACTTTTTTTCTCTGAAAGGTAGTCAAAAAATCTTTTATGGGATTGAATCTGGACACTGTCGACCCAAGGGCCGCCGAGCTAGGGCCGTTTAAGTGGGTTTTGGTCTTTTGTTCATAACTCGAGTAAATATTTTCCGCTTTCATAATTTTTTTTGTTTGAAAGATCTGGGCACGGCCGACAATTTATGGAAGAAACTTTTTTGGATTTGAGTCCTTGGACTTAGCTAGGGCACTAAAAACGAGTCTCTGCTAGGGCCATACGTGTTTTTTGTACATAACTCGAGTAAATCTTTTCCGATTGTCATAAAATTTTTTTGTTTGAAAGATCTGGGCATGGCCGACAATTTGTAGATGAAACTTTTTTGATTTTGAGCCCTTGAGCTTAGCTAGGGCACTAAAAACGAGTTGTACATAACTCGAGTATAAATCTCTTCCGATTTTCAAAAAAAAATTATAATATAATATAATTATAAAGGTCCAGGAATGTCTCACATTTTGCGGAAGAAAGGTTTTTGATGAGGTGCCCTTGGACTCAGCCAGGACGCTGAAACAAATTTGAGCCTGTGCTTGAGGCTCAAGTGGGCCTTTGGTCGGTCCTAAGGTCGGCCCTAACCAAAAAAACATTTTTTTTGTCATATTGCAGAGCAGATTGAAGGAAAAATTTTTGTCTATGTAAGTATGATTCAGAGGCATTTCCTTATGGCCCTAGGTCGGTCCTAAAGTCGGCCCTTAACAAAAAAACTGTTTTATGCTATGTTGTAGAGAAAATTGAGGCGAACATTTTTGTCTATTTCGAGATCCATTTTGTGCTTTGACCGCTTCTTCGGACGGGTTTTTCAATATTGCCCTATCGGCAATTTCCAATACAACTTAATGTGGACGTAATTTCAAACACTTAAGAGTCAAGGCAATATTTACTGTACGTACGAGTCTTATCGTGTGAGACCGGGAGAATGATTATTTCCAAACATAGTATTCAAATGACGATATGACGTTTTGGAGCTGTCAAAAATGCGGTCAGAGGTGAGACGGTTATCCGAAATACCGAAACTGTCGGTTCGGTTTAAACACATCGCTCACTTCTTCTGAAACTTAGAGTTTTTGTTGATTCTCAATCAAAGTAGATTTTCAATATTATTGAACGAATTAAATTATTGGACCCGTACGAAGTACGAAGGTCCTATACGTTTACTACAAATTCAGGGCTCCCACACATCCAATATTTAAAAAATTGTCCGTCTCCACTTTTTTTTCGAAACGGCTGCACCGATCACCCTGAACTTTTTTTCGCTGAAAGGTACATATGTCCCATGGTTCAAGTTCAAAGATGAGCAAACTTGATCGGGTAGTTTCGGAAATATGGTCGAAAAGGTGTCAAAAAAATGGTTTTTTAAGGGTAGGTGAGACTTTTTCTCAGATATCTCTAGAATTAAGGCAGTTACAAAGCTATTTTCTGGGACGAAGCTGTAGAGAACTAAATTTTAGCGAACACTTCTTTCAGGGTTTTCCCCAGAAACGTCCCAATCCCGAGATTTACCCACTTGTAGAATTGGAAGGGATGAGTCATATCTCAAGAACTATGACCGATGGGAAGTTGCTTCCAATGGCAAAGTTGTAGAGAATTAAATTTTAGCGAACACGTGTTTTAAGGTTTTCCCCAGAAACCTCCAAATCCCGAGATTTAGCCACTTCTAGAATTGGTAGGGATGGTTCATATGTCAAGAACTATGACAGATAGAAAGTTGCTTCCAAAGGCAAAGTTGTCGAGAATTCAATGTTATCGAACACGTGTTTCAGAATTTTCCCGAAAAATGTCCCAATCCTGAGATTCAGCCACTTCTAGAACTCAGAGGGATAAGAACATTGGACAACGCGTGATTGGTGTCAGAGTTCAGAAAATGTACTTCGGGAGGGCTTTCGACATTACTTTGGGTAATTTCTGAGAGTCGTTTAAATTCTAAAAGAACTTGACTACGCACTCTGATGTGCATTATATTTATGATAATAGTAAGAGTTTGGTACAATCTGGTCATTTGAAAGAGACCTGGCTAGCAGCACTGAGGTAAATGTATGTAAATCTACCTCAGTATTGCCAGTCAGGTCTCTTTCAAATGACCAGATTGTACATCGAGGCTTTTCGCACGTGAAGGCTTACCGCACGTGACGGCTTTACACCTACGGGTCTTTGAATATGTTTTTTTTTATATTCTTTAAGACCCGCCAAGGGTAGAAAATTGTATTTTATTAAATTAAATTAGTGATATAGTTATGTTGTCTGAATTCATTTTATTAAGTAATTTGACCTTTGTCTGAGCTTAGAAATAATTTTTAATATTGAGAAATGTGTCTTCGGAATAGTTCAAAACATTTATATAATTAAACCAAGTATTTCGGTCTCCATTTCTGAAAACTATAAAATACATACAAAATTACAATTGCTAACCAAAATTTACTGTTTCAGAAGAAGTGAGGGGTGTGTGACTGGGTCCTTCAAAAAATTCTTGCTTCTGATGGTTCTCGGAAATGCATTTTTATGATGAACAATTTGCAATGGACATTTCCGAGATTCGTTGAAGTTTTCGGATTCGTATTCATATCTCTACCAAAACTCATATCTCTGGTATTTTTATTTAATGGCCGTAAGAAGGACAGGAAGGGACAATAGTAAGTGAATGAAAGTGCTAAAAATGGATTTTTCGAAATATTAAAAATTGAATATTTTTTTACACTCCAACTTGACTTCATACTTGGCGCTAATAACGAGTCTATGCTAGAGCCATACGTGTGTTTTGTACATAAGTCGAGTAAATCTTTTCCGATTTTCATAATTGTTTCTTAAATCGACAGGTCAATGAAAGCCCAACAATTTGTAGAAGAAATTTTTTTGAGATTGGTCCCTTCCGATTTTCAAATTTTTTTTTTTGGGTCTGTTCTAAGGTTGGCCCTTTTTTTTGCGAACATAGACAACAAAACATTTTTCAGCATTAACGAAATTGACTTTTACTGTACATTGACCGTTGCACTGAAAAACTTATCCCCGCATTCGCAGCCCGGGATGTTGTTTCGAAGTTCAGCAACTGGATACGGGTAACGATCAGCCAATCTTTCACGGACGTTTGAATTTCACTGATATTGAAACGACTTTAGTTTTGAAAGCTCAATCTTGATATCGCAGTCCGGGATGTCCTTTCGGAGTTCAGCAACTCGATGTGATTGACCACTAATTAAATCGAATTCTGCTTTGTCAATGCCAAAGATGCAGCCATGCAGCAAAACTTGATGGCGTTGCAATGTGACTGTTGGATTTTTTGTTGAATTTAGCGGGATATCATTATGAGTCCGGTAGCCAAGTGATGTCAATTGTCTCAGCATATGCAAAATGCCAAACGATGGGCTCTTTAGGCTGACATCGATCATCCGTGCTTACTATTTGTTATCAGTTTTGGGTTTGTCATTCACTTTGAGGTTAGATTGTGCCTCTACAGTTTTTGTAATTACAAAATCAATAAATTAGCCGTAAAATAAGAAAACTTCATATTTGTCCAATACAAAACAACATTAATGCATGTTTTGACGACACAACACGTAATTTAAAGACTTGAATTAGCGCAATTTTTCACATTTTTCGACCCACAAGAATGCATCATTTTTGCAACAATTATACGTCACGATTATCACAGTACTAGCTTTTTCGTGATGTGTTACGGACGTAGCAGAAGTTTGAGATAATTATGCTCACATTGTCCAATAAAGAAATTTTTCTGAAAGCGCGTCAACTACAGCATCAAAAGATCATATTCCAATCACACACGAATAGAGGATTGGTCGTCATTAAAAAATCGGACAAATCTAAGAATGAAATCGTCTACAGCATGGAACAACTTCTTTGTATTGAGCAAACAGCGCGATCATCAAGTGAAGTGAATTAAATTAAACGATTTCAGGATGAACTGTTATACAGATAAGAGTGTTTACATTTTATTCTGTCATTTCTACATTATTTTTCATTGCTACGCATGCAACTCTTTTGATATTTCTCTCAATTTTTTTTTATTTTCTAAATCTTTTCACAAATTATTGAATAAATTTTTTTTAATTTAAAAACAGATTCCGTATTTATAAGATTGAAAAACAGTGCACCGGTCGAGACGGGCATGGTTGATAAGGAGTTCCACTTTGCGGTTACGGTGGATGAGTGTGCGCTTCTTAACTTACTCAAGTGTATTGTCCAAGATGCCCAAGGTTAAATCGCCTTCAACGAACAGGAGTGATAATGTATGTATCCCGAATGTTGTGTTAAAGTCTATTCTATGTGGTTCTCGCGGCCTAAACATTGTTCATTGGAATGCTGGCTCTATAAAGCCCAACATTGATGAGTACCGATGCATTTTTGAAGACTCATCAGTGCATATTATTATTGTCTCAGAAACATGCTATGAGAGTCACGTTACGAATAAATCGGTCGAAATAAACGGGTTCTATCTGCTGAGAAATGATAGGGTAGGAAGGAGGAGCGGGGGCATTGCTATGTACGTTAGAAATGGATTGCAATCCAAATTAGTTGCTTCATCAGAGAACCTTGGAATGGAGCACTTGTTTGTCGAAATTATTTTCCCAGGTTCAAAAGCTCTTGTAGCAGGGTTCTATAAAGCGCCGCTGATAGATGAAATCGATGTCCTCGAAGAAATATTAAGTGAAATTACCCCTGGATACTCAGACGTTATTGTTGCAGGCGATTTTAATGAAAATCTAATCAGAGGATCTGGAGGGCAATGCCTGAAATGCGTGCAGGGTGCATGCTCAGCATGTAGATTTGCGTGTCTTCTGTCTAACATCTCACTATCATCAGTGGGAATCGAACCTACCAATTTTCAGCCTGGTTGCACCCCCTCTCAAATCGATGTAATACTAACGAACAAACTACACAAGATTACTCGATTCCAACAAATCTCTCCCGGCCTTTCTTTTCATGATTTGCTATTAGCAACTTATGATGTAGATTTTTCCCTTAATGAAACTCCCGCCAGATTTTATCGTCGTCTTGAGGGAATCGACTTAGATCGATTGGGTGAGGATTATCTCGTCTCACCGTGGGATGCTATGTACTCCTCGACGAATGTTTATGAGATGGTATGCTGCCTTAGCTCGATTGTCCAATCTCAGTTGGACAAACACGCTCCGTTGAAGCGTTTTATCGGGGGGAATTCGGTGAATTCAACGAACAAGTGGTTTACCCCAGAAATCTCGGATGCGATGCTTGAGCGTCAGATAGCCGCGTTCCACTATAGTCGCGAAAGAACGGCTGCTAACAAGCTGCATTACAACCGGTGGCGCAATACTGTCAACAGTATGGTAAAGAAAGCGAAATCTGCATACTGTCGACCGATGCTGAATCCGTCTTTAGGTTCAAAAATGCTGTGGCGTAATCTAAAAGGTCTAGGGGTGGTCAAATCCAAGGGAGGAATAATGCCGAGGTTTACAACGGGAGACTTTAATTCGTTTTTGACCAATGATGACGGTCGACATGATAGCAAAAAGTTGATCGACTCTTATAAAGATGCCGATTCGTCAGATGATACTTGCAATAGCGACCACCAATTTTCTTTTCGTGCAGTGACAGAAGAAGAAGTTGCTTTATCTATTTACGGCATTGAATCGGATGCGACTGGTTTGGACAATATAACGCTACGTTTCGTTAAATTATCTCTTCCCTTCATTCTCTCACACTTCACTTACCTTTGCAATCAAATCTTGACGCGCTCGAGTTATCCTAAGAGTTGGAAATCATCTAAGATTCTTCCCACTCACAAGAAGACTAGGGGATCTGACTTCAAGGATTTCCGGCCTATACATCTGATACCGGTATTTTCTAAAGCCTTGGAGAACTTGATGTCTGAGCAGATTGCAGGATTTGTCTCGGATGGGAAGATTACTATTAATCAATCTGGCTTCAGAATCGGCCACAGCACCACATCAGCTCTGGCACACATCACGGATTTTCTGCTTAGGTGCTTCAATCAACGACAATTAGCTTTTCTTTTACTTTTAGATTTCAGTAAGACTTTTGATAAAGTCGATCACACGTTGCTTCTGTGGAAACTAAGGAAAAAATTCTCCTTTAGTTCTTCATCCATCGCGCTAATCTCTAGTTTCCTCAGCGAGCGATCACAATGTGTGCAGATCGGTGAACGCATATCCTCGTTGATCCCGACCTACCAAGGCGTTCCACAAGGCTCAGCATTGTCACCGCTGTTGTTTATTCTATTCGTGAATGATCTACCGAATGTGCTTCGGCATACAGAACCACATATGTATGCAGATGACTTTCAGAGTTTTATAGGATCCGGCCGGGATGAGATCTCTATCTGCTCCAATGTGAATAAGATGAACGCAGACTTGATACTTGTCAGTGACTGGGCATTCAAGAATGGTCTCCCTCTGAATGTCGGTAAAACGCAAGCCATAATCTTTCGCAACAGTGCGCTGAGAAGTGACATCCCTGCCTTTATGCTCGACGATCAAATCGTTACAGCCAGTGAAACAGTGACTAATCTCGGGCTTAGACTTAGCGCTGATCTCTCTTGGAAAGCTCAATGCAGCCACATCTCATCAAGAGTTTACTCTGGTTTGAGGCTGCTATGGTCGCACTCTTCGTATCTTTCCCGGTCCTTAAGAATCGGATTTTCGAAGACTCTACTGATTCCTCATTTCCTTTACTGTTGCGAAGTATTTGTCTTTGGTTTGGATGAATCATGCAAGCGAATACTTCGCAAAGCCTTCAATTCCTGTGTTAGATTTGATTTCGGTTTGAGGAGGAGGGACGATCTGGACGGCCACAGGGAAAAAATACTTGGATGCGGAATCATTGAGTATTAGGGTGGATCGTTTTTCGCCAACAAATTTTTTTTTGAAAAGCCTCACCCCTACACAGGTCGAGCAGGGTCTTCTGATTATTATACACGCAAAATATTTTTTTAAAAATACAATCTAGGGTTGCCGCAAGGCCAAAAACTGATTTTTTCGACTTTCATAATTATGCTTCATATAAAAGCTTCGTGTAAATGTTTGATTAAGGTACAATGGTAGAACGAAAAGTGTTCCCGGATTCCATTTTTTACTAATATTTTCATACTTTCAGACCCTATCAGTCGTAAGATATGAGGTGAAAGAAAAATGTTTTTGTTGTATTTTGTAGAGAATTTCGATAGCTTTCTTGCACAAGCAAGGTAGAAAAAAATATGCATCAGAGTCGGATTTATTCATCTTAAGGTGAAGGCCTGCACAGTGCAAGGGAAAATGATTTTGCACATTTGTTCACAAAAACTTCGGAAACTGGTTTTATTTTCTGAATTATCTACAAAAAATATCATTATGGCAAACATATTGATTTTTTGTATTAAATTCAGCCATTTTTGACCGTGACATCAGTGTTGTCCGTATGAAACCGTCGCGTTCAACTGCTCCCACTACCTTTATTGAAGCTTCAGTCACCAGCTAAAAATAATTTGTTATTTTAGAAGTAGTATCTAGTAGTATTTGATATATTCACTTATTACTTTTACACATCGTTCTACGGCTTGTGTATGGCAAAACTACTACAAGTCACTAAAAATGAAAATCATCGTTTAGTTCAATGAATTGACATTGTAAATTTAAATTTGTTATACAATCCAATAACGCAACAGATGCGGGTTTAAATTCAACCGGAGAAGCTTTAATTTCAAAACGACGCTGCAATCGTAAGCTGACTACAAAAATTATGTTACAAAAAAGTCGCATGAACGGACGTCGTATGAAAGGGTGTCACATCAAGTATAAAAAATTCAACGAATTTTACTTTCATCATCATTCCTTAGCATCCTAAAAACAGGTCGCAAAAATACGAGCAAGGGCACCTTGTGGAATCAACCGGGCCCGGGCATTCGGAAAGCGATTTTCGCACAACTCTAATTCAGACAACTAATAGATGAATCAGAATTCAGCACGGTTGAGACCGAAGTTTCCGGGAAAGCAAATCGTATACTAATTTCTTCATCCAAAAATGAATTCCTCCTTGGAAAAAATGGAATTGTACTAGATTTCTTGCAGTTCATTGCTGGACTCACTAGTAAATCATTTTTAATTTTGAATCATCTATTGCTTCATACTGTTTTCGCAGAGCAGATGGGCCAGGCCGCCATTTCAAGTAATTTACTAATATTGGTCATGATGTGTAGTTGCATCCCTACCGCATCACGCGAAAACGAGTAGACCTTGTGATGTAAATGACTATTCAGTGCTGAGGGCGTTAGTACTAACTATATGACGAACTTTGCAATAAGCCCGCGAATTCGCATGGAGTCGCTAGTAGTAACTATATGATAAGAATGTAAACAAATATGGCTGACATCACGACCTATTGCAAGATGATGTTCTGATAAAACAACGTAATTTTAACATCTCACATTTTAACGATTTGCTCTTAACTATCGATTTCGAATAAAATAATATTTCTATACAAGTGTGATGAGAATTAAGTAACAATTTCTATAAAATATAGAGGAAATGAAAAAAAACGGTGTAGACAAGGGTCTCTACAGTAAGAGGCACCCATTTCTACTTCGTATTATTTCTATAGAAAAAGATTGTACGGGTGTATATACGGTGACATGCATGCTTATAATGAAATAATGAATTTTAAATTAATCAACTGATGTGGTAGCATGATCAAGTTCACATACTCGGTAAAATTATGACTAAGAATTTTTTTCCTTCTAAAACCCACATGATATGAAATTTTCAATTTATGTATCATTTTGATTTTTTTTTGTGTGTAAATATTGATGGTGCACGGAGGTACACTATGTGTCATGCGAGCAAAATATTTTGATGATGTGGCGTATTCGAAATTCCCCTTAAAACTTTTTTCCTCTACCCGACATAATGTGTTTTCTTAAGTCGACCATATTGATTCGTTCATGTCTGCATGTTACATGTTGAGGGAAAAAAGATGCCTTAATGAATGCCATCTTTAAGGGAATTTCGTTTTTATTTTATGTTATTTTTCTGAAATTTTAATAGATCCCATTTGTTGGTAAAGCCCATTTTCACATCATCAATTTACTAACTTTAGACGTTTTATCCTACGTACATTTTGAAAGGAATAAAAATCATAAAATTAATCAAATAAATCAGCAACACAACTACGGGGGGCATACGTTCTAAGTAAGTACGTAACATACAATAATGAAAAAGGAACGAAATAGTATATTACCAAACAATTAGACTAAGTGGGTTTGTAGCAAGTCCTAATTGAACACAAAATTACCTAATGCAAGGGACTCGTGTGCAACAGAATTGATGTTGCAAAAAGGCTCGAACGTAAATAATTATCACAACAAAAACCTTTTTAAAAGGGAAACGTGACGCAAGTCCTCGTCCTTTCTTCCAAAACAACTGATATCAATTTGGGTCACGCTTAGAGCTTCGGAACGCAAAAAATTCTTTTGAAATATTTTCGCTTTTGATTAAAAAATTTCCGGCTAAAAAAGCGGAAAAAGAAAATTTCTTTGACACTTAATTTTCCCCCTAAGTCCGTCCCAAACCACCGTCATTTTGTTGGTCACCCTGACACACCCAATTTAGTTAGTTTCGTTTATTGGCTCAAATCTAATTACAATATATATTGCTAGTTTGATGTAATTAGGCCTCTTTATAAGGCCTCTTTTACTTGCCATAAATAATATTACAAAAATAAAAGCGCATTAATTTACAATACTCCAAATGAGTTCAAGAAATTGTCCCTAGAAGGTGTTTATAATAGTCGTGTATACGTTTTGGCGCCTAGTTGTGTCCAGAGACGAGAGCCGAAAAAAATCAACGGCGGCGTCTAGCTGACGAAAAAGAGCTGGCGGCTGGCGGCTGGCGGCTACATCCGCTAAGCCGTCAGAAAGTTGCTGGCGGCGTTCGGGACTAGCCGCCGGTGAAAAAGTCGGCATGGCGGCGGCTTTAGTATAAATTTTCGTTTTTCCGTTTTTCTTTTTTATTTAAGTAAAATAAAAAATTGTTTTTTTTATAATGAAAAGAAAAGAAAAAAATTAACCGTTAGTTAGATAGTGGAGTAAAAATCCTTTATCAAATTGTAATTTTCGTGTATAAAAAGGATTTTTTGAAGATTAATCGGGTTTAAATTAGCTTTTCGTTTGGTCAATAAAATTCCCGCTTTTGAAAAAAATCTTTCGACCATGGCAGAAGCTGAGCCATCTCGAGTTCATGATCAATCAAGTACTCCTGAACTATTCGCAAGTGTTGCAATGATGGATCTACGATGCCACAATCATGTACTCGTTAATTGTAAAACGCTTGTCCAAATTATCCTGTAATATTTGAACAGAGCGCTTAGCGAGTGGTGACAAACTCCTATCCTTAGAAAGAGTTTCCATACTAAAATAAAAAATGAAAGAGAAATGAAAACTATATCGCACATTTTACTTTAACAAAAATGAATTTTACTTGTCTCTGATTTCCATGTAAAAGAGTATAGTCAGGTTGAGAGTGGGATATTTGGATCCTTGAAATACGTCGGTTGCTTTCTCGAAGATTTGAAGAATTTTGATGAACAGTAATCAGAGAGAATGAAACAATTACACAATAGACAGACTGCAAGGTACAAGTATTTTACAAGTGACGCAAGTGCAAATATCCATATTTTTCGTCATTGTAATTTATTGCCAGAATAAACAATTTCTATGTGCAGAGTTAATTAATTTATTAATATTTTACCTAAGAATTTTTTACCTTATAAATTACCCCAGCCGCCGTTAGCCGCCGCCAACTTTTAGCCGACCTAAAATCTTGGCGGCGGCGGCGGCACATTTAGCCGTCAGCCGCCGTTTTTCGGCGGCTGAAAATTGGCGGCTCTCATCTCTGGTTGTGTCCAGTGGTACATCCCCTATGTTATACGTCCTTTATGTGCTGATTTTTGAATCGCTCCAGTGTCCTAATGTTCACCAGAGGAAGCTCCTGTTCTATTGTTGCTGAACCAAAGAAACTTTTTCTTGCAACAGTCAGCGCAGGACAATTGGTCAAGAGATGTAGTGGGGTTTCATCCTCTTCGTTGCACCTTTTACATGGTTCGTCCTGTGACAAACCTATTCTGTATAAATGCTTATTGAGTTTACAATGACCGGTTATTAGTCCGGTAATTGATCTTAACTCTTTCCTGAATTTTGTCATTAAAAATCTCGTAGTTCGCTGGCTGCATTCTACGATAAACTTTTTACTATGTTTGCAGTTTTCCAGCTTACTCCATAGTTCGTTGTGTCTTCGGGTGAAGTGTTCCCTGATTATTTGGCGTTGTGTGGCATATGTGATACCAAACGCAGGTTCTGGTCCTGCGAATAGCTCTTGGTTACCCTTTCTGGCTAGTTCGTCCGCCTTTTCATTCCCCATTATACTTTGGTGTCCAGGCACCCATGTTATACTTACATTATTTTCCTCTGATATCTTGTTGATGCTGTCTAGACACTCTAACATCAGTTTAGAAGTGAAGCAGTGTGAATTTAAGGCTTTTAACGAGCCTTGACTATCCGAGTATATGTAGATACTCATTCCTGTCATACCTCTTTCTTTCAGCTTTGCACATGCATCAATAATAGCGTATGCTTCAGCTTGTGAGGTTGTGGCGTATGTACCTAACGGCGCAAAGGTTGAGGTTGGTGGATCTAACAGATAGGAGCCTGATCCCGTTCCCTCTGTCATTTTTGAGCCATCTGTGAAGATGGCTAAGCCTTCTTGATTCAGTTGATCTTTCCCCAGCCATTCCGTTCTTTGGGGGATGCAAATTTCAAATTTCCTCCGGAATCGATAGATTGGTGCACATTTGTCTGGTAACTCTTTGCAGTTCTTTTTACAATTACTGCATGACCTTGGTCTGAATCTATCCATTCTCCCACATTTTTGAGCCTCATAGCACAGGTTAGGGCTTCATGTTCTAGAAAAAGGTCTACCGGAAGGGTTGACATAAGAATTTCTAGCGCTTTCGTAGATGTGGATTTCATGACTCCAGTAATGCCTACCAGAACCATTCTTTTCACATGTTCAATGTCTTTTTTTATGTATTTCACATTTGCCCTGTGATACCATAAGTGACTTCCACAACATAGTATGGGTCTTATGATTGCAGTGTATAGCCACGCTATTACTTTGGGTTTAAGTCCCCATGTCTTGCCGAAAGCACATCTACATTTCCAGTAGATCTTGGTTGCTTTCCTGATTCTTTCTTCTGTGTGCTTTTTCCAATTTAGCTTACTATCTAGAATGACCCCCAGAAATTTGGCATGGTCTGCTAGTTTCAGCTGTTTGCCTTTCAGCTTTGGAATTTTCATCCTCTTCCTCTTCGCCTTGTTTATCTTTGTGAATAATACAAGATTAGTCTTCTGTAGGTTGACTGTCAACACCCAACCCAATAACTTTTCTTTTGACACCAACCCAAAAAAAAATTTTAAAGAAATTTCCGCCGAAAAAGATTTCCAGTAAAAAAATTTCCGCCGAAAAAAATTCCGGCGAAAAAAATTTCCGGCAAAAAAAATTTCAGGCGAAAAATAACTTCCGGCGAAAAATAACTTCCGACGAAAAAAAATTTCCGGCGAAAGAAAATTCCGACGAAAAAAATTTCAGGCGAAAATAAATTTCAGGCGATATTATAGCTTCCTCAAGCAAAAGCCTTGATGTCAAGTTGGCAATAGTTCTCTCTTTCGATGCAGTGGATTCCCGTGCAACATGAAAATGATTGTAGCTTTGAGGCACTGTGGTTAAGATCCTTGTTATCAACATCGATACGTGTACAGGCGCCCCTAAATCATTAAGCTGCTTTGCCAAATCTTCCAATTTTGAAATATGACTAGCTACTCCATCATTTTTATCAAATTGATACGCGAAAAACTTTTGCTGCAGCAAGTGAATGCTCGACTCCGATTTTTGTTCATAAAAAGCATGCAGCTTATCCCACATTTCTTCTGCAGTTCCGTAATTCATGATGTGCATGTCACCAATGGTCGTTGATAGATATTTCTGCGCTTTCATATCTTTCCTATTCCATTCTTGAATATTTGCGGCAAACCGTGATTGCTCCTCTGCATCAGTCTCAGCCTCCAATTTTTGAAATTCTGGTTTCACGATATCTCCAGATACAATTCCATAAATATTTTGATCAAGAAGCAGGATTTTTATTTGAAACTTCCAACGTGACCAATCAAACTTCCTGCAACTTGCTTATCTTGACAAGGTCTGAGTTGTCTCCCATGTTTACGTTAAGATAACAACAAAAACCACCAACACCTGATTCTGATGTTTTGACACACCAAATCGCTCAACAATTGGTAGCACTGCCTGCTGACTTGTGGACAGTATAACGCCCTCGGACGACGACTAGCCAAACTATTCCAGAGAGATGACGTCACTTCCTTCAGGCAAAAAACCGCGTGAATATTTTCAATGGAAAAATGATTTTCATCCAAAAATTTCTTTTCACGCAAAATAATCGACAGTCTCACTTCAGTTATTTCACCTTATGTCCTTTTTAATGAAAGACACCGTTTTAGCTACCTTATGTTCTTGTACATTGAGTTACTTCAAATAGCAGAATGGCGTCCTCTTAACTTTATGTCGTTTTCTTATTGCGCGACGTACACTGAATTTTCGACAACCAAATGCACTTAGCACTTAAATAAATATTTAGTTAGTGTCGGATAGGCCCATAACCTATGAGAAGAAATAGCTACGAATGTACAAAATTAACAGTTTATTGATAAGGTCGTTGTTAACATTAATATAGCTAGAGTAAGACTGAAAAAAGAAAAGTTTCCAAGAGTTATACAATTCAACCATCGACAATCGATATGTCAGAATAACAAATGATATGTAACTAAACATAACCAAAGACCCGTACGTATCAGAATAGATGTGGCAAACAGAATAGGTATGGCAAACAGAATAGATGTTACAAAAATACTCGAACGTATCTAAAGATACAAATAAGCAAACAATCCAACGTTTTATGTTCTTTTATAACTGTAAGAATTTCAAAGATCCATAGAAATTACCCAAGGTAAAATGTCAAGGGCCCTACCAAAGTACGTCTCAGACCATTAAAATCTAGAAAAGATTATATCTAAGGATTTGGCTATTTTCTCCTAAAACCCTGAAACACGTGTTCGCTTAAATTTAATTCTCTACAACTTCGCCTTTGGAACCAGCTTCCTAACTCTCAAAGTATGGAGATTTGGGTCATCCTGCCCAATTATGAGACACGTGTTCGCTTAAATTGAATTCTCTACAGCTTCGCCTTTGGAACCAATTTTCTAACTCTCATAGTTATGGAGATTCGGATCATCCTACCCAATTATGGAAGTGACCATATACCACGATTGGGCCATATTTTCCCAAAACCCTGAGACACGTGTTCGCTTAAATTTAATTCTCTACAACTTTGCCTTTGACAGTAAGTCTCCACTTTGCATAGTTAAGAAAATATATACGAAAAACTGTTTTCGTATATAGCCAAGAAACTCAATTTTGTCCATTCCATTAGTCCCAGTGCCCAGACCCCTGATCCGATTCCCACAAAATTTTTTCCCAGTTTTGGGACATCAAATGGTTTCATTTTACACCAAAATAAGGAATTTCCGTGCTATACTTGCTGAGATATTTGCGAAAAGGTTTCAGCAACCCTCGAAAAGCCGTTTGGAAAAAAAAGTGGAGACGGACGGACATTTCTTTATTGTTGATTCGTCATATTTAGACAATAATAAATGCATCCCCCCAACTGCACCTCGATCTACCCCATGTTACATTAAAATTGTCTGTAGTAAAGGTATATGACCTTCGTACTTCGTACGGGTCCAAATAAAGTGGATGATGATCATGATATGTCTTCTAACAGACACAAAACATCTATATCCAACAAAAAAAAAATTTCGAAAAAATTTAATTTTCCCCCTAAGTCCGTCCCATACCAACGTCGGCCATTTTGTTTTCTTTTTTATTAAAACTAGTTGTTCACTACTAAAACTAGTTGAACACGCACGGAGGCCTCCAGTGGGCCCATTATGCTGATTAGGGATTTTAGCCATTTATTGTTTCTTCAAACCTTCCTGAACTAATGATATAGTTCAAGATGTCCTATGGCTGCAGTGTTTTGATGTGGTCGTACCTGACGGTGTAGCTGCCCAGATGCTTTCTTCTTGCGTTGATGAAAGCCGGACAGTAGCAGAGGTAATGTTCCGCTGTATCCATGTGTTCCCCACATAAATCACAGCTAGAATCTGAGCGTTTGCCTATATTGGTGAGATGTTTGTTGAAATAATAGTGTCCCGTGGTCACGCCTGTGTATTTTTTCAGTCTAGTTCTGCTTAGATTTATTAGATATTTAGAATTTTTATTACTCACTCGTATACAGTTTTTCGCCTGTAGGCCAGACGGATGATTCTCCCAGTATGATACGAATAAGCTTGATTTTTCCATGTTTATAATACGCCTAGTAGATGTGCAGGTTGTGGCTATTGCAGGTTCTGGTCCAACCAGCTTCTCAGTCGCACCACGTTTAGCCAATTCGTCCGCTTTGTCGTTTCCATCTATTCCCGAATGTCCCGGAACCCATGCTAGCATTACCTGATTGGTTCTACCTAAGTTTACTAAGGCCAATGCTGATGTAAAAGAGTTCGAACTTACTGCTTTTAGCGCTCCCTGACTGTCCACACATATAGCGATGCTTTTATTAATTAGTTCGGCTTCTCCTACTGTTATGCAAGCTTCCAGAATTGCTCTGATTTCTGCTAGGAATATTGACGAATAACAACCTAGTGGTATTGACTTCTCTATGTTGAGTTCTTCACAATATAATCCTGCTCCCGCCGTGTTATTTATTAATGAACCGTCAGAGAATAGCACAACTTCTTTGTTGTGTATCGGTTCACCTGCATTCGGTCGGTAGGCATTTCCAGCGATGAATATCTAACAATAGCTTCCGTTAGGGTTTTTGTGTGATTCGTTAGCCTTAGCGGTCCCTGAGCCTTTGTAAACCTGTTCAAAGTGCCTATTGCTTCAGTTGGTATATGGATATGCAGAGGATGTTAGTTTAGCATAGCTTCCATAGCTGCCGTTGGCGTTGATTTTCAAGCACTCGTAATCGCTATGCACGCTTTCCTTTGAAATTTGCTCAGCTTGTTTTGAACGTACTTAAGTTGACATCTGTGATTCAATAAAAATGAATCGTATGTTGGGATTGGTCTTATTACTGTTGTATAGATCCAAAACATGACTTTAGGTGACAGCCCCCATGATTTGCTATATGCTTTCCGACATTGCCATAACGCTATTGTAGCCTTTCTATTCTGTTATCTATGTTGGCGTTCCAGTTTAGGAGGTAGTCAAGAATTATTCCGAGATATTTTACGATGTGAATACCAGGGCTTATTTTAATTTTAATTCCTAAATTCTGAAAAATTCCGAAAATTCCGAAAAAATTCTGAAAAATTCCGAAAATTCTGAAAAAGTTCCGAAAATTCTGAAAAAATTCCGAAAATTCTGAAAAAGTTCCGAAAATTCTGAAAAATTCCGAAAATTTAAGAAATTATTTAAAATTGATAAAAATCCGTTATTTTTATTAAATTAACAGAAATAAATTATTAAATCATTTTTAAAAATGTTAAGATTTGTTTTGATCGCTTTTTTCGTTGTCGATTCTCGTCTGTAGGACTGATATCTGCGTTCTTCAGGAATTAAATTTTGAATTAATTTGAATTATTGAGTTATTAAGTGCATGTTGGTACCTTCGTATCGTTTTCGTTTTTTGATACCAGCACTTTTGGTTGGCCTATTTTGACGTGACGCAGAAATGTCTTCATTTTCGCCACAAACCTGCAATTCGAATTCGCTAGTGTTACTTCGACTAGCATTTTTAATCGCACGCTTTCCCATGGCTCTGTTATTTTGCTTTTGGTTAACTGACTACTGGACGATCGACTCCAAGTTAATTGGCTCCTGGTCAATTGGCTCCTGGTCGATTGGCTCCTGGTCAATTGACTCCCGGTCAATTGGCTCCTGGTCAATTGGCTCCTGGTGAATTGGCTCCTGGTCAATTGGCTCCTGGTCAATTGGCTCCTGGTCAATTGGCTCCTGGTCAATTGGCTCCTGGTCAATTGGCTCCTGGTCAATTGGCTCCTGGTCAATTGGCTCCTGGTCAATTGGCTCCTGGTCAATTGGCTCCTGGTCAATTGGCTCCTGGTCAATTGGCTCCCTGTCAGTTGGCTCCCGGTCAATTGGCTCCTGGTCTATTGGCTCCTGGTCGATACCGTCGTCATTTTCCACTTCATCGTTTATGTCAACGTTTCCACGATTTGAATGCATTTTTAATAAGCGATTTTTCATCCCGGACGTATACCATTTCGACGCAGCTAATTTTTGAACTGTACCAGCAGCTTTAAGTTTTTTCAACGTCTTATAGGTGGAGTAGGCCTTTTGAGTGGCCGTATACTGATGTTTGCAGGTGGTTACAGGACATTTTATCTGACTCACCGTTCCGTTTTCTTTTAAATTTATTCAATTTTTCACCACTTTCAAAACGAATTCATCAAGCGCACCTAGTAAACACAATTGTGAAGAATCAATTGTGATACCACTTAAAGCTAATCGTTGTATTAGGCGAATATACCAAAATCAAAATTGTTGTTGATTGTTACAGCGGAAAATCTCAATGAAAAAACTGATTTATTTTATACGATCGGTGCATTTATAATTGATGTTTATAATGACGCGAAACGAGTTACCCTTAGCGCAAATTCTTGGCCATCGCGACAAATTACACATCAGATTGCGATGCGATTTAAGAACAATAGTTCTGCTTCAACGCAATTAAATTTCCAATAAATAACACCCAAAAATCATAGTTTTTGGATTTCATAGTTAAAAGCTATCTACACAATGTTACCCATCGCTTACGAGAATCATTAGCTATTTCTTTACGACTGGACGGTTCTACTGATTCAATGCAAGAGCACAATATTTACACTATGGCACAAGTCGTAAACAAAGATGCAGCAGTTTGCATAAAAACCGTTCCTAACGCAATAATTCAATGGGAAGAGCTGTTTTCGTTTGGTGAGAGTTAAAATAGTGGACCAATTTCATGGTTGGGAGTTCGGTTACAACGTGAAAGGGTAGAGTCAGTGCTGTGTTAGTTGCCGTTTCTGTGGACGTACGTTGCGCATCGAATTAACTTAGCCTTTAAGTCTACGTCAAAATTAAATCCATTTACTAGTATAATTGCCCAATGCAAGGGTCTATCGAAACATTTTCATGGATCCGGTCAACGTACGCTTAAACTCAAACAGATAGCTCAATCAAACAATTTGCCATTTCCGTTGCGATATCCGAAGTACTCCGAAGTCAGATGGTCGGAATTTGTTTATTCTTTGTTCAGTTCTGCACTACGAAACTGGCAAGCCTGTGTTTTATACTTACAGTCACAAAAGCTTACAAACCTTTTAAAACCGTGTCTGAAGCCTATATTTGAAAAACTAGGATGGAGCAGTTCCTTGATATTGTGATCAATATTGATGGAAAAACCCACTTTTACGGATTTGAATTACGAAAGGAAAAGTTAGCAGCTAGACGTGGGCGTTCTCGTTTACTAACAAAACTCGAAATTTCATTATCAATCACTTTATCAAACATCTAAAAGTGAGAATTGAATGGGATAGCACTTTGTATGAGTCATTAAAGCCGTTGGTAGAAATTTTGCCATCGACGTTAGAAAGCGCTCTTGATACTTGTGGCACATACATAATTCCAGACATAGACATAGATGAATTTCATTTAGATTATTATGACGCTGCCGATTTATTAACCGACTTTTATGGCACATTTAAAACTTCTATCGAAACTTTGGAGAACCTAAACACACAACCGAATACTTTCGTCACACTAAAAATTGCTCTGCAAGAGTAGCAACTATTAAGCCACACTCAGCTTACGTCGAGCGACTTATAAGTACGTCTATTAAAAAAATGCTATCATTTTGGCGCAAATCAACGTTACCTCTTCGTTTCAGGTGACTCTAACAAGTTTAGAGATTGGGATCGTGGTTCAATGTCACTGGATACACAGTATAATTATTTGTACATTTATGTTACCATGGCGCCTATAGACACCTTTGATCCTTCTCCGGCTATCAATCTTTGGATGACTCAAAAGAATCGTAAGCCGAAATCTATCCTGAAGGCAAAAGAACAAAGTTGGTTTAAGGGAGTATTCGGCGAAGCGTCCATTGAAAAACCCAAACAGCGCAAAAGAAATTTGCGTTTTGAATGTGGAAACTTCTGTCGAAAATCAAATATATCTTCCTAATTCTCTTCACAATTTTCCTTAGAAATAAATTTATAATGATTTAAACAAAAAATTCCGAAAATTCTGAAAAAATTCCGAAAATTCTGAAAATTCCGAAAAAATTCCGAAAATTCTGAAAAAATTCCGAAAATTCCGAAAAAAATTCTACAAAATAAGCCCTGGTGAATACGGATGCCTTTTATAGTGGGTATGTTAAGTTTCTGGAACCTTGTGTTTTTGGTGAATAAGAACATCTTGGTTTTATTTGGGTTGACGCTGAACTCGTTTTAGTCATACCATTTTGTGACAATGTTTAGCGCTGTTTGAAGAAGATCGCTCATGACATTTGTAAGTTTACCTCTGGTAAGGGTAGCTAGGTCGTCTGAGAAACCTTCCGTCTGGAAATTGTCATCATTCATTTGTTTTATAAGTTCGTTGGTTACGAGGCACCATAAAAGTGGGGGGAGGACTCCACCTTGTTGGACATTTTGTTGGTCACCCTGACACACTACACACCCAACCCAATAACTTTTCCTTTGACACAAAATATTTATCTCCAACCCAAAAAAAAATGTAAAAAAATTTCCGGCGAAAAAATTTTTTACATTTTTTAGTATTTCAAATTACGCCTTTAGTTTTCAAAGCGTAAATTTTTGCATATCGAATCTAAATGCGTCACCCCCACCGACATCAAAACTGTTTTAGGTCTCCTTGTATTTCCTTATAAAAGAGACCTGCGTCACTCTCCCACATTAAGTGGCTTTGTATGAATGTTACAGATCTGGGGTGAAAGTTTGTAAGTTGACCAAAGGCTTTCCTACAGAATTGACAGCTAGAAACGTAATATAAAAGACGAATTAATGTTGCATAGTAATCAAAACCTACCAACCGCTTACAAGTTAGAGATTGCAAATGTCTGTTAAAGGCGTTAGAGAATTTGGACGTTCGACATAACTTGAAAAAAAAAACGAAAAAACGATCCACCACAAAATTTCTCTACAAGGCGTAGGATACGCCTATTTCTATTGTAATTGATGAGGGTGACAAAGGTTGCAAATTTATTTCAAACTAAAGATGCAAAATCGCTGGTGTCCCATACAGACAGAAGGGATTTGGTGAGCATTATTTGTTATCTTTACATTGGTTTTTTTAAATTTGTTATTTATTTCCAAGTTGACATTAATGTCTTCTGATTTTTGTAAACTCCGAAGCAGCGTAACTTTATTGCAAGAGAAAATTCATTGGTCATGAAAATCAGGTTTCCTAAGCCTACCGAGTGAAGATCTTTATTTAATTAAAATTCTCAGAAACAATATTTGTGGGACATGGCAGGCAATCATTTATGAAATGCAATTGAAGTCACTTCTTTGAACATCTGCTTTGTTGCAACGCAACATGAGATTCTCTTAAAATATCGAATCTCCAAAAGTTGAGATGATGTAACATTTTTTTACGGTAAAAAAGATCTCCTTTTTTTATGCCTTCTAAAGGTTTGCTCGATGAACAGTTGGAAGATTTACATCAAACTATTCGATTTTTAAGTAGAATTTAAAAAAAATTGTTTAATGATTCGAATTAATCAACTGATCAATAAACGTGATTTCCAATGCAATTCTTGCTGCTTATTTATAAACCAGATGCTTGATATCCATTATTACAACAACAACACCTTACAAAATCCATTGGGTAAATTAAGGTTCGTGACAGTGGCGGATTAAGTTTTTTAGTGTCATGAGTCCCTTTCTTTCGTCATTTGGACTCATTTTACATTTCTAACGTGTTTCCAAGAAATGAAAGTGAATCATTTCACGTAAAAACCTTAAATTCTTTTAGTCAGCGTCTTTATATTTAGGTTATACCATATTATCTCACAGCTCATCCAGAATTAAACTATATTTTGTTGGAATCTCTATAGATTTGGGATATTAGAATATTTAGAATATTAGATATTTAATTATAAAAGAGTAATTTAATGAACTGATTCACATTAACAAACAATTAAGCAAAAGCATGAATTTTTTTGTATTTTATTTCGATAAGTTACAGGAGGAACGGGGTAGCCCCATGTCACATAATACTTTTTTTTAAGATTTATATCACAACTAAAACCTCTTAAAAGGTAGAGTGTGACGCAGTCCGTGAGTCTGCTTCCAAAATTAATGATATCGCTGATAATACGAAGTTTGTTTGAATGGAACCTTGTGCTCAAAGTTTTGATTTCCTGAAAAAATTGCAGCACTTTTTTTAACAAAATTACGTTGTGTTAAAAAAATTGCGTCACAAATGCCGGACCCAACGACGAAATAATTTTTCTGTACTTTCAGTTTTTGCGCTGCAAAAATTTGATTTTTGTTTCTTATTGTGTAGATTGTTTAAGGTAAATTTAAATTTTTACGTGTAAAAACTGAAAGTGTTGAAAAATTATTCCGCTGGTGGGTCCGGCATTTGTGACGCAATTTTTCAGGTTCTATTCAAACAAACTTCTGCGTATTATCAGCGATAGCGTCACCTCAAGCGATATCATTAATTTTGGAAGCAGACTCACGGACTGCGTCACACTCTACCTTTTAA
>CM055406.1:127005683-127016841 GCA_029228625.1 Pseudolycoriella hygida
GGGTAGATCGAGGTGGGAGTGGGGGGATGCATCTATTATCGTCTAAATATGACGAATCAGCAATAAAAAAAATGTCCGTCTGTCCGTCTGTCCGTCTGTCTGTCCGTCCGTCTCCACTTTTTTTTTCCAAACGGCTCAACCGATCAGCGTAAACTTTTTTTTCCCTGAAAGGTACATGCCTCCCATGATTCAAGTTCGAAGATGAGCAAAATCGATGAAGTGGTTCTGGAGATATGGTCGATGAAGTGACCAAAAACATGGTTTTTCGAAGGCCGGTGAAGCTTTTTCGCAAATATCTCATCAAGTATAGCACGGACATTCCTCATTTTGGTGTCAAACGAAAGCATTTGATGTCACAAAACTGGGAAAAAATTTTTGTGGGAATCGGTACAGGGGTCTGGGCACTGGGACCAATGGAATGGACGAAATTGAGATTCTTGGCCATGTACGAAAACAGTTTTTCGTTCGTCTATATTTCCTTAACTATGCGATATGGAGATTTACGGTCAAAGGCAAAGGTAGAGAATTAAATTTAAGCAAACACCTGTTTCAGGGTTTTCGGGATATATGGTCCAATCCTGGTATATGGCCACTTCCATAATTGGGCAGATTGACCCAGATCTCCACAACTATGAGAGTTAGAAAGTTGAATCCAAAGGCGAAGTTATAGAGAATTAAATTTAAGCGAACACGGGTTTCAGGGTTTTGGGGAAATATGGCCCAATCCTGGTATATGGCCACTTCCATAATTGGGCAAGATGACCCAGATCTCCAGAATTGTGAGAGTTAGAAAGTTGGTTCCAAAGGCGAAGTTGTTGAGAATTAAATTTAAGCGAACACGTTTTTCTGGGCTTTAGGGAAAAACGACTTAGTCCTTGGATATAAGGTTTTCTAGATTTGAATGGTCTGAGACGCACTTCGGTAGGGCCTTTGACATTACCTTGGGTAATTTCTATGGATCTTTGAAATTCTTACAGTTATAATAGAACAGAAAACGTTGGATTGTTTGCTTATTTGTATATTTAGGTACGTTCGAGTCACTTTGCCACATCTATTCTGTTTGTCACATCTATTCTGATACGTACGGGTCTTTGGTTATGTTTCTTATTTACATTAGCCACACGAAATGCTTTCTCCTAAAATCGACGACTTTTGTTCTAACAACTTTTGTTCATAACAATCCAAATAACATGCTCGTACTCTCGACAAAAGTTGTTAGGTGATAAGGGTGATAAGAACGGTTTGAACTGCGCGATCCACAAAAAAAGTTTTATTTGTGTTGTATGGAACAAAGCCCCAGAAACGTGTCCTGAGCATGTTTTCCTTGCAAAAAAATCTCGGTTTTTCGTCGTTTAGTTCAGTTGAAGCCGTACCAACGTTCAATTTTCCATTTTTGCACGAAATGACCCCTTTGACAGTAAATCTCCATATTGCATAGTTTTAAGGAAATATAGACGAAAAACTGTTTTCGTATATGGCCAAAAATCTCCATTTCGTCCATTCCATTGGTCCCAGTGCCCCTGACCCGATTTCCACAAAAAATTTTTCCCAGTTTCGTGGCATCAAATGTTTTCATTTGACACCAAAATGAGGAATTTCCGTGCTATACTTGTTAAGACATTTGCAAAAAAGCTCCATCGACCTTCGAAAACCATGTTTTTGGTCACTTCTGGAGATCCGGGACATCCTGCCCAATTATAGAAGTGACCATATACCAGGATTGGACCATATTTCCCAAAAAACCCTGAGACACGTGTTCGCTAAAATTTGATTCTCTACAACTTTGCCTTTGAAAGTAAATCTCTGTATTGCGTATTTAAGCAAATCCTGAAAAAAACTATCTATTATCATTTTGAGCAGAGAAATTTATTTTCGCCCATTCCATGGCTCACAGTGCCCAGACCCCTGACCCGATTCCAACAAAAAAAAAATCCCCAGTTTTTTTGTATAAAATGCTTTCATTGGATAATATTTGTAACCAAATGCTTTCATTTGACACCAAATTGAGCAATTTCCGTGCTTTACATGCTGAGATATTTGCGAAAAAGTTTCACCGACTCTCGAAAAACCATGTTTTTGGTCACTTCCTCGACCATATCTCCGGAACCACTTCATCGATTTTGCTCATCTTCGAACTTGAATCATGGGAGGTATGTACCTTTAGTTTAGGCTGATCAGTTGAGCCGTTTGGAAAAAAAAGTGGAGACGGACGGACAGACGGACATTTTTTTATTGCTGATTCGTCATATTTAGCCGATAATAGACGCATCCCCCCAACTCCCACGTCGACCTACCCTATGTTACAGCTGTACAGCTTCTTGTTTCACAAACAGATCTAGCGGCGGCAGTGACAGGAGAATTTCCAAAGCTGGCGTAGGCGTTGAGGTCATTACTCCTGTTATGCTTAGACACGCTAAACGCTGAATGCTATCAATCTTCTTACACACTACACCCAGCCTCGTTTGCGGTGCCCAAACCATACAACCGTAGATCAGTATAGGCCTCACTATGATTCTATAAATCCAATACATAACTGATGGCCTGAGGCCCCACTTTTTACCAAACGTGGTGCGACACTGCCAAAACACTCTCAATGCTTTTTTGGTCCTTTAAAAGGCCTCATTATCACTACTGCTGCTTTTTGCATCACGATCGGGTGCACACCATCACTTCCGGGCGACTTAAATGTGTTAATAGCCCATTCTAGCCTCCTATTAGTGACTATCTTTTCCGCCAGGTTCCAATCGGTCACGTTAGGTGTCCTAATCGGTTGTGGCTCACTCACCTCCATGGGTTTCGTCCCTGGGAAATGTACTTCCATGAGAACTTCCACCACTTCATCATTCGATTTAGTGTACGTCCCGTCCTCTTTTCGCAACATTTCTGGGTATATCGGGTCCTTCGCTAGAGCTTTGATGAGTTTGGCTATGGCTCTCAAGTCTTTGACTTCATCAATAAACTTCAGCCATGACGTCCTCTTCGTGGCTCTTAGCGTACTCTTAAATTCCTTGCGAGCAAGTTTAAAATTTTGTCAATCTAGATCGCCTTTTTTGTGTCTTAACGTATCTATGACGTGTTAAGTTAAATTCTTCAGCAATACAATATCGCTACTTTTCGCTTTAAGCAACTCGTACGCTTCAATGGGGTGAGGGGACACACACACACACGTGTCGAACAGCATACACGCTTCGAGCGGTATGGTACATACAAAGAACTCAAAAACGACTGTCGAATTAACTTACGTAAAAATGCATCCAAATTAATGAATAAAAATTCAATGAAGAACTGCTTAAAAATTGATGAATAACTGCAATAACATTTTTAACTGGGAAAGGAAACCGACAAAATGTTGTAACATACATTTATGTATGTATTTGATGTATTTTTATGCTTTACATTGGGTCGGATGAGGAGAAAAAAAAACATAAAAGAACTACAGACAGTTTTATAATGAATTTGTTGCTCAATGGAAACTTCTTTAAGAGATGATGATTTTTCGAGACGTATGGAGCATGAAGAATCGTAAAATTGTTGTTAGTAATCTAAATCTGACAAATCGTTTTCGAGTGGATTGGAGAGCTGTAAACGACAATAAGATTTTAATTTAATTTTTTTTTTAATATGAAAACGTTTTTCAGATTTGTTTAAGTCTAATCCATTTCCGCGTTAACATAAATAAATTTTAAGTATATTCATAAATATGTGAGCTGGAATTTGTGTTTCCAACTTGTGTTAAAAGGTTTCTGTGAATCGTAAGCGGTTCTAAATGCCTTGAAAGAAAATGTTCACAGATTTCGATCAAATAATTATTTTTAAACAAACGTCTTGTGTAACGTTCCAACAATATTTATTTAATGCAATGAAACAGAAATGTGCGCTGATTTGAAAATGATGCTGATGGCAATTAGTGAGGCGGCTGGAATGGGAAACAGCTACAGATCGACTAAAAGAGAGAGAAGCGTTTGTCGTTTATCATCGGTATGAATGTAACACGTAACGAATCAGCGCTGGTTGGAAAAAGGCGACTTTTGTTAACAACATTGAAAAGAATAGTTATTTACGTAACTAGGAAAAATATAATGTTTTTGACGAGTGACATACATTTTTCCGAGTTTTGTACAATATTTTTCATTCCGAGGGTTTAGAAAACTGCTTTTCTGTTTGAAAATAGGACCGAAAACAGCAGTTTTCCGTCCTAGTAATGAACAAATCATAAAGTTAGCCGCCGTTTTCCAATCAGCGGCGATTCGTTACGTTCGTTACCGATGATAAACGACACAACCTTCTCCCTTCTAATCGGTTTATATAACTTTACATATCTGTAACATCATGCAGAAACTAGCCGGAACATCGTGGAAGGCAATGGCAGATACGTTACGAACATCAGCTCTGGCTCTGATTTACTCTATAGCCGAGTACTGTTCCCCCACAGCGCTCACGCGAAGCGTGTCTACACCACAATAAATAATTGTTTGAGAACTATTACCGGTTGCATAAAATCCACACCGATTCCGTGGCTGTCGGTCTTGGCAAACATCCCGCCACCACATATCAGGCGAAATGCTGATCTGGCCAGAGAAGCTATTGAAACGTTCGAAAACCCGGATCTACCGATTCACGCTGACCTAAGAAACAGACATGATACTAGATCGAGAAAACCGTTCTGGGTCAGAGATATTGATTATGAAAATTTCGACGCGAAAGAGCAGTGGTTCAGCAAATGGAACAAGCTAGACTTGATTAACTCATCACGTGTTGACGACCCGAACGAAAAATTGCCTGGATTCGAACTAAACCGCAGTGACTGGCTTCAACTGAATCGATCGAATCACGGTCGATGCAATTACCTACTACACAAGTGGGACCCAGGAATTTCACCTGCATGCGATTGTGGCGTGGCCATCCAGAGCAAACCATTCATCACATTGTGAACGACGGTACGATGGAGGTGTGGAGAAAGTGTTCGCGGTAGAAGCAGATGCAGTGGACTGGATAAAAGAACTTGATATCGTACTGTGAGTGCTCTTAAGATCGGCCTTTCCTTTAAGTTTCGTTTTCCTCTTTTTCTTCTTTTGACTTGAATCTGTCTCTGAATCTGGGGGGGGGGGGGTGGGGGTGCATCTATTATCGTCTACAGATGACGAATCAGCAATAAAAAAAATGTCCGTAGTCCGTCTCCACTTTTTTTCCAAACGGCTCAACCGATCAGCCTTCTTTTTCCCTGAAAGGTACATGCCTCCCATGATTCAAGTTCGAAGATGAGCAAAACCGGCCGAGTAGTTCCGGAGATATGGTCGAAGAAGTGGATGCCGGACATGAAATTTTCGATGGTCGATGAAACTTTTTCGCAAATATCTCAACAAGTATAGCACGGAAATTCCTTATTTTGGTGTCAAATGAAGCATTTGATGTCACGAAACTGAAAAAAATTTTTTGTGGGAATCGGGTCAGGGGTCGGGGCACTGGGATTCTTGGCCATATACGAAAACAGTTGTTCGTCTGTATTTCCTTAACTATGCAATATGGAGATTTACTGTCAAAAGCAAAGTTGTAGAGAATTAAACTCAAGCGAACACGTGTTTCAGAGTTTTGGGAAAATATGGCCCAATATTGGTATATGGCCTCTTCCATAAATGGACAGGATGATCCGAATCTCCAGAACTATAAGAGTTGGAAAGTTGTAGAAGGGCGAAGTTGTAGAGAATTAAATTGAAGGGAACACGTGTTTCAGGGTTTTCGGAAAATATGGTTCAATCCTGGTGTATAACCACTTCCCTAATTAGGCAGGATGATCAATATCTCCAGAACTATAAGAGGTAGAAAGCTGCTTTCAAAGGCAAAGTTGTAGAGAATTAAATTTTAGAGAACACGTGTTTCGGGGTTATAAGGGAAAATGAGTTAGTCCTTGGATACAAGCTTTTCTAGATTTGAATGGTTTGAGACGTATTTCGGTAGGGCCTTTGACATTACCTTGGGTAATTTCTATGGATCTTTGAAATTTTTACAGTTATAAAAGAACAAAGAACGGTAGATTGTTTGCTTATTTGTGTATTTAGATACGTTCGAGTCTCTTTGCCACATCTATTCTGTTTGCCGCATCTATTCTGATATGTTTATTTTTAAAACTTTAATTTGTTTGTACTTGTTAATGAAATTGTTGTACCAACTTGATGTTACGCTATGCGAAACCTATACGAGTAAATACTATAAGATTACTTATATATTGAGGTAAGCGAGTAATAACCGTTCAAGTGTATATTACACACAACACGCGATAGCGAGCAAGTGTGTGTAATATACACGCGAACGGTTATTCGAGTGTCCACAATGTATAAGTATATTATTTTACTTTAATAGCGACGATTCGCCGAACATTAAACACAAGTGTTGATGGCCGAGCGAGCTAGGGCACGGTAGCGCTAATTTTTTGAGATGAGGTGTCGGGGGTTCAATTCTGATTTTTTTTTACTTTTTTTATGTTTGTTTCATGCATAAAATATTCAAATTATCAAATTGTTGCATCTAGATAGAAGAAAGTGAAAAAAAAAATTCGCGCATGCTTGAACCTAAATGCACATTTTATATAAATATTCATATAAAACACAACCGAAGATTATGCTACAATGAACAATGCGCATGTGCATTCGAAAACCAAATTTCGAATTAAACACACACACATGTGAGATTCCATTACGCATATAGAAAACACATTTTATGAGAGTTGTCAATTGAATCACATTAGCTGCGATAATATAATTCGCAATTCATGTATTTAATAAGATCATGTGGCGTAGTGGTTAGCATCGTTGATTGGAACGCGGGGCGTTCGGTGTTCGATTCTCAAACGGACGGGTTTTTTTTAATTTAATATTTCTAGTCTAGCTGGTTATTTATCTCCCTAGACAGTGGAATTTATCCCTCTAGACGGATAAATACTGAGAATATGCAATAAATTCTCATTTTCCGTCTCAAAAATTGGCATTTAATGTAAGGCGTATCGTCGCATATAATAATAAGTAAATATTACAGTTATTACAGTTATTACAATTCATATGTTATTTTTACATTGCTTCCCTTAATTCACATCTATACATTCTAACATCAAGTAATTCTCTAAGTACATTGTTGAGTGAAGGTTTTCGCAATGTTGTTGAGGCTTGATGCATTAGTATGCCGGGAAGAAGGTCAATACCAACAGTTCGGCGACCATGTGATGACATTTTAATTGCCGATGGTTGTATTGTGATCCGCAGTCGATTAGTTGCTGGGCTGTCATCGTTCACAAGCTCGTCGTACTGTTGTCGGCGCCATCTATGACGTTCTCGCATCTTTTTGAGTAACGTCATCAGAGCTAATGATTGTGGATAGTTCGTTACGGGCATTGAATACCTTAATACCCAATTAATGAACCTTGGGTGAACTTAGGGACGTTACATTTCTTAGAGAAAAATTCCTGACAATGTCAGCACCGGGGCTCGAACCCGGGTCATTTTTGATGGCAGTCCAGCGCGTTCACCACTGAACCACCCGTCCCCACATTCGTTCGCATTTTTATTTATCGTATGGTATCGTGTCTCTCATAGTGCTGTCTCACATCGTCAGTTACATAGAATTACAAAAATGTAAAAAGAAGAAGTAAACAGAAATAAACAATTTCAAAAAGTAAGACGAACAAAAAACATGTCACAATTGAATGTTAACTCTCAAATTTCAATTAAAATAGCACAATTCCAACCTTCGTAGCCAGGTGATGGCTCGACTGTTCAGTTCCTGTAGATCGTTTACAAAACAGGGGTATTTGTACATTGGACATTCTGTCAGCAGCTGGTTTGTAGTTTGTTCCGGTGCTCCACATTCGCAACTCGGATCGTTAATTATCTTCCATTTCTAGAGCATTGCATTGCAGCGGCCTTGGCCTGTTCGTAGCCTGTTTAAGTTGCACCACAGTTTTCGCTGAAATTTGAATTGATCCGACTTGGCTGTGTGATTGTCGAATGTAAACAGCTGACTATTGCATCCGCTTCTTGTCCAGTATTCTTTCCAGACTTCCTTGGGATTGAAGTCGGTGTTGTGTAGGCGTTTTGCTCACTGGGCAGCGCGACTTCAGCCTTATTGGTACGGTATTTGTCAGATCTCTGCTCAGTGGAATCTCCTCGCTCGATAATGCCTTTCGGTACAGTTTCAGCAAAAAGTGCTGTCGTCTGATGTTCGGTGGCATAATATCGCTGAGGGCTGGTAGCGGAGTTGATTTGACAGTGCCAGTGATTGCTCTCATTGATTTGTTCAGCTCAACGTCCACCTTTCCCGCATGTGCGCTTGCGAGCCAAGATTCGCAGCAGTATTCGGCGCAAAAGTACATATTTGTGTACCTCATTTTTTGCGTTCCAGGCATCGAACACCGGAACTACCCAATTTATGAAGCTTGGATGAACTTAGGGACGTTGTACAATCTATAAATTCTAAGGGAAAAATTCACTGTTCCGGGGATCATCTCGGTGAAAGTCCAGTGCGTTCACCACTGATCCGCCCGTCCCAATTAAAGGACGATATCTGAAATGTGACGATATTACAGTTTTTGTAAAAAACCCCGAAATCGCCTCCAGTTCCGTCTTGAATATTCAAATCACCCACCGTATTTTCGTTATTACGTTTCCACAACAAGTAACCACATCAGACGATAACATCGTGGCAAAACCATCGAGTGACATGATATCATCTCGGGAACGACTGAAGTACAGCCGGTGTTTCTGTCTCATAGTGTTTCGGGAAGGGTTGTTTTTCGAAAATTCAAATTGGGTCGGGTTCGCTTTTCAAGAAAAAAAAACGCGAACGGCGTCACTCTGAGTGACGCTTTCACATTATAATACAAATTTTCAGATTAATTCAAAATTTGTTGCAACCAAATCAATTATGTCATGGATAAACCGTGTATAAATTTACAATAAAAATTTACCAAATAAATAATGCCTCTTATTGACTCGATGCTCATTTAAACATTGGCTTCGGTATAGTTATAGGTTCATGTGTTCTATAGAACACGCTGTTTCCAATTCATCCGGCGTAAATTTTAAATTTTACGATCAAACATCTATGGGTATTGATAAGTTTGAACAGTTGCATTTTTAATATTGACGAAACCAATTAGGTTCATTGAGAAAATTTATTTTGGTTTGCCTATCCTCTCTGTTAAAATTTGAAGTTGGAGGTTGCCGTTTTTTTAATTACAAACACAATTTTTACTAATTATACATTTCATTGAGTGTTTTTGTATGATAGTAACGCGTCGATGTTGTTTTCCTAAATAATTTGAAAAGAAAATGAATTACAAATTCAGTCACGAAGCAAACAATATTTGATTATTGCTTCATATTTTACATTTTAGAATGAATGTTTTGGAGTTGCTTTTGTGATACAAACTAAAAATATGTCGCCATTAGCAAATATGTAAATCATGTCAATTTTGTCTTTTCTAATTGCAATTGTAACAAAAATATTCTTTATTGCATAGGAGATGGTAAATCTCACATTAAACGCAATATTTTGAGGCGATAAACGTTACTTTATTGTCAGTACTTATCCGTCTAGAGGGATAAATTCCTCTGTCTAGAGGGATAAATCCGATTTTCTCTTTGATGATTTGACAGGCACGACAAACATAGTTTCAATGGCAACGTAGTGTGTATATTGTCAAAATAGAACGCGATTTTTTTTTAAATTTTTTCAAATCAGGATGAATGCAAGAAATGTGGTCAAAGTTAAAAGTTTTTATCTATTTTCGAAAATTTTATATTGTATGATAGTTAATTAATTGGATTCGTGGTTTAGTGAATTTTAAAATTTTATTTGCCAAGCCTTCGACAAACAGTTGTTGTATTTTATTTCATTCGTTTGTCGCTAAATTCTCAATGATTCGAAAATAGAACCTGAAGATGTGTCCTTTTTATGATGTTTTCATAGAACGAGGTTGCACTGTTATCTTGTAAGGAATTGCACTGGAGAAACTTATCAGGGCCACCTCATATGCACTATTCCGTTACCGAAACAGCTTTTATCATTTTCCATTTAATTCACTTGACGTGAATTTCACGGCAAGGGAAGAGTAGAAATCTCTGCCACAATTAATTTTAATAGCTCTGTCTGTTGAAGTCTGTAAGAATACTCGCTCGGGAAATGATTTAAATCGAACTTACTTTGCATAGATGGTGAATTCTGGATTGGAAATGGAGATCTGCTAACATTTATCGCTTGCTTTCAATAATTTTTAGTTGAAAGATTGATAGATTTGTTAGTGTACTTCCGAGTGCAATAAAGTTTTTTTCGTTGTGAAGGCACTACTAGTCCACTATTGTCCACTTGAGAGAAAGAACTTTATAGAATTCCAAAGAGAGTGTGTAGGGAAAATAGCAAGGGATGTTGAAACCCTTCAATATTTCTGTTAGTTTCAAGAATTTTAATTATGTTTACTTGTTCTTTAAACAGTACCACGAATTTTGGGGACGCCGACGCCAATATGGTTTATTTGTCAAACCTCAAGATTTTGACTTTCAAAATATTGTATTCTTCACCAGAAAAATAGATTGACTGAGACGACAACTGCAATGAATGTACAATGAATGTCACACTATTAGAAAAGTAAAATGTGTGCTAGATCATAATCATAATATTGGGTGCGTCCAATGTTCGACTTACCATCTCCTATGCAATAAAAAAATGTGTTGCCATGATTGCCATACGTGGATTTCCTCATTTATTGCTCGCGTGTGTACTAAACTAACTCGCTGACGCTCGTTGTCGTTTAATACACACTTGAACAATAAAATTCGGGTTTTCCACGTATGGCAATAATCTTATATTATTGCATAGGAGATCGTAAATCTCACATTAAACGCAATATTTTGAGGCGATAAACGTTACTTTATTGTCAGTACTTATCCGTCTAGAAGGATAAATTCCTCTGTCTAGAGGGATAAATCCGATTTGCTCTTTTATGATTTGATAGGCACGACGTACAATAGTTTCAATGGCAACGTTTAATGTAAGGTGTATTCTGTCAAAATAGAACGCGATGTTTTTCAATTTTTGGACCCGTACGAAGTACAAAGGTCCTATACGTTTACTACAAACAATTTTATTGTAACATGGGGTAGATCGAGGTGGG
>CM055406.1:127017927-127038741 GCA_029228625.1 Pseudolycoriella hygida
GTATTTCGGTAGGGCCTTTGACATTACCTTGGGTAATTTCTATAGATCTTTGAAACTCTTATAGTTATAAAAGAACATAAAACGTTGGATTGTTTGCTTATTTGTATCTTTGGATACGTTCGAGTCTTTTTGTAACATCTATTCTCTTTGCCATATCTATTCTGTTTGCCACAGCTATTCTGATACGTACGGGTCTTTGATTATGTTTTCAAATCAGAAAGAGTACAAGAAATGTGATCAAAGTTAAAAGTTTTTATCTATTTTTGAATATTGATTGACAATCAGTTCTTGTATTTTATTTCATTCGTTTGTCTCTAAATGCTCAATGATTCGAAAATAAAACCTGATGATGCGACCTTTTTATAATGTTTACATAGCACATTTTTAGTAAGCGAATCTCCTATCATTGTTTAAAGCGAGATTGCACTGCTATCTTGTAAGCAATTGCACTGGAGAAACTGATGAGAGCCACTCCGTTACCGAAACAGCTTTTATAACTTTCCATTAATTCACTTGACGTTAATTTCACGGCGAGGGAAGAGTCACAGTTGATTTCAATAGCTCTGTTGAATGTTCGGGAATAAGTTTGAATCGCGCTGTAAGAATATTCGCTCAGGAATCGGGAAAACGTTACTTGCCACATTTATTTATTTATTTATCGTATGGCTTCTTACATCTTTACATTGTTAGACTAACACTTTTCTTTACACACGTTCATTCAGTAATTTGTTTGTTTGTGGGATGCTATTGCCGGGGAGGTTGACTAGTCAACAGTTCCGACGACCGGGTGACGACATCTACTATCTATTAGAACTACACGAACCCATTGTGTGATCTGGGCTGCCGTCTTCGTGTCTATTTTGAAGCAAACGTTTTTGCCATCATCTGTGGTAGGTTAGCGGCACTGCCATTATGTCAGCTTTTTTGCAACAATTCGGATGACCATTCTTTTTGAGTGACGTCAATGTCTGTACGTATTTCGTTACGAGCATCGCATCCCGTAACTACCCAATTTAAACGAAGCATCGAAGCTTGAGTGAACTTGTGGACGTTTCTCAACTATATTTTTTGAATGAAAAATTCTTCCATTACCGGGAATCGAACCCAGCTACCACGTCTACTTGCCACAATCAATCGAGAACGTTACTATTATTTGTTGGCCATTTTCATTTTGACGCACAAACATATCACATTACAATCAATGCCAATGAAATGCAGTCCATTCACAGGTGCACAATATCGAAATATTTCTAATTTGTTAGATCGGATAACCACTGATGCTGATGAAATCAACGTTCGGAAAACAGGAGGCTGAGGGAAACGCCAGAAGTGTGAATGTATGCTGTAATTTATTTTATATACCTCTCTACTGTAAAGTCCACTTTACAGTAGACCAAGCGAACTTTCAGCCGCTCGGTACATAAAACTATTTATGCTACACGAAATGTAAGATGATATCTCGGTTCTCGGTGTCGTAAGCTAGGTTCTAGGTTCTAGGAACCATTTACTCTACCTCGAACCGAGATACCATTTTGCAGTTATTGTAGCATAAAATACTATTTTCAAAAATCAACAGCTAACACAGCTCGGACACCCCATGTAAATTAAACGAAATTTGCTCTTGAACACTTCCAAAAATCTCCATAAATGCGAAGATTCCAGACACGATTAAGCACAAAAAAAAACTTTGAGCTTTATTTCATTAAGTGTTGGTCGCACTTTCTCCATTTTTAAGACGAATTTTTAAGGCGAATAATTACCTCAACTGTGAGATAGTAAGAAAATTGTCCTGTGATAGATTAATATGCCGTGTATCGAGCAACCTAATGTAATTAAGCGGCACGCATTTCTTTAATAAATGTTTTCTCTCTTTTTTCACTTTAAAAAAATATTTTCTATAACCCTTGCAAACATTTCCAGATTAACAAACACTTCCACTTTTCTATTATTATTTTGTACATTCACACGAGAAGCTACTATTTGTGATAACTTGTTGCAAAAATTCCCTTCCAGATCTTGGTTCTGGTTTTTTGATTCATTGTTTACACACTTTTTATTTATTAAAATTAATTTGGAATTGATATGAAAACAAAGTAGAACCATTTTTTTCTTCTTCTTTTTTGAATAAAACCTTCGAAAATATTGACTGCTGAGTTCGAAATCAGCGCTATGACAGCTTCCGCAAATGACA
This sequence comes from Pseudolycoriella hygida, assembly GCA_029228625.1. Taxonomy (NCBI): domain Eukaryota; kingdom Metazoa; phylum Arthropoda; class Insecta; order Diptera; family Sciaridae; genus Pseudolycoriella; species Pseudolycoriella hygida. The sequence continues at coordinate 127,020,119 of CM055406.1, forward strand.
GCGCGGGTAACATGCCTTTCAAAATTTGAATCAATTTTGAGTATACGACGGTTGGTATCTCAGATATCTTCGAAAATTTCGCTAAACAGTATAGATGGCAACAGTCATGGGGTTGTGTTTAAACTAAATGGTATGGTGTCCGAGCTTTTAAATAATTCGCTATTAAGCACCACTAAATGTAACGTTATTTAAATCATTCAATTGCATTAAATTAGGCGCAACATTGGAGAAAACAGAAGTGTATTTTGTCAATGACAACGGGAAAATACCTTCTACCAGATTTTCTTATATCCACTATTTACAAGTGATTTGAAGTTTCACGAGCTTAAAGTCTTTGATTCAATTACATTTCATTAAAAAACAATTTATGAATTCAACAGAAATTGTTTTTATAAACAATATTCGTCACAAACACTTTCTACGTAAAGTATTGAAAATTCACATCCAAAATTGCTGAAGATTTTTTTGGAAATATATATAATAAACTTGAGATCTCTTAATCCGAGCAATTTTCAATACCAATAAACAAAATCAGATTTTTTTTTACTTTTCTCTCTAATTTTAATAATTTTTATCAAAAATGGTCGCGATGGACCGACTTATTCTTACTTACTTACTTTACTTGACTTTTCCGGCGTCACATGAGCGCCTTAGCCTAATCGAGAATCTTGTTCCAATGTCTCCTATCTCTTGCTACACTTTGCCAACTTCTTATTCCCAGCGCCAGAAGAACGATCCATCGCATTTTTGGGCGCCCCACTTTTCTTCGCCCTTCTGGATGGTTTCGGAATAGCATACAGGGGGCTCTGTTTATATCCATACGTGCTAAATGCCCCGCCCACCTCAATCGTTGGACTTTCACCACTGCCACTATATCAGGTTCGCCAAAACCACGTTTTATTTCAAAATGGTATCGTTGCCGCCACCTTTCTCCTTCGTGCATCGTTCCAAAGATTGTACGTAGTACTTTACGCTCGAATACAAGCGGCAGCTGTTTGTCACTTTTCTTCATCGCCCAAGATTCGCATGCATATATTAGAACTGGACGAATGAGCGTTTTGTAAACATGGCACTTCGTTTTTTTCGATATATATTTTGAGCGAAAATGTTTTATTAGGCCGTAATAGCATCTACCCCTTCACCCCCGCGCCTGCGGCGCTGCCTCAAACGCCGCTTATTTTGTTCGGGGATATTTTATCCTTTTTTTTAATGGAAAAATTGTGGTTATGATGTCCGGTTATTTTGTCTGGGGATATTTTGTCCACGGGGATATTTTGGTTGGGGAAATTATTTTTTTTGGACTTTCGGACCTAACCCCGACGGTAACATATCCGCGTATAAAATATCACCGCACGTTTGATGTGTATGAGAGCAAAAGAGACAGCAAAAATACACTATTGGTTGTCTCTTTCGCTCTCATACGCACACAACGTGCGGGGATATTTTGTGCGTGGATATGTTACCGTATTTTGTGCATTTTGAATCGTCCGCACAATATTTGCGGAAAAATTGAATCATGAAAAAGTAGGCGCATCCCACAAAGTCTACTTGTATCACTTCGGCTAATCATAATCATCATACTTTGACCATTTACATCTTTCAGTGTGAGGCCTTCTTTATAATAATTTAATGCTTAATGGTCTCCCTCTACCAAAGCGATAGTCATATCGTCAGTGGACAGTATGGACTACTATGATAAAATGTTAAAATTTTCAAGACTAGCACAGAAATGTTTTACTAATACTTTACTATAACTAACTGCCCGGCCTTTATCACAAATAGAAGAATACATCTTGGAACCAAAGCACATCCTCAACTTCATCGCTACTACGAAAAGATTTGAAGTAACAGCAATGGGCTAACCACACAGCTAGCACATTGGGCCTGAACGGAGACCCCCGTGCGATTCTTAATCAGGTAAGATGGCTGTTTTTAGTAAAAAAAATAACTTAAGACGCAAAAGTAGTGGCGTAAAATTTAACTTCAGAAATAAAACGGCCTTGGGGCATCCAGACAAGTTATTTTGAAATAATGGAGAACGTTATTCTAAGCAGAAAATTGTTCTACGGTATGTCTCCAAAATGCACCGATTTTTTTATAAGTTCATCCAAACACCGAAACGTACAGCCGCACATGAAAAAAATATGAAATGGCCGATCTTTATTTTTGATTTTACTCTGTTTTAAGGTACTCTGTTGATCTGAAATGTGACTATACATATATTTCTAGCTGCCGAATAGGTCAAACAAATTTATTCTTATCGCGATCACAAATGGCCTCAGTCAAGTTTTTGGTGGCTGACAAAATCGGGTGTTCTTTTGATTACAAAAGGAATTTTATAAAATAATCTACGCATTTTAAAGGCATACCGTAGAACAACTTTTTACTCAGAATAACGTTTTCCGTCGAAAAGGTCGAAATGCGTTAGTTTTTTAAAGTCAATTCGTTAAATTATAGGGTTTTTTTACCAATTTTGTTAACAGCCGTATGACGCTTTTTACTACGCACAAAGTTCTGAGCTAAAGGATTTTCCAAAAGTTTCTATAAATGCGTCACCTTCCTCCGATTTGAGAACTTTTGTAACTGGAGGAAAATCGTTTTAACTTAGATACTCAATGCGTCACGCTTTTCTGATTTCACAACTTTTGTAAGCGTCACAGCTTCTCTGTAAGAGGTTTTTTGGCGGATATCAGTACTTTTGTAAGTTTATCTCTCGCCAAAAACCCCTCAAAATTTTGGTCAATTTGAATACCTCACTCATAAAAATATCAAAAAACCTGATGGAAGTTGAAAATTCTAGAAGTGGCCATATCCCAGGGATTAGGCCATATTTCCCAAAACTCTGTTCGCTTAAACTTAATTCTCTATAATTTCGCTTTTGGAACCAACTTTCTAACGCTCATAGTTCTGGAGATCTGGGTTATCCTTCCAAAAATGGCCACAATTGTAATACAATTGTATTAATGTGTTTTCGACACAAGCTTTCGGACATTTTCCCTAAATAATCGTTTGTTTTTTTGCTTTGAAGTTTAAAACGTCATTTTGACGGCTGGAATAGACCGACTTTTGATCCCAACAAACTCTACTAACAAGTGAGCGTAACGTAACGAACGCGTGTTTGTACAATACATACATAAGAAGTGAATCGAGCCTTTTCCTTTCACAATAATCAGAGCTGTGCCTAGCGCCGCTTTTAGCACTAGCGCCGCTACTTTAAAAAAAAAAGACTTGCGCTCACTAACACACTCACTCCAGGTGGAACAAGGTGTAAGGGTGAAGAGTCACTGGAAGATGTCATGGACTTCTATTTTCAACAAACGAGAATTTAAGAAAAAAAAGTTACGATGAAAATAATTCAGAAGATTCAGGTCAGCTGAGGAGTAAATAGAAATAATGCTTGAGAAAGCCTCGCCGTCTACTCAAGTTTTTAAGATGAACAAAGCTGAAATTTAAAAAATTGATTAATTATCTTATTATAAATAGGGACTAGCGCTAGCGCAAGCCCTAAAAACAGCGCTACCAGCGGTAGCGGCGCTAGTTTTCAGACAGTGGTAACGCTAGCGCTAGCGGCGTTAGTAAAATTGAAGAGCGCTCAGCTCTGACAATAATAGAATAAGCATGAATTCTAATATCCCATTGTCGCGATTATTACTTTTATTCTATCATTAGACCATCAACAACGAACGCCTGATTCTTTTTCCAGCTAAAATCATAAGGATCAACTCCCTACAAAGATGGAATTACATTAAAACCCAAATCTTTTTATTTATCCTCTATCGACCCAGAAATAAAAACATATCATCTGACGTTATTTATGCAATAAACTCAATGTATTTCTTAAAATAAAATATTTCCCAGCACTTTTGTATGTTTCTGGATTATACGTTTGTAGCTAAATGAAATTGTGCGAATAAATTCGTTTACCTGTATAAAGAAGACTATTTCCGTTGCTACGGCATCTCTCCACATCAAACGATACATCAACGTGGATATGCCTTGCATTCACGAATAAACATTCATACATTTATAGCTTACCCAAACTAAGCCTGCGTTCGTATTGTGGTGAAGGATATAACGCAAACCAATAATAAATTGCCTTCGGTGTGTGGTTCGTTCATCATTCTCCACTTTATAATAACATGTTCGTCCCCACAGCACTCAAATACGGTAATATCCTCCGTCTAAGCACCGTCGCGTCGAAAGCGTATGAATGGAATCCACTTTAAATAAACAAGTTACTACTTTTTCGTCCATAGAATTACAATTCCATTCATTACACTATTGAGTGTCGTATGCCACGACACCATATTGATTGGCTGAAGCAGCCATTTTTCTTGATTTAAGCGGTAGCCAATCAATAAGAAACTTACTTGTTATTGGGCTTTTGGGCCTGTTAGTTTGGTCTTTAATTAAATAATAGTAGATTATGCATCGCTGTCCAGGGTGCTCTATTTTGACGATTTGGAGGTTATTTCCCGATCCGAAGGCGTGGGAAATAATCCAAATCGTCAAAATAAATCATCCTGGACAGCGGTGCATATGCTATTTTATCTGCCGAGAAAAGATATATCGAGAAAAACAATTTTGCCCTAGGGAGAAAAATGCGAGATTATCGTTCTAGGCAGATAAAAATAAATATTGTGTTCCAGCGATAAAGAAAAAATTCCCAAATTATGCCACGACACCACGACTGTAACCAGTCGAATTTGGACTACAATGTCCATTAACGATAACTCGAGTAAATTTTGACTGATTTTCAAAATCTTTTTTCGATCGAAAAAGTGAATATGGAATTGAATTTGGGTATTTTTGGGCCGCCGAACGTTAAGTGCTTTTGGTTTTTTTGCATAGCTTAAGTAAATCTTTTCCCTAGGGCACTAAATTACGTGTTTTTTATCGGTGATGCTATTGGCACACAGTGTGAATAGTCTCCCTTGGTCTCCCTTCTCTATTCGCAATGTGATGTGTGCCTTGATTAGTTTCACTTTAAATGTGTTCAGGATCCAAAGTCAAAGCCAAGACCGCGCGGCGAAATAATATTAAATCCATGTCTCGCCGTAATTCGTGTGCGAATAGTGCCCAAGAGAGACTATTCGCAGTGTCATGTGAATAGTGCCCAAGAGAGACTATTCGCACTGTGTGCGAATAGTCTCCGCCTTTTTTATATGAAGCGGTAGATTCTTTCCGATTTTCTTGTATTGTTTTTTATTTGAGAAGGCATTTGAGTGCCTCATTGTATTCAAAAAAATTTGGGGCCGAGGTCTCCGTGAATTTTGGTAAATGTTGGGATATTACTAAACTGCAGTTTAAAGAATAAATGAAGCGAATGAAAATTTCAAATATTTGACTTACGATGCTGAACAGTGGATTGTTGTGAATGTAAAAATTGTGTGATACGGTTTCGTGACCCTATGAAATGTCCAAAAATGTTTAGGCAGTTTTTAAGGTGGTGGTGCTGTAATAGCCAAGTCCGGGAAAGCAGGCTAGTGTCAAAAAATGATGTATAGGAAATTTGAATCTAGCAGCCTGTATTTTGCGGGGCACCACTTTTCAATTTGGCACCAGGTTGCCTTCTATGTGCACTTGAGCCATGAAAAAGAAAGCAGCGTGGTGTCAAAAATTGGTGTACATCACTTGTATGGCATTGACGAACGAACTAAATTTCAACTTGACACCAGGCTGCAACAGTTAAACGAACATAACTCAAGAACGTAGCCTAGTGTCAAGATGAAAATTAGTGTGTTGTGAAGCATTCGTAGACGCCGTCATAGTGATATGCTTCAATTTTTGACACAAGACTGCCTACTACTTTGTGCCGTCGAACTATGACAAAGATCGCTACACCTCTCTGCACCTTGGTACACCTCACTACACTACACCTCAGCGCACCCCACTAAACCTCACTTCACCTCACTACATCTTACTGCACCTCACTGCACCTCACTACACTTCACACAGTAGTGACCTTACTGCACCTCACTGCATTTTACTGTACATCACTGCACCTTGGTACACCTCACTACACCCTACTTCACCTTACTTCCACTTGGCGCCCCTTACTGCACCTTGGCGCACCTTACTGCACCTTGATGCGCCTTACTGCCTCTTACTGCATTTTGGTGCAGTAAGATGCATCAAGGAGGAGTCAGGTCCACCAGGGCACAGTAAGGTGTAGTGAGTTTCAGTGAGATGTAGTTCAGTGCATCAAGGTGCAGTGAAGTGTAATGAGGTGCAATGAAATGCAAGTGGGTAGTAGGTGTAGACAGGTGCACTAAGGTGCAGTGAAGTGCACCAAGGTGTAGTAAGGTGTAGTGAGGTGCAGATGGATGCAATATTTGTGTTTGTTGTATCGCTTGGAGTTGATCAATTTAAAAAACGTTTTTTTTTTTTTTGCATCTTTCATATATTGCACCTTAATATTGCTACAAGACGGTATAATATATGTAGTTGTTTTATGAAGTACAAGTTCTTCTTGTGGTATTGATAAAAATATTGAGGGAAACATCTTATGGGTGTCATCTTTAGTTCCAAGGCTGGTTCTTGGGTCATCCGATTTTAAGTAAAAATTCCTTTCATTATGTTTCAACAGATATTTGAACAGAAATATCTTCAAAGCAAGATTATAAAATAAAATTAAACAATCCAAACTTACGGCACTCCAAGAAGTCTAAAAAGGAATGCAAGCACACAACATTTGCTACAAACGATGTTTTCGGATGGTTGATAAAACTTTTTCGCTTACATCTGCTCGAAATTAGCGCAGAAATCTCTCCTCAAGGTTTTGAATGAAATATACGGACTTACGGAAAACAAAAAAAATTTGTTAAAATCGGCTTAGTGTTCTGGCCTAACTCGCGCTACGTGACTTGTTTGATATTTCCATGGATATTTCTTTAATGAAGAGAAAATAGGGGAAAATTTTGTTGTCGTGGATGTAGCGATCCAATGCCTGTCCCTAGCAAATAGGCTGGCCCAAAGGTCGACCCTAAAAAATATGTTTTTGCATTGGTGTTCACGATGGAATTGAATGACGTCACACACTGTGTTATAGAATTTTGAATTCGCTTGGTTGACAAGTTATGCGCCTAAAAACACCTGAATTCTTCGAATACGAGGCAGAGACTGTCGAACAAGTACCCAGTCCCAGTCGATTTTTTTTTCTTCAAAATTGGCTTAGATGGTACTCTTCTTTGCTCAAAAACTGATTATGTAGATAACTGTTTGAAGTATAAAATAATAATGGTATAAGTAAACGAATTATTTTTATAAGTTTTTAAAACCATATCCCGGGCGAAGCCCGGGTAACAATGCTAGTTAACAATAATTATTACACCATAAAATACTAGCTATCGGCTCTAATAGCTTCGCCACATTCACCTACACCAAATTGATTTTTTCCAATGCTTTCCTGTCATGTGACTATGATCACAATGCTACATTGGTTGGTTCACAGAAATTCTCTCATTTTTCGTAGTATTAGTTAGTAACAAAATAGAAGTCGGCACCAGGCAGTGAGTTGTATACGTCACATAAGTTTCAATTCGGCACCAGGCTGCTGCCGCCCCCTGCATTAGAAAGTCTTAATTCGAGAAAGCAGCCTGGTGCCGAGTTGAAACTCATATGACTAATTTGTACACTTTGGTGAAGACAGATGCTTAGCACCAGGCTGCCTTCTATATTCCCAGGTAAGGTACCAAAGTACGCAGCCAGGTGTCGAATTATAAACTTATACAACGCAATGTACTCGTTACTTTATGAATTTTGGCATTTTCAAATTTTTGGCACCGAGTGTCCTGGCTGAAAGCGCAGACCTATCTTCTAACGAGGAGTTAGTTTGTTGAAAAAACTAAGCAATCTAGTAGCTCAACTATTAGATGAAAAAACAATGACTTTATTTAGCTATTCAGGTCCTTTTGTGAAATTAACATTTTTTTAACAAAAGCTTCGCTGGAAAAATTTCGTTTTTATCAGGCCTCCTGGGGGTTGAGGCAATACGTTCGAGTCTTTTTGTAACATCGGTTCTGTTTGCCACATCTATTCTGATACGTACGGATTCCTTGCATATGTTTTTTCTCTCTTTTGCACAAAGTTTCTTATGCAAATTATAGTAGTACTCATGTAACTGCAATTGAAGGTAAACTTTCCATAATGGTGGCAATAAATTTTCCTGACTCAATTTTGTTTTAAAGAATGTTCTGTAATATTAAGAGCGAAAGTTTTTTTTCGAATAATTTTTTTTGTCAAACAGACAAATGTTAAAAAATGAAGATTCACTCTTACTTTGTCGGGTCGTACGTAAATAGTCTTTTATGTAAGATTTCGAAAAGTTACGTTGGATGGAGTGCGTTTTTCGGTTTGCTTAGTTTTGGAGTTAATTTGCTGCTCATAAGGTTTTCTTTTTCAATAAATTTGTAAATAAATAAGTTGCTGATGTATCGATCCCATATACAATGCCTTTAACTGCCCACTTATTAATTAGATTGACATGTACCTTTATGCTTTCCATGACATAATGAAACAAAAGTCGTGCATATCTATTTCTCAGCTCTGCATTAACAATGCTATAATTTAAATGGAACAGTGACTTTTGAAACTTACACAATAAAATTCATTATACCGTGCAATTGGTAATAAACACGTTCTACTTACAATATTACAGTACACAGCAATATTTCTTTGAAAATTAATGACTTATTGGATACTATGACATTGATTGACTCAAATATCAGAAAGACTTATATTACTGAAAGAAAGAATACGTAATTTATGCACAACGACAAAGAGTCTCTGTTCACACAAGAATATATGAAAAAAATCTTCCCTCAGTGTTATATTTCAAAAAAGAAATAATGGCTCGCATTTGAATGTCTGAATGGTAAGACTTTATTAAAAATGTCGCAATTATGCAGAAAAAGAAAACTGTCTACCAGCAGAATTAAACCCTTATTCGAATGTGAAAACCAGCATTGCAATTGCAATTTTAAAGATATGAGACACAATGTAATGATTTGAATAAATGGCCACAATTTCAAAATCATCTGCTTCGATCACCTGGCGATGGCATTACTTATTAGTTGCGTTTCAAAAGTAAATCAGTAATTTTCCACAATTTTTTTTATTTTTAATGGCTTAATGGCAAATTTATTTCATCCGGAAATTTCGGATGCATAATTAGGTACGAACGGGTATTTTTGACCATGAGTTTGGATAGTACAAGAAACTTTTACTTTACTTTACGTTATGCAAGTATAAACTGGCATACTGGCTATTAATAGTTATTAGCGTAACAAGGAATAATTTGGTATTTGGTAATTTCGTACAATATTTTTCATTCTGAGGGTTCAGGGAACAGCTTTTCTGTTTTAAAATAGAACGGAAAACAGCAATTTTCCATCCTAGGAATGAAAAATACCTATACGCCCATCAGAGTTGTATAACAGCAACTCTAACTTTGAGTTGTAGAGAAAATTGAGAAGATCATTTTTTCCATTCGAGTATGAGTCCAAGGCCTCTACTTAGCGCCATAGGTCGGCCATAGGTTTTTGTTCATGGAAGTTTGGGTCACGGGTCAGAACTCAGAACCCTCTTCTTAGTGCTCTAGTTCGGTTCTAAGATCGGCCCGGTCCGGGCCAGGCTTGGAAACAGTTCGGGTTTCGGGTTTCGAAAAATTTTATCGGGTCGGGCTCAATCCGGGCCGGGTTTGGAAACAGTTCGGGTTTCGGGTTTCGAAAAATTTTATCGGGTCGGGTTTGGTCCTGGTCGGGTTGTTGCATCATTTTATTCGGGTCCCGATCCTTTATTGACTTTTATATTTTACAAAACTCGTCTAAATTTTATCATCTTACATTACACGAATTTTGTTTTAGTCTAAGATCCGTGAAGAATGCAGACGTCGGGCCTTGAAATAATTTTTGTTTCGAAGTAATTAGGGTTGTGAGTTTCGAAAAACCTGAGTGTCTGGTTTGGTCCGGGTCGGGTTTTGAAACAGTTCGGGTTTCTGGTTTCGAAAAATTTTATCGGGTCGGGTTCGGTCCGGGTCGGGTTTTGAAACAGTTCGGGTTTCGGGTTTCGAAAATTTTCTAGTTTCTGCGGATATGTGTTTCAATATTGCCTTGTTGGCAATTTCCAATCCAATTTGATGTAATTGCAAGGCAATATTTTTTTAGATTCGTTCGAGTCTCTTTGCAACATCAATTCTATTTGCCACATCTACTTTGATGCGTACGTGTCACTTGCATATGTTTGGACCCGTACGAAGTACAAAGGTCTTATACGCTTAGCACTTCCAGAAGCACTGGGAGACAAAGATAAAGTAATATGCACGGATAGTGAGGCAGCGATAAATTCGCTCATATGACTTCCAAGTTGATGAAAGAATGCAAGGAACACCTAAATCAGATAGGGCTGAAGAATCGGGTCAAACTGGTTTGGGTGCCCGGACATTCGAAAATAGATGGCAATGAGAAAGCTGACGAGCTAGCCAGAACCGGCTCGACGGCTATCACATTCGTACCGGAACCACACATCCCTGTCCCGAACTCACTTTATACGAAAGTGATAAAGGATTGGGTGAAGGCGAAACACGGTAAGAGCTGGACAGCATATAAAGGAGGAGTGTACACCAAGTGCTTCCTCTCCACTCCGAATGAGAGATGGACAAAAGAGCTCCTGACGATGTGCCGGGACCGAGTGAGGAGGATTGTGGGAGCGGTGACCGACCATTGCGGACTCAACAAGCACCTAACGAAAATGAAGATTCTAGGTGACCCGGAGTTCTCCTGTGGCTTGCAAGAGGAAACGGGTTTTCACCTTATATGCGAATGCCCCAAGTTCCTTCAGCTGAGGCACAGGACACACGGCGAATATGTCGTCCACCCCTCGAGAGTGGCTGAACTATTACCAATACCTATATCACATTAGATAAGTTCCTGGTCGGCCCGCGAAGGTTCTCTTGATTTTTACTACGAGACATTTTATTGTAACATGAGGTAGATCGAGGCGGCAGTGAGGGGGATGCATTTAAAATCGTCTAAAGATGACGAATCAGCCAAAAAAAAATGCCAGTTTGTCCGTCTCGTCATTTTTTCGAAACGGCTGCATCTATCACCCTGAACGTTTTTTCCCTGGAAGGTACACATATCCCATGATTCGAGTTCATAGATGAGCAAAATCGTTCAAGTGATCCCGGAGATATGATTGGAAAAGTGACTTAAAACATATACATACAACAACATACAACATACGTATCAGAATTGATGTGGCAAACAGAGTTGATGTTACGAAAAGACTCCAACGTATTTAACTAAATATTGCGTCCACATTAAAAATTGTATTGGAAATTGTCGAGAGAAAAACCGTCCGAAGAAACGGCGTAAAAAAGGCCTTCCGAAAGTACAAAATTGACCCCCAAACGACAAAAATGTTCATCTCAAATTTTTCTACAACATAGGAAAAATCCATTTTTTTGTCTACGGCCGACCTAGGGTCCTCAAGAGGGGCCTCAGACAAATACTTTACATAGACAAAAATATTTGCTTCCATTTTCTCCACAACATAGTGAAAAACCATTTTTTTGTCTAGGGCAGACCTTAGGACCGACCTAGGGCAATAAGGATATGCCTCGGACACAAACGTCCATAGACAAAAATGTTTCCCTCAATTTGCTTTGCAACATAGCAACCTTAAAACCGACATGAGGCCCACTTGAGTCCTAAGCACAGGCAAAAGTTTCTTTATAAATTGTCGGCCATGCCTAGATCTTTCAAACAAAAAAATGTTTTCGAAAATCGGAAAAGAATTACTCGAGTTATATACAAAAAACACATAGAGCCAGGGCAGACACTCATTTTTAGTGCCCTAGCTTAGTCCAAGGACTTAAATTCAAAAAAGTTTCTTCCATAAATTGTTAGCAATGCCCAGATCTTTCAAACAAAAAAATTTTGAAAATCGAAAACGATTTAGTCGAGTCAGGGAAAAAAAGTTTTTGAAAATCGGTTGAGTTTTACTCGAGTTATCGTGTTGACGGACGGATCGAAATTCGAATGGTTAGAAACGTTGTGATAAACGCAGTAGACCCCTTTTCGAAGCACTGCGTTCTTCGTAAGGGTCTAATTCCCTTGACTGAAAGTCTAGGTCTTATGCCAAAAAATACCGTAAAATGTCTGTTACCACGATTGATGAAAAATGTTATGAAAAACGTTAAATGTCTGTTACCATTTTTCGTTGTGCGCACGATAACTTGAGTGATTCTTAAACGATTTTCAAAATTATTGAATTAATCGACGCAGAATCAAATTCCTGAGGCTAAGTTCGAAGATGGGCTATATGGCACCAAGGATCTGAATACTCTAATTTGAAAAGTAGTGGAACGATGTAATTATAAAATAGAAAAGTAATAGAATAAAATAATTTGATTTTTGGCTGGTTGCTCAGTGTTTGACGTCTTCTTAAGCATTGTGGGCAGTCGACCTTTAACTATCGCAATGTTACTGTGGCTATTGTGACGATGGTTGAACTATCGTGGCGATAGTTGAACTATCGTGGCGATAGTTGAACTATCGTGGCGATAGTTGAACTATCGTGGCGATAGTTGAAATATCGTGGCGATAGTTCAACTATCGTGGCGATAGTTGAACTATCGTAACGATAGTTCAACTATCGCGAATAGTCGTGGTGATAGTTGAACTATCGGCGCGATAGTTGAACTATCGTTGCGATAAACAGTCGTAGGTGTCCACTAAAACGGCGGAGTAAAATTAACTAATCACCATAATCAAACTATCACCATTATAGTTGACTATCATCATTATAGTGGACTATCACCATTTTAGTTAACTATCACCATGATAGTTGGCTATTACCATGATACTTAGCTATCCCAATGGCTATAACACGAGTTAGATTAATTGTTTGCGAATAAATTAATTTGGGGGTGCTGAATTGACAAACTTGTACGAGTGTGAAGTCGAGCGTAGCGAGGGCCGTAGTCATACGAGTTAAATTAATTATTTGCGAATATAATTTAGGTTCTGAATTTATAAACTTTTGCGAGAGGGAGATTTGCGTGCGCAGGTAAGCGATAGTCGTAAACGGTTTATTAAAATAATTTGTTCACAAACATAATTTAATTGCTAAGTTAAAAATGTTGAAAATGAGTCCGAAGTTTGCGGGCCAAGCGAAGCGAGGGCCGTAATCACACGAGCTAAATTAATTGTTTGCGAATAGAATTTAGGGATGATGAATTGATGAACTTTTGCGAGTGTAAGGTTTATGTGCCGAGTAAATTAAATTATCACAGTAAATTAGAATTCTTTCGCGAGTGTGAAAACTGCGGGCCGAGCGAAGCGAGGACCGTAATCGCACTTGCTATATATATTATTTGCTAGAAGAATTTATTGATGCAGAATTGACATATTTTCAAGAGTATGAGTTTGCGGGCCGACTTAAGTTATGTCTTGTTAGATAGAATTTAATCGTTGAAATATAAAACTTTTACGAGTGTAAAGTTTAGCTGTACGTACTATGGTGTATTGTAATGTAGTCTAGTGTAAAGTACTGGCCCTAACGAATTTTTTTTTGAAGCAGGACGTTACATATTCCAGGGGCGGGGGCAGTTCTTCAGAAAACGGAGAAAGGTGAAACTAGAGGCAGGAACAAATTACAAAACTTATACGAACGAAAGGAACGAGTTATTTATATTTTCGAAAGACTGGCAATAAAAATTTGAAACTGAAACGATTTTCGAGATCTTTGGCTTGATAGTCACAACTTTTGCACAATTATTCATGAATTGGGGAGGTCTTGCTAACGTTTTCAAACGTTTCGTAACAAAAATATTTTTACTAATTGATTCTGTAACTTTCCCAAACCTACTTCTTACGAAACAAAAATTTTTACAATACATATTTTCAATACAAAATTTTCTCGGAAGACGCATAGCAATACAGACGTGCATTTATAACTTTCATCGTTTTCATTAGAAGTCTTTTGTATTCTTTTGTTTAAAATTGTAGATTGATGAAAGTTATAAATGCTTGGCTATATTTGAATAGAAAAAAGTTCAAAGAATAGCAGTAATTGTGTTGAGTTTTGGTTCGAATCTGACGTGAACCTTTTTTTTATTTTAACATAATGGTAAATAATCAGTCAAGGGATCTGACCCACCCAAAAGGTGGGACCTAGTAAATTCGTAAGGAATGTTTTGAGGCACCAGTTCTTACATGTAATGAAACTGTAAGAGCGTTAACAACTACAACACTGTGTGTGTGTGTGTGTGTGTGTGTTTGTGGGGTTGGGAAAATTTCGATGAAAATTTTAATTTTCTCAGGAAATAAATATTATATTCCCTGGTTATATAAACATATTTTCCTTTCACAATTGCTATGCAACACGACCAAGTGTTAAATCTAACAAAATTACTTGCAACGCTAAATATATACAAACCGAACAATTGTTTTTCAGATTTGAAATGTTGAAGCTTACGAAAAACGTCATTACGCATTTGAAGCACGAAAAACAAATATTACAAACTTATCAGCAGTAATGTTGTTGTAACGAATCAACGAATTGTGATAATGTTCAGGTCATTGATACAACAACATGTGACATAATTCACAAATTTAATGATATTTCGACTGAACTTATGATAATATGGTCATACATACATTAACGACATTGTCACTTGTGTGAACGATATGTTAGCGTTGATTCGTTCCCAGAATTAACTCCCCTGTGGTTTAGATTGATGTAATTAATTTGATTCGAGTTGCTGTGTACTTTAATTGGTATAACAACGTTGAGTTATTATTTTAGCTTTACTGACGAAATTATCAACGAAATCTCAAAAATGATTTACAAAATCTACTTATTCCTTTGTTTGCGTACATAGTGTGAGGTTACACAAAGACGGTGATAGAGCTGCTGTCTAAAACTACAGACCCATCAGTATCCTATGTGCGGTGTCCAAAGTTTTCGGGAGGCTTGTTTTTGCGAGACTTTTCGTGTCTGTGGACATGGACGCCTCATTAGTAAACTTAATGATTTTGGTAGCAACTCGAACCTCACTGAGCGGTTCGCTTCGTATCTTAGTGGTCGTTCTCAATTCCTAGTAATTGGTCGTTCAACATCAAACGAAATTTTTCCGACTTCTAGTGTACCACAAAGTTCGATACTCGGCCCGCTTCTATTAGTAATATTCATAAATGATCTGCTGACATCTCTCTCTGCTGGCTTCGGTCTCGGTTTTGCTTATGATATCAAGGTTTTCCGCTCAATTACCAATATGTTCACTTGTACAAAATGACCTGAATCTAGTGGTGTGCATCATCTGAACGGTGGTGTGCATCAAATAATATGAGTCTCAACCTAAAGAAATGTGCTGTTTTATCGGTCGCTCAGGGTTCAAACTTCCAAAATGATAATGTCACAAAATAATAATTACGAAATGTTCAGAAATATGATAATCGATGACACATCACCGACGACAAATCACCGACGACAAATCACCGACGACAAATCACCGACGACAAATCACCGACGACAAATCACCGATGACAAGTCAGCGATGACAAATCACCGATGACAAATCACCAATGACAAATCACCTCTGAGTCATTTTTGTGACTTTTGAAAACTTACGTACGTCATTGTACGTTTGCGAGCGTACCAGACCAGTACATCCCGGTTACGTCGCAGTACGTCCTACGTCTCGGAACGTCTCAGTACGTCCGGTATGTTTCAGTGTGTCCCGGAACGTTTCAGTAAGTCCCAATACGTTTCAGATTTAAAACTCAAATGTAAATAAAATATGAATCTTTTACTCAAATTTAAATAAAATTTGACTCCAATTTAAATCAAAGACTCAAATTGAAGTGAAACTTTACTCTAATTTAAATCAAATTTGACTTAAATTTAAATCAAATTCGACTCTAATTTTAATCAAATGTGACTCAATTTTAAACCAAAATTGACCCAAATTTAAACCAAATTTGGCCCAAATTTGACGCAAATTTAAACCAAATTTGACTCAAATTTAAATCAAATGTTCATCTCAATTTACTCTACAACATAGCAAAAAAAAATTTGTACTGGGGTTGACCTTAGGACCAAACTAAGGCGCCAAGGAAAGGCTTCGGACCCATACTTTCATGGACAAAAGAGTTCGACTCTTTTTCTCTAAAATATTGCAGAGGAATTCTCATCATTAAGGGAAGATGCATGATAAACCACCAAAACAAGGACCCTACAACCCGCATCACTCAACCAATTTTCAATACATTTTTTGTGTGATTTCTTGAAGTCCAATTCTTTCATTTCATTTTGAAAAATTTCCATCCACCTTAGATATGAGCGGGTTGCCTGGAACTTCGAAAAACCCGACCCGAGCTCGAACCCGAATTGTTTTTTCGTGTTTCGAAAATTTTAATCGGGTCGGGTTCGGTCCGGTCCAGGTTTGGAAACAGTTCGCGTTTCGGGTTTCGAAAAATTTTATCGGGTCGTGTTCGCTCCGGGTCGGGTTGTTGTATCATTTTATACGGGTCCCGATCCTTTATTGACTTTTTATATTTAACAAAACTCGTCTAAATTTTATCATCTTACATCACCCGAATTTCGTTTTAGTCTAAGGTCCGTGAAGAATACAGACGTTGGGCCTTGAAATAATTTTTGCTTCGAAGTAATTTGGATTGTGAGTTGCGAAAAACTTGAGTGTCTGGTTCGGTCCTGGTCGGGTTTTGAAACAGTTCGGGTTTCGGGTTTCGAAAATTTTAATCGGGTCGGGTTCGGTCCGGGTCGGGTTTTGAAACAGTTCGGGTTTCGGGTTTCGTGTTTCAAAAAATTTTATCGGGTCGGGTTCGTTCCGGGTCGGGTTTCGAAAAATGGTCGACCCGCTCATCTCTAATCCACCTTAAAAAAACCACGTTTTTGACCACTTTTTCGACCGTAACTTCGAAATTTTTAGACCCGTACGAAGAACGAAGTTCTTCTAAAATGGATCTTATGCGTTTACCACGACGACGTTTGCATCCAGTCGAATTTCGAATTTGCTTCAGAGAAAAATGCAAAAAGAAATTTGTCCGTCGTCGCCGCCACCATATCTCGGGTAAAACTTTTTCTACATAAATCGGGTAAATCTTATCCGATTTTCAAAATCTTTTTTTTCCTGAAAAATTTATTGAAAAAATGATGAATTTGGACAAAATCGGTCGAAAACTTTTGAAAATAAAGTCGAGAAAGTGGCCAAAAACGTGGTTTTTTGAAGAAAGGTAAAACTTTTTGACTTATATCTCTAAGAAATTTAAACGAAAATCACTCTTGAAGGTTCTAAATAAAAGATATGGACATCAGCAAATTATGAAATTTAAATTAGTTAAAATATGTTGAGTAGTTCGGACTGTAGAGTCCTTTATATGAGCCCATCTCACGCTACGCCATCCGACACGATATTTGGTGATTTTTCGTGAATATTTCTTTAATGATGAGGTTTTCTGTGTAGTAGAACAAAATTGTTCGCATCTTTTTTCTCTGTGACTGGAGGACTGATTTCGCAGAGATAATAAGTCAAAAAGTTCGACCAACCTTCAAAAAACCACGTTTTTGACAACTTTTTCGACCGTAACTTCGAAAGTTCTCAACCGATTTTGTCCAAATTCAATTGCGTATTAATTTTTTTAAGGAAAAGAATGATTTTGAAAAATGGTTAAAGTCCCCATGAGTTCTGCGTTTGATTTGGATGAATTTAGGGCAATTACACATCACTTGTATGCCCTTTTCCTCTTTTAATCCACAAGAGCACCTTGGAGTCTCCGAGAACCGCAACTTACTCAGGCGGCGGCTAAATCTACAGTTTCCAGGGGTCGCCCCTACTAGCCTGCTGATGCGATCCAGGTCCATTTTGATCAAGTCGTTAGCCCGTTTCGCGTCAAGTTTCGGGAAGAAGCGCTTCGTATGAGCGCCTCCTTCATACGCTTCCCAGAGTTAACGCATCATCGCATAATGCCTGGGCGATTAGTAGACGTGGTTCTATTCCGCTCAGGTACCCAAACCCAGTCCCATGTGGTTAAGATAATCTATGCTAATACTATGATCTGGAGTAAATTGAAGAGAACTTTTTGTCCATTGAAGTATGCATATGAAGTATGATTTTTTTTAAACAGTTTGTTTTCACAATTGGTTTGGACGGGTTTTTCAATATTGCCCTTTCGGAAATTTCCAATACAATTCAATGTCGACTTAATTTCATAAGGCAATATTTATTTAGATTTCGAGTCCTTGAGAGAACAGATGTTACTCTTTGCCACAACTATTCCCTCGCATAAGTTCATTGTTATTAATATTATTAAAAATATCTATACCACCACCCGTAAAAGACTTAAGTTAAGTTTTATTGTTCCAAGGGCTTACTGAAAAAGACAAAAGTACCTCAGGTAGACGCTCATTTCGAATGCAACAAAACGCAGCTTTGGTGTGGTTTCGAGTCATTTACGAAATAGATGTCCCGTAAGCGGCGAACGATGGATAAACGTGAATGGGTTTTTCTTTGTTCTCTATTTTGGTTCTCTTTTATTTATTTTTAAATTTTTTATTTTTATTGGTTTTTTTCATTTTCTTTTTTTCTTTTTTCTTTT
>CM055406.1:127039241-127067239 GCA_029228625.1 Pseudolycoriella hygida
ATAAAAACCTTGCGATGAAAGAGAGAAAAGATTTTGTATGGATTTTTTCATACAAAATCTTTTCTCCCTTTCATCTCAAGGTTTTTATAATTTGCACGGCAGTATAGAGACCGAACGAGATTTCTCGTCTTGTGTTTATCTGTGTCCGAATATTAGGTGCAAAAAGTTGAGCGAAAAGTAAGACAACACACTTGATTTAACTTTCTTGCGTAAATTTTTTTAAGAAATTAAATCTGTATATCCTGTAGCTTCTAAATCGACACTTTCGTGTCGACATGCTAAAAGCTAAACAACTCACACACCTCTGTGTTTCGTACGAGTCTAAAAATATACAAAAATTGATATACAGCAATCGTGTTACATGGAAGCCGTATATGTAATCGACATAATCAGCTCTAATGCACCAATTGTATATTTTGCATACACACATAACGTGTATAATTATATTATTTTCGTTAAATTAAATTAAATAACGAATTTCATACAGCGACCGTTCACAAAGATACGGGAAATTGATAAAAAAAACTTCTAAAAAATCACGAATTCCAGCCATTTTTTCTGAAGAACCGACAAAAAGTATGTGTCTCATGACAGTTGGTATCACTGCTATAGACAGAGCAGCGCCAAAAGTCTATCGTTTCTATGCATGACGTTATGTCTGTGTTTTAATATGACTTTTACATTCGTACATGTATGACTCGGCCATCTATTGGCGATGTAGGTGCCAGTGTGTTCAACCAGTCAACCACATACAGTTTTGTTTGTATACAAAACTAAATCGGACCGAATTAAGCGAAGTACGGCTAACAGTAAAAGGCATTGTTGGGAGATACCGGGATAAAGCGGGTGTCACACGCAACCAATGCCATTGTTCTCAATTTTCGAAACAAAAGATTGAGTAGAAACGTCAAAATGACAGCTAACTTCATTGTGAACAGTGTCTCCTAGTGTTCTCAATATCATACATATCCTTGCAACAGAAAAGAGTTTTACTTCGTTTTCCCTCGTCTCTCCGCTACAATCTATGTGTGTATGGACTATATTTTTGATGATTTATTTTATTAACATAACAAAAAAAACGAGATACACATTCCTGTCTGATGGATTTCAACGAAATATTAAACCATAATTATGTCGAATTCAAAAAATGGTTAATTTTCGATTTATTTTCGTAAACAGGTTACCCATCATTTCGTATGTACCATTTACACAAGTCATAAATCATATAATTACTAGATGCGGATCTTGTAAAAATATATAAAAAATATTATGTTGGAAATGGCTTTACACAAGGTGGTTATAATAAATTGATCCACACACGAAAATGAGAAATCAGATTAAATTGAATATGAAGCGAAAAACGAATTTATCATCCAATTTTTTTTTTAACCTAAATCGCCTAGCCTCATCTCGACTCGACAATTTCATTTCCCCGGTAAGGTTATGCATAATGAATAATTTAACGACAATGCCAACTTTAGTTGACGGTTGATTGCACTTCATATATTATTTTATATCATCGGGGCATTACAATTTACTTGTTGACCATCAAAATGTTAAATATAATTAAATTGTTTATTCGCTAAAGTGGATTGTGGTCCCGAGCAAATACCGTCGCCTGTACTAATTTTCAATTTTCATAATTAAAGAAAATTAACACGTCCATGACTGTCATAATCAAAGTTTATTGTCGCTTCATTGTGTATTGATTTCGTATTTTAAAATATTGGAAATGACATCATATTCAATTAACTCGAAAGCCATTGGAATATTCATTAAGATGGGAAACGTTCGTTTTATGACTATTGAACGCTACTTGAACTATTTCAACCTTTCATAAATATTTCAAACGCATAAATCTTCAAGTCGTACGAATGAGTAAAACGTTTTTTCGCTTCACTCAATATCTCAACCCACCAGCACAAAATTCAATCATTAAATTTTATTCCAACATTTCAACATTTTCGCATTTTCACGTAAATTGTGTTAGGAAGCATCTATATCGCGTCTTTATGTTATTGCATTTTTAGATATTTTTTTTTATGTTCAATATTCCAATGTCGTTCCATTTACAAAACGTTTGTAAATTTATTTTTTGGAAACGTAGCGAAAATTGCCAACTGAATTTTGTGAAAAATAAGCGAAAGTGTCGAGTAAATTTTAAAACGAAAATTTGTGTACTGAATTGAATGAAGTGTGTCAGTTGCGACATTTAAATGTGAATATCGTTGAGTCTTCGTACTTTTGGCTGACGCTATAGAAAATTACGTGTTCACAACGCACGCTACCAGAGAGTCACGACAATCTTCGAACAAATTCCATCGTTTCCTAATGGCAACAAGATAAGAAACCTATCTACGAACGCCGATTACGTTATTGGCCCCGTATTGTCTTTTCATTCATTAAAATTTACCCCTGTACCCTGTAATATCTGTTCTGACACCCAAAGACACTCAAATTAATTATTTGCTGATGTCTAAAAGAGTCCAAGAATCATGGCTAAGAATTTTGTGGAAGCAAATACTTGGCGAAAAGTACACTTCACGAGGTTAGGACGGAATATCCCAAAAAAATAATGTCACCAAACAAAAAACCGGACGAAATATCCCCAACCAAAATATCCCCTCAGACAAAAAATCACCTCAGAAAGTACTTATTGCGAAGCCCTCGCAATAAGGGGGTCAAGGGGGAAATGTTGCGCCTTGCGGGGTCTAAGGGCCACAATCCCTAGTGGGGTTCACGTAAGGCCGCCTGCAGGGCGTAAAAAAGCCCGCCGCAGGCGCGGAGGTGAGGGGCAGAGCCCCCCAATACGCAATACAATACCTACCTATATCCACCACTTCTGAGTAGACATTATGTCTGGGGATATTTTGTCCGGTTTATGTGCCCAGCTCACATCAAAATGGTGAGAGTGATATCAAAAATTAATTCCCAAACTTGTATACTTAGGCAACACAAATTCAAAAATCTATGTTGAAGAAAGTGGTTCCCTCATACTTTTGTTTGAAATGAATGGAATCTACCAAGGAGCAACATTTTATTGCATAACTGGATGTGTATTATAAGGATTATGAGTAAAAAATTTATAGCCCATAAAACAAACAATGTCTGAATATACAACTCCAATGTTAACTTACTGATGACTCCGTTTTTTTTATTTCTTCATCCTACGAATCGATAAAAAAATAAAAAAAAAAGTTATTAAAACTGAAGATAAATAGCCCAGCCGCTATTGATATCTACAACGATTTATGTACGCCAGATTGGATGTTTTTCTCATAAAAATAATGACTGGATTTTTGTTGCAGATTACCAAAACAATTTTAAAACTAAAGTTTTATTAATTAAAAGTTTGTGTTCGTTATCGTCTTTAATGTGACAGTCTTTGAGCGTAAGTATCGTTGAGTGATAAATTTCTGTCTGATGCAAACGCCTGGTGTTAAAAACGAATTATAAAAACATTTAAGTACGGAGCATAAAAGGTTAATTTTATGTTAAAGTAGGACATTGAAGTTGAAGGTAAATTTATTTGGAAAAAGTTGATTATCATCTTGTCCTCACTCTTTCCACGTCTCTGTTATTTAGTTTTTTTTTTTTTTTGTTATGAGCCATTCCATTGAAAAGTTTGAAAATGTGTAACGAGGGAACCGTCTTCTGGCTAAGAATGCAATGGTTGGACTTCTTTCGCATGAAGGAGTTGTACATTGAACCTATAGAGGAATTTTCTTCATACAACACAAATCTCGTATGTGCACGGTTTAGGAAGAACACATGGTTCCCTCGCAACCTACCAATGGAATCGCTCTTATATAATTATCGTTTACTGAAAAATCATCAATTTTCTTGCCGCAACGAAAACGACATTAGACATTCCAACGCACAGTGAACTTAAAAGTAATTTGTTACACTTTTGATCATTTCTTCTATTTAAAATAAGAACTCCCTCCGTTGACATTTTGCCGTTTTGTTTCGATCTGACAATACGAAACAAAAGTCACAGTGTCAATGGAGCGTGGCTATTTAAATATTTATTGTAGGAAATTTTATTTTGAGCTATAATTGCTCTTTGCTATGGCAAAATTATGAAATATTTTAAATCTGTAGACACAATACACTTTATGCCGTGGGTTGTACCCAGCTGTCTGATTTCGCATAGTTTAATGGCTTGCATTCAGTCGCAGCACAATAGGAGCTTCTCTGTGGCTGGTTCTATAACTTACGCTATTGCGATTTGCAGAAGCACAACAGTGAAAAAGATGTCTGGTCTAGCCGTCTCATCTTCAATCGCATTAGTTATGAATACTCCCTAACTACGAACGATTTCTACCTCATTACGACACATTAAAACTCTACTTGTGTAACACTTTCCCAGATAACACAGATCACACTTTTTAATGTGGTTGCCCACTGAATGTACATTAAATGTGCGAAATTCAATGTTGTTGAGAATATGTGCATAAAATGTACAAAAAATGTGCCTGTAAAGTGGTACATATTTCGATGTACATAAAAAGCGCATTTTTTGTGCTATTAAAACTCGATATTATTGCACTAGACCACACATTTTATGTGCGTGATAAGGTGTACACTATTTCTATCACATTTAATGTACCAAAAATGTGCTAGTACATTTTTCGATGTACATAAAAAGCACATTTTTTGTGCTATTAAAACTCGAAATTATTGCACTAGATCACAAGTACATTTTTCGCACATTTTATTTATAAATAACACTCTGTGGAGTTTGTTTAATTTTCATTTACTAGCATATCTTCCAAAACTTTTTCTCTCAGTACAAAAAAATACATTTAATGTACTTTCTATAATTTAACACTTTATACAAATTTAACACACCAACACATAAGTATCCGGTGGCACAATTGGTAGAGCAGTCGACTCATAATCCCGAACGTCTTGGGTTCAAATCCCGTAAATTGAAGAGCTTGGCATAAAAGAATGTAAGTGGAGGACGTAGCGATAATCAGAATGAGAAAAACCGAAATAGGAAATTCAGAAAACTAAATTAAATTTTCCTTTCTTTTCTTACATAACATTATATGTACATGAAATGTGCTAGTAATTAACACTAAAAAGTACATTAAAGGTACATTATTTGTGTATTTAAAGTGTTTTAAATGTACATTAGATGTACATGTAATTCACATTTAATTTACATTAAATGCACTTCACGTTCTAAATAAAAGATGTAACGGTAAAGGACATGAAATGTCCTGGAACTGGAGCACATTAAATGGGATCAGCACATTTTCCGATGGCACTTTATGTACATTTCGTGGGGTCAATTGTTATATGGGTTTTTTTAATAAGCAAAATTTTAACAAAAAATTCTTTTAATTCATTCACATTATCGTTGAGTAAAATTCATTTCCCAATTGCCCCAAAATTTTACTTATTTGATTGCTCAAATTTATTTTTTTCTGAAATTTTCTCTCTTCTTCTGTCACGAAAAAGACGCTATTTTGCCTTGGTAAATGCGATGAGAAAATGAGATATTTCTAACCGGTTTTGTTTTCGCCCACCACAGTACATTGAATGAACATTGTTGTTGTGGAAAGACTCACGTTCTCACGCGCAAAAATATCACATAGAAAAATCTACTAACAAACACATATCTGAAACTACAATATTGTTTGATGTGTAATTTGGCATGGTATAAAAATAACTTTGCTCGATCGAAATGACGACACACTCAAAGTGTAACAAATTAAATTCAAGTTGGCTGTAAACGAAATTAGCTTTAGTTTTAAATTTTCCGAACATTTTTTTTTTGAAAGAAAATCATTTTTTATGTTTAATTCTTTGGTCTTTTTGGGTCTTGCTCTAACATATACATAATGATTCAGAAATATATAAATTATCAAATCACTTATCTATACGATTTATATGTTGTGGTGCATTTCCTATATCCTTCTTGCCTATTTATCTTCTTTTTTAACTAAAGTTTATAGCATACACCGTAATAGTGTGTATGGATGTCTTATATAATGTAGATATATAAATTTATACACTGTTTAGATGATATTACTCATAAATATACCTACTCAGACACATTTTCAGACCTAAATATTTTAAGCTATTTATTTATGATAATCAATAATTCACTTTTAGCTTTTTGTTAAATATAAATGTGTTTTTATTATAATATGGATTTTGCCTTTAAATTTTTTTTATAATATTTTAATTTCTATTGAATTTTATTTTAGTATATGCATATACTTGTGCATTGTATATTTTACATATCAGAGGGTTCACAATAAAATGTCAACAGAAATCCTAAAAGTTTATTTTTCAATGAAATTTTTGTTGTTTTTTTTTTTAATATTTTTGATCGCTAACAGTTGGACATTAACTGTGTGTTTCTTGTAAATATATTTTTCTTGTAACAAGAAAAAAAAATTGTCAAACTTGTTCGTTTACTAATGTCGTTTCCTAAAAAGAAACATGACAAATACCATTTGGTTTCTTTTCTCGGTTTTATTTTATATCTTTTTTTTGATTATTTTTTTTTCATCCAAAGCTAAAATCAATATTCAACAATTTAATGTGACAAAATATAACATCAGACAAACGGACCGGCAAATTTTATTTTATTTAAACTCTTTTTTTATTATTTAAGTATAACTTTCAGGTCTTGAAAAGCTTTTCTATTCCATTTTTATAGTGGAAACGAACAGTTTTATCTTATCGACAATGATTTCATACAACATCTTAAAATCTGTTGAAAACCGTTCTTCAAAGCGTAGATTAACCGGGTTTCATAGATTTTAAAATTTTGTGTAAAATATTTTTTTTTATTCGATAAAAGGCTTACAGTCAAAGGTCAATGTGTCTTTCAATAAAATTACATTATTTGGACATAAAATGGGCATTTTTTTATCTATCGGCAGTGAGAATTTTGTTTGAAATCGCTGAGAATTGCTTAGGATCACAGTCTTCCTTTAATTTTGAGGTTTAGTGTCGTTGCTTTCATCTGAACTTAAAGGCTGTTTTCGCATCCGGGTCATTTTCAACTCGGTTATTTTCAAATATAAAGAAGTCGCACATCAGACTCTCTCTTCTCTCTGCAATCTTTCTTTATATTTTTCAGCTTATAACGAAAACGTTTCGGTGTTGGAGAGACGAAAGCAAGACTTATATTAGGAAAATTAGTTTTTTTTGTCGAACTTTGAGAAATTGCGCCATTCAAATGTTTTTCAAATTCAAAATTGTAAGGAAAGTGAGTCCTCCACAAGTTTTTAATGTTTTCTAACGGCACTGACACTTTTTTATTTTCATTTAACATTTTACGATCTACACGCATTTTTTTTCTTACATTTTGGACGAATGGAACTTCCATAAATACGGAAAATATTAGAATCCTGTCCTGTCGTCATAAGGAAAAAGAACTTAGAGAAAATCAGTGAAGATTTTCAACGAAATTCGTCGAAAAAAATCAAATTAGCGACAAAATTATTCAAAAGATGACTGTTGTAATTGTCGCCAAGTTAATTTTTTTTCGGCGAAATCCGTTGAAATTTTTCACTAATTTTCTCTAAGTTTTTAGACCCGTACGAAGAACGAAGTTTTTCGAAAAGGGGTCTTATGCGTTTACCACCACAAATGGAAAGGCTAAGTTGGGCCATAGGTAACTTTAAGCCGTATAAATCAGCTAAAGATGACGGAATTTTTCCTGCTCTGCTTAAGGATAGTGGAGAAATTCTGTTGAAGCCGCTGTGCGAAGGGTTACGTAGCTCCTTGGCTCTTGGTCACATTCCGACCAAATGGGAAAAGGTGAAGGTAACATTTATTCCGAAAGCGGGAAGCCATCGCACACCACAGCTAAAGATTTCAGACCGATCAGCCTAACATCTTTCATTCTGAAGGTGCAAGAAAGGATGATAGATTTTTACATCAGGGATGAAATTTTAGCGAAGTTCTCACTGCAAATCAACCAGCACGCCTACCAGGCAGGCAAGTCCACAGACTCAGCTCTGCATGAGCTGGTGGCGAGGGTAGAGAAAACATTTTCTTTTGGAGAGGTGGCTCTCGGATGTTTCATGGACATCGAGGGAGCCTTCGACAACACGAATTTTGATGTAATGCGCCAAGCTTTGGTTGAAAGAGGAGTGGGAAGAGTGGTTGTGAGATGAATAAGTAGCATGCTCAGAGATAGGACGGTCGAAGCCGACGTGTGCGGTTACAAATCTAATCTCTGGGTAGCAAAGGGATGTCCACAGGGGAGAATTCTCTCAACCATACTCTGGTGTATGGTGGTAGATTCCCCTACGCTCAGGGCTATTCAGACGATCTGACGATCCTAGTTAGGGGAATGTTTGAAAGCACGCTAGGAGATCGTCTTAAAGTTGCAGTGAAAATATTAGAAAACTGGTGCTATGAGAAAGGTCTGAAGGTGAACCCAAATAAGACAGGTCTAGTTTTATTCAGTAGAAGACCAACAGGATCAAGTCTTCTGGGTAAAATAAGACTTTTCAACGTGGACTTGGTACTCTCAACCCAAGTCAAATACCTTGGGGTTATACTGGACAGCAAACTCAATTGGATTGCTCATATGTCGCAGACAAAACACAGAAGGCTCTAACGGCTTTTTGGACCTGCAAAAACTCCTTTGGGAGAAATTGAGGTCTGCCGTCAAAAGCCATTCTGTGGTTGTATGAGGCTGTTGTAAGGCCCATGATGTGCCATGGCTAGGTTGTGTGGTGGCCAAGGCTCAACGTCGAGAGGGCGAGGAAAGACTTGAGTGAAATTCAAAGGCTAGTGTGCATTTGCATCTCTGGGGCGATGAAAACCACAGCCACCGTAGCAATGGAGACACTGCTGAATTTGCCACCTGTAGACCTGATAGTCCAAGCTAAGGCTTTTGCCACGGCTGAAAGGTAGGAGCAAAACGGCTTGTGGACACCGAATTTCCGAACCGGACATGGCAAAATAGGTAACGTGGTCTTAGACCCGATTTTTACCATGCCCAGGGATAGGATGAAACCGGTAATCGATTTAACGAGGCGATTTAACGCCAAGTATCTGGCTAGTGAAGACTGGTTGGAGGGCTGGCCTACTTATCTGCCCAGAAGTGATATTGTCAGATTCACTGATGGATCTAAGACTTTAGAAGTAGCTGGAGCCGGAGTGTACGCTCCAGTGACCGGAGAGGGCAAATCTTTCCATTTGGGTAGATTTGCTAACGTTCCATAGGCTGAAATCTTTGGAGCGCTAATGGGGGCTCATGAACTACTACCTACTGGAACGCGCGGGAAAGAATTCCTCATTTGTTTCGACAGTAAGGAATCGATTAGGACACTTATGTCACCAATCACGACTTCCAGGCTTGTGAAAGAGTGTAAAGATTACCTGAACCTAATGGGTCTGAACAACCAGATCAGTCTGGTGTGGATGCCCGGGCGTGGAAGGGAATGAGAGAGCAGATGAGCTAGCAAAAGCTGGCTCTATAACTCCGACAAGTGGACTTGAACCACGCTTGCCGGTACCCGAATCACTGTGCATTAAAGCGCTACAGGACTGGGTGGAACGGAAACACGCGGAACGCTGAAAGGCGTATGAAGGGGGTGCTCACACGAAGCGCTTTTTCCCGAAACCCAACGAGAAGTGGGCCAAAGATTTGCTGTGTTTTAGAAAAAATTGAGATGAACATTTTTGTCTGTTTGTACTTTCGGAAGGCCTTTTTTACACCGTTTATTCGGACGGGTTTTTCAATGTTGCCCTCTCAGCAGTTTTCAATACAATTGATTGTGGACGTAACTTCATGCACTTAAGTGTTGAGGCAATATTTACTTAAATACGTGCGTGTGTTTTCGTAACATCAACGCTGTTTGCCACATCTATTCTGATACGAACGGCTCCCTTGCATATGTTTTTTCTTTATGACGGCAGTGTCCATTATTAATTGTTAAAAATAAGTAAAATGTCGACAAGAGTAGTCAACCTTTACATACGAGAAATGTACAATTGCAGATATGACATAAGCCTTTATCGTACAACATACAATCGCCGGTGAAATTTTAGTGCAGTACGATAAAAATTCGATACGAAATTTATGCGATGAAGAGAAAAGCGTCTAAGGACCGAAAAGGGCAATCTACACGCAAGCGAATTGCTTAAGTAAGATTCTCAATATAAACGAACGGTGAGTTATCGATTTGTCTGTTCGTGTGACATTCCATTATCATATATTTTCACGCTACGGGGACAAATATGAAGAAATTTCCATTATTTTTTTTTCAATTTCTTCTATCTCTCTTGGACGGTTGATTTGAGGCAATAAGCGAAATTGAAAGAGAAGCAAGTGAATAACTATTGCATGCGTGACTCGCGTTCCGCTTGATCAAACACATACATTTAATCAATTTAAACGATTTCTGTTCTTGTGACGCAAATGTCTATTATTCGCTTCACATTTTTCTTTATGTTCCAAACGAATTTCCAACTGCACTAAAACCAGTACGAAACATGAAAATATTTTAATTAAAAACGTTCTCTGAATAATTGTGTGGATTGATGAAGTGTTTTGTTCAAATTTCTTGTAAAATGTAAAAGAAAATATTTTTTTTTTCTCTCTCTGAGTGATGAAAAGCCCATTGTCAGTTTATTATTTTATGAAACTCTTCTGTTGCGACTCATCTTTTCGGTGAAATAATTCAACGTGCAATTCAAAATTTCATTTTATATAAAAATTAAAAAACTTCTGAATAATAAGTAGGCTTAGCGATTATAAGAAGATGAAATAACAGTTTTTTTTTCCTCTTTCTTCTATATGATGAAACGATTTTATATTCAATAATGTAATTCTATGCCAATTATTCATTTAAAAATAAAATAAGGTGCAAAAGCTTTTGAGCAGCAGTATACTTGTGGATTTTGAGAACGTGATTTCAATGTAATATTCGTCATTTTGCAACTCATAACGAGTTTAATATGTTTAATGGAAACGTTTTAGTAATATAAATAAACTTATGCATAAATATGAATTTCACTCGGAAAATGATGTACTTAAAAGAAAAAAAAACTGCTGGTATACTTAAGTGCATACATACATATTAGAACAAATCTCTGTATGGTTTCTTCAGCTCCATGCAACATCTTTGTGTCGTTGAAGCCGGCATACACATTTTTTCTTCGTACTTTAAATATTTACTTTTTTCACTTAGATGTCGACACAGATTTAAATATATTGTCGCATACAAAGAACCAAAATTTCCAGAAATGTAACTAGAAGAAGTAAAGTTCATTATTCACGCAAACAACATGTACGTTACGTGTGTTGTGTAGGTACCTCCGTTTCAATAGCCGAATAGCAAAGGATTCCATACTACGACAACATTTTTGAAAGGAATTGAAGATTTAAACGTGAAAATTCTATACAGCGTAACTGAAGTAGTGTTAAGGGATCCATAAAATGCTCAATGAAACGAATTAAATTATTCCCCTTCTCTCACTTAACCCACAAAAAAAAAAAACATTATAATGAATACATATTTCCTTCATAATCGCACGAATGTTTTGAATTCGAGGGTTACATTCACTGATATCAATATTGCTTTGTTACGACTTTTTTTGGGAAATTTATTCATCAAACGAATGGGTTTACATTTCTTTATGTTAAGCATACAATTCGCAAACGATGTTTTTTATGTACAATTTTCTCATTAAAAACCGTTGCCATGTACACGATATCTGAAAACAGCCATTACAGAGTCGTATATAGAACATTGTAACAGGGTGGGCGCTCGCCCAAAAATTTAAGTACTTCAAGAACTCTTATTCATTTAACACTCTAACGGAACGAGCTTCATTGTTTAATTACTTCAGTTTTTCCATTCTCATTAATTTTGTTAATTTAATCAATTGAAATTTGGAGGCGCACTCACAATTCTACTGAACACGTAATGGACAAATCTTTTTTGTTATTAGCAATTTTAATTATTGATTTTGACCATCGAAATTAGTCCCCTTTTGTGTGGAAAATCTTTTCGGGTATCAACTAAAGTCGATTATACATCAAGAAAGATGGGCGTTTGAAAAAAAATCTAATATTTCGTTAGCTAAGTTACGTAAAATCAGAATTTGGAAATGAACATAAATTAACATTGGATTTCAAAACCAGATGGAACAGTCTGATTGACATGCTCGATCGATTTTATGAACCTCAGGAATGCCAGCAAAAAACGCTTTGGTCGACGTCGACGTCGGTGGAAGTTTCAATTTGGACTAAGTTGAAATTCAAGTCGTACACGAGATATCTGAGGCACTGAAACCCGTTAAGGCAGCAGTGGAAGCCTTGTGTAGACGCAACTCAAATCTTCTGACTGCCGATGCAATTATTTCATTCGCAATGGAAAAACTGTTAACGCAGAACACTAATTTATTGATGTAAACTATTTGATGCTTTGACTACGCGATTTAAAGAGAGAAGATCGATTACGTCTGGAATCTTGAAGTATCTACACACGGAAAACATTTCTTCTAACAACGACAGTGACAACGATCAAATGTCCGAGGAAGTTCGAGACTTGTTTCCAGTTCCAACCAGAAAACAAATCGAACGAGCGTTTTCTGCAGCAGGGTATATATGTCCAAAGATTTTCTCCAGGTTAGAAGATGTCACGCTGAGCAATCTGTGTTTTTTAAGAACCTATTTCCAACAAAAGAAAAAAGAATAAAATTATAGTCTTACACTTACGGAAATATATTTTTGCATCAAATAGAATTTTGTACTTATGCGCAGCTTTTTAACACTGCAAAAACTTGCGCAGATGTACAAAATTCTATTTGATGCAAAAATATATTTCCGTAAGTGTAGGTCGTTAGGTCTAAATCGTTATATTAGTCATTAGTAACATAAATAAAGTTACATTCTCAAGTTTGCATCGAAAAAGAGTATTTTTTTTTTTTTGATTTATCGTTAGTCATTGAAAACTCTGAAAACCGAATAAAATTTGTCGGTTTTTACCGGTAATTTTTCTTAAATTTACCGCCTTTAACGTTTACCGGTAAATGAAAAAACGCCGGTAAATGAATTCCCTATTAGTAATGCATTACTGGTATGATGCACTACTCATTCATCATTGAGCATTGAGGGCATCTTTGAGTTCATATTCTTACATAAATAAAGAAGGGAAATTTTAAATCCTTTAAGTTCTTTATGCAGAGGTTCTAGAAATAGTTTTCCACCTCCTAGTATTTACAGTTGGATAGTGACGTTAATAACGCCACATGTGAGAGACCACTAAAGAGACTTGATATCATATGACGTCACACAATATCAATATTACGGACGAACTATATATTGTTGATACACTCTAAAATACTGCAGTTAGAACTGCGACAACAATCACGATAAATCGTACCGTGGCTGTATTTGTCATTATTTTTTATTGAACCAGAAACCAAAATGCTCCTTGTTTAATTGTCTTTTTTTGTATGTATAATTATTTGAAATACGACAAGAATTACGGATGTAGCGCACTTTTTCGTATTCGAATTCTAGAGTGTATCGACAATAATAGTTCGTTGAACTTTTTTTCGAGAGAAGTACAGACGAACTTTTTTTCGAGTAAAGTACAGACTGTCAATGTAAAGTACAAAGTTTCCACTACCACAAAAAAATTGAAAAACGAATATCCAATCACGAAGTTTATTACTGCCATAAAATGCGTATACAAAATCTAAGTACCCTGGAAATAGACCCTCTCTATCTATCATGGGAGTGACGAAAAATTGGAAATTTCTCCAGCTGTTACGCAGGTACGGCCCTGGGTCATTGTTGAAAAGAATATTATTCTCATAAAAAAAAGCAAAACAAAAAAGTGTTCAATTAACAAAAATATTTTTACTTTTCATTAAAGAATTTTTATCTTTCATTTTGGACATCCTCCAGTTGCGGATTTTTAGAGCACAACATATGGATATGGAACGATACTACAGTACGAAATAATACTCCCAAGTATTTAAACAACAACAAAAAAACATGAAAAGGAAAATACTTACAAAGTCTGTATAATAATATCTTAACCACAGAAATGTGTATAATTTCTTTGAAATTCACATTCACATAAAATGGAGTTGGGTATTTTTACAACATTTTTAATGTCTATTGTTTGCTTTGTTATTTACCATTAGATTTGGATAAAATATTAGATAGTCCTATACAAATGCACATAATATTTAAATCATTTCTACTCTTTATATTACGAACACGAATAGACGTTCAGATGAACGAAGATGATAAATGAAAATTAATCAGGTTTTCCTTTGAATTTCGTGATAAATTGCTGATAAATTTACAATGAGAGGGGAAGAGAGACGGAGAGTGAGAAAAGGAGTGGAGGCAAAAACCATAAGAAATAATAATCGGCTTTTTTTTCGTAGAATTTTTGTAATCCCATTCAAAATAGCATTTGAACGTGTTTCAATTTGGCTCGTTCGTGTAATGAATGCGCTATTAAATTTTTACATTTTTTATTAATCAAATTATTAAAAAAAAACCGAAACGAAACAAAAAACAATAACTGAGTAATTATTATGCACTCATTTTCTATATTTTTTCCAACGTTTTGTTGCCTTGCATAAACAACGCTTAGGTCAGCAATAATTTCATTAATTTTAAGCAGCAATTTAAATGAATTGCAAAAAAAAGAAATAAAGTTAATTCTATAGAAGGAAATATATTAAATTTATGCTGCGATCACAGAGGTAAATTATATGGAAGGGATTTTAAATTTTAATTAAACAAATGTCCATCACACGTTAACTCGTCTAACTGAACAATTAAGCGTTGTTGGGTCATCAAATTCCCATTGCAGATAGACATTTATTTCGCTAACTCGTTTCGCATTAGACCCATGCATGGAAATTGTTTTAGTAACATGGATACCTGTCATAACCAAAGAAACTAATTTTCTTTTTCAGCATCGGATTGCGTGTGAAAATGCTATGCAATTTATGTAAGTAAAGTCTTTAAAAGGGAGTAACATCCGCGGTAACGTAAAAAAAAACTTCGTTATAAAACCCACGTATAGTCTAAAGACCTAAATAGCTTTCTGTGAACTACATTACAAGGAAAATCGAAACGGTTACTTTGCAAGGGAATAAACCCAAATTTTCCCAAACAAATTGATATATGCAGAGGGTTTTTTTTTTGCAACAGGGAATTTGATTTCATTATTTTTTGTTAATGTGAATATGAGCTGAGTTCCGAACGGCCAATTTAAAACTTTGCTTTAAAAAAAAGATACCAACAATATGTTAGTCAATAAACATTTTTTGAATTTCTGACATGAATTATTAGTTGCATTCGGAGAGGAAAAATTCCTTTTTGTTGTTCTTTGTTTGCGAGTGACTCATAATTTTTTTTTTTGCAGATGTAAGTATCCGCTTTTTAACATGCTTTCCTTACGGGCAAATTTGCAATCGTTTGAGTAAAAAACGAAGGGCGTTTTTGAAATATGAAAAGGGTCTATCTGTTTCGTGCTTTCGGAACATTACCAAAAAAGTGGTATTTTCGAGGTTCAGCAGGGAGGGTCAAGATGTGATGCACGTGTAAGCGAGTTGTACGGAATATTCGTCTTATAGATGTATCCCTTTGAGACGATCTTGAAACACAGATCTTCGGATGCTGTACAAGTAAAATTCCAAGTTCGAATGGTACAACCACGTAATTTCCAAGAATCTTGCATAAGGCATGACTCTAAAAAAATCCGGGTGACTTTGAAGATGAATGGAGAACGTCAGATTGCAATCACTAAATCCAACAAAAACGCTAAACAGTAACGATAAAGTCAATAATGCCAAAATTTGACAGAAATGAATGAATGTTCGGTTTACTCTGTCAATTCGCAAAATTTTATATTAATTTAGTGTATTAATCCTGGAGTAGCGTTGGACCTATATTTGGACCCGTACGAAGTACGAAGGTCCTATACGTTTACTACAAATTCAGGGCTCCCACACATCCAATATTTTAAAAATTGTCCGTCTCCACTTTTTTTTCGAAACACCCTTCACTTTTTTTTTCGCTGAAAGGTACATATGTCCCATGGTTCAAGCTCAAAGATGAGCAAACTCGATTGGGTAGTTTCGGAAATATGGTCGAAAAGGTGTCCAAAAACATGGTTTTTTGGGGTTAGGTGAAACTTTTTCTCAGATATCTCTAGAATTAAGGCAGTTAGAAAGCTACTTTCTGGGTTTTCCCCAGAAACCTTCCAATCCCGAGATTTAGCCACTTCTAGAATTGGTAGGGATGAGCCATATATCAAGAACTATGACAGATGGAAAGTAGTTGCTGAGAATTAAATGTTATCGAACACGTGTTTCAGGGTTTTCCCGAAAAATGTCCCAATCCTGAGAGTCAGCCACTTCTAGAACTCAGAGGGATAAGAACATTAGACAACGCGTGATTGGTGTCAGAGTTCAGAAAATGTACTTCGGGAGGGCTTTCGTCATTACTTTGGGTAATTTCTGAGAGTCGTTCAAATTCTCATAGTTCTAAAAGAAGTTGGCTATGCATTCTGATGCGCATTATATTTATGATAATAGTAAGAGTTTGGTACATCGAGGCTTTTTGCACGTGAAGGCTTTCCGCACGTGAAGGTTTACGTACGGGTTTTTGCATATGTTTTATTGTTGAAGTTCGTAAATATGATGTTTACAAAGCTAGCAGCAGTGAGCTGGGCAACTTTTTTTGTCTCAATAGTGCATTATTGAATGACGAAGACGTGATTCGTTTAACTTAACCTACAATTGCAAGAAGTATCGCTTGAGTCATTGAGTTGTCCATTAAGGAGATAAATTAATTGTCCAGCTAACTGCCGCTAGCTTGGTAAATATCAGATTTACAAATTTCAATAATAAAATCAGCAAATGTTTACAAAATTTTGTGAACTGACAGACGAAACTAGTGATTGCAATTAACCGGGAAATCAATAACCGCGGTTACGGTTAACCGGACGCGAAATAACCGGTTAACCGAAAAAAATATAAAATGAAAATCAATACTTGAAGTCCTTTGTAATTAGAACGTTATTCCGACCTTTCACCAAAATTTCATCGATTTCGATCGATCGACAATTTCAGTTGTCGGAAATACAAGTTCATTTTTGCATTATTCATACAGAAAGTAAAAGTGTAATCCCTGCGGATGAAAATTTTACTTTTCATATTTGCGGAGACAAAATGACGATTTTCTCCCTTCTTAATCGGTAAGAAAATGAAACTTGTTTACCCGTAAATGGCGGAGAGAAAGTCTTCACTTTCTTACCTCTACCTAGGGCAAGAAACTAGGCGGACAATCATGAAAAGTTTTATTCATGCCAATGGAGAGATTTCACATTCCTATTCGAGTGAAGCTTGTAGCCAACGCAGATAAAATTGCAGTCTCGAGTGGTTCACTCAAAATGGAATGTTAGATTTTCTCCTTTTTGATTACATTTTTGTAATTTCTGCCCAAGGGAAAAACATGAAAAACTTAATACACAACTCTAGGCTTTCTTGTTGTGTAAATAACAATGAATAAAGTGGATCAATTTCACATGATTCGTCACCACCGGATTGACCTACTATTCGAAACGGCTTAGGTTGTATGAGATACTCTTTTAAAATCAGCACAATTGATTTCTCCTCTGAAATTTTTAAAGTAGCGACAATCTTTATTGCATTGTTGGGTTAACCGATTAACCGGTTTTGAATCGTCGGTTAACCGATTACAAAATTGCTCGATTAACCGGTTAACCGATAACCGTTTTGCAATCACTAGACGAAACGAACGGATTCATTTCTGTCAAATCTTGAGATTTGAATTTATCGTTAGTGTTTAGCGTTTTTGTTGGGTTTAGTGATTGTAATCTGACGCTCTCTAATAACTTGTTTTCGTTTACACGAAATTAGCTGAAATTTATAGGTTTTGGAGTGGGATATGTTGCAATGATGTCTTGTTAATATTGCTTCATAAAAGCTTTTACTGACTGAAATATCAGCGATTGCGTAAATCTACAGCCAAAAAAATCCGCACAAATATTCGCAAAATACACTAAAGTGAATTTTGGTTAATCCGAAAACAGCGATAATTGCAAAATCTGCTGCCACAAATGTATCAGCTCGATAAAATGAATGTTTGTGTGTCGAAGAATCAAGTGTGCCGCGAAAAAATGAGTCCATCTAACACGAAGATACACTTTGAAGATTCACTGAACATTTTCAGGTGCACTCATTAAGCCAAAGGGCCAACATATTTTTTCCAATGACATAAAATCGAACGAGGAATGTATTAAGGGCTCATTTTATTGGACGCGATGCGAATCGTATCGCGTAAGGTTTGTGTGAAAGCTCAACTTGACAAAAAAAATGTTTGTTCTGTCAAGTTGAGCTTTCACACAGACCTTACTCCAATATAATGAGTTCTTTAGGCTCACAAATATTTATTATTACTCGAACCTGACTGCTATCGACATGTAATATTAGGAGAAATCACTAAACTAGTTTAACTATTCGTTGACCAAATTTTATGAAAGGTTTTTCTCGGTTAAATAAAAGTTTCCAAACATGGAAGTGTACATCATTTCTACTTTAAACAGTTTTATTCAGAACATACGTCTGAATGCCCTTGACAAATGTCAATACGAAGAACTTGGCAAATACTAAAAGTCTTGATTATTATGGGGCAAACATGCGCAGTTTGTCAAAAATGTTTGCTATCATGAAACTTATCGCTAAGCATCGATAAGATAAGTGTCGAAAAACATCTCTAGGGACATACTTTTGTGCAAATACTAGTCATTTACACTAAATTTATCTTGTTTGGTCTGACACAGTAACCAACACAAAAAGTTTTAGGGGAAGAGTGACAGTCAATTCGAAATTGTTGATAGGAGTTCAATGTATTTGATCCTCCACACTTCTATCGGTGAGGAACGCAAAGAATATTCGAAAATACATATTCTTCTGTCAAAAAAAAAACAGAAATCGTTTTATGCATGGCATCGTTGAAAGACAAATGAGTTTTTCACGTTTGTGCAGGTGTTTTTGGCGGCACTTCGACGATACTTCGGTCAGTAACAACTTTAATGAAGCAATATTAACAAGACATCATTGCAACATATCCCACTCCAAAACCTAAAAATTTCAGCTAATTTCGAGTAAACGAAAAAAATTTATTCATTTTCAAAGTCATCCGGATGTTTTCGCAACCGTCCCTTTAGGGCAATCAAGTGTACGGCCGTTATTTCTTCAAATCCCCAAGAGCATCTGAGATGTTTCCGTTCAGTTCAGGGCCGGACACGCATAGCACGCATTATTCAGTAATACGCCACCGATCCATCTTGAGCAAATCACTGACGCAATTCGCGTTTGGCTTTGGGAAAAAGCGGTGCGTGAGCAGCTCTTTCATACGATTCTCAGCGTTTCATATACTTCCGTAGCACCCAGTCTCTTAGTACTTTCACGCATAGTGATGATTGGTAGAAATTGTGTGAGTGTGAACTGATTGCTCAGTCCCATACAGTTTACTTAATCCCTTCAGAACGTTACCCAAAATAAACCCTGAGGCCCAAAAATCATATAAAATCGTACAGGACTGTCGTTACATCCGGTTTTTTACGCAACCAATCTTACAGAAACACATCGCCAAATGTTGGCATTATTTTTCAATTGAAGTTCTGAATTTTTTGTTCTCATGTTAACCAAATGTTTGCATTTACTGAATGGTTTATTAATGGAATGGAAGGAAAAAAAACAATATTTCTCAAGTCAAAAAGTTGTTTTTTTTCTGCGAGATCGTAGAATTATTGAAACCAAAACATGAGGTCATCTTAATTTGCAAAGCTCTTTTTTTGCTATGAATTTTGAATGAGGATGTTCGATTTTCGAAAGTTTTGCCTTCGACATGCTGAATTAGTAACGATGTAATACAACGAAATTCCATTGGTCCATATTTTCATCCCTGCTTACCGCTCATACCGTATACTGTACACGTAACAACATAGAGTGATACAAATTAATGTTGTGTTGAAAGCACACACGATAATTTATAAAGTTCCGTTGGTATTGTCGTTACTACCAGTTATGCATGATTAATACGCACCGTATAACCAGAAATTAGAATTATGTATTTGACATTATGTATCGTTGTCACGAACTACTAAAGTAATCGTCAAAATTATCTAAACGCTATTGAGTTATTCTGGGCCTTTATCATTCGGTTGTAATGAACTGATAAATAGATTTTATTCAGATTTTATAGGTAAAAATGGCAAGGGATCGTGCTTCAAGATGACTAAACTTTCAAAAGTCAAAGATTGCAAAGGAAAATCTTTCTGAGAAATTTTTTTGTGGTTCCTAACTCACCCCAGACATCTAAGAAAAACTTTACGATTCCACATTCCAAAGTTTTCAGAAAAATTTCCGTCTAATTATCCAGCTGTTGGTAGAAGTTAAGTCGCTAAGAATACACTTTTTAACAACGTCGTAATAATCCGACAAATTTAAACAACAACAAGATACGCTACAGCAGGACATTGAATAAAATTAAATTAATGGGAAATATCAAAAGCATATGCTTGTGTTCCCACGTTTAACAAGTTAGCAATCAAAAGGAATAATAAAACAATGTCAACGAATTAGTACCCGGTATGAGTTGTATCCGGTGTGTGGCAAATAATCCCATTTCAGTGAAATATAAACTGTTCAAGGACAGATGAGTAGTGAAAGTGACGGCACCGACTCGTCGGATCAATTTAAGGTGAGAAATGTAACAATTCCTTCAGTAAAATGAAAATTCTACACTGAATGCTTCGTGGTTTGTCGTTCGCATTTCAGAAAGGTTTCAACAGTGATATTTGCTACACTTTTACTCACTACCTGAGTAACAAGACTCGGAAAACTGGCAAGTAAATGCTTTCAAATAAATGACTTTCTAGAAATTAAAATCCCCGCAGGATTTTTTGACGGATGATTGATTGTCAAAACTTAGGAGTTTTGAGGTTTTTTTTTTACGGAATGTGATCAGATCTGCTCTGTAGTCATTTTCTTCGTACATCAATAACCAAAGTAATAACTTTAGCAACGCCTCAATTGAGTTGACTCCCTACAGTTTTGTGTATGCGGCAGAATTACACGTCTTCCAACAAAATTTGCCGCATTATCTAGCCTCAATAGCCAATTGGATAAGCGTTATTGAAACTTTGAGACTGCCTTTGTGCACTAACCAACTTTTACCATTGTTCTTCAATCGGAAAAGGTGCATAAGGTCATCTTCACTGCGTTGAAAGAAGAGAAAAAAAAGGACAAAACCATTCAGTCATTACACACTTGAGTCAATAGGGCTCATTAAGTATATACATTTCTACGAGCATCTATCTGAAAATATCCGCTATCTACTCTAAACATTTCAATATTTATTTGTGTAAAAAGATTTTTAGGTTTTTTTCGACTGTAACAACCTAGACCACACACCAATGGTAAAATTCGTTTCTGTTTGAAGAATGAAATTCGAAAAAATAAAAATTACCTGCGGCATATTTTTATTGAATTATTCAAAAGATGCATAATATTTCATAGCTTGGCACATTCAGAACTACGGTGAAATGTTTATTACATTATGCAATGGTCCTATCGTTGCAATTAAATGAAAATATATTTTTTTTTCATATTTTTGTATCTCATAAAGAAAAAACAATAAATTACTGAGCATCGTGAGGAAGTTGGTAACTACATGAGGTGATAAATTTTGTGATAAGAGCCAAGAACTGTTATTTGAACGAGTGTATCGTTTATATTCCGAACCGTAGGAGAGTTATCGAGTCGGAATGCTTTAAAATTGACGCCTCGAAAACAAAAGATACTTCTGTAATTTCTCCATGTATTGCCTCACATCTGATCAGGCAACACCAAATAAGTTTCAACTGTTTCGTCGGGGACAAAGCATTAAATTTGTATGGGGAAACATTGTTTTTTGCGAATTAATCATTTTCTGTATTTAATTAGGCGGACCAAATGAATGACGATGAAAGTTCATTTAATGTTACTTTAAAATAACTCACTTGGTCCGCTTTATACAAAACACAAAATCAATAAATCACTAAAAACGAATTTCTTCCATACAAATTTAATGTTTTGTCACCGACGGAACAGTTGAAACTCGAGGCGCTCTCAGCTGTTTTGTGGCGAGTAGGAAATGGAACCCGGTTTAAACCGAACCGGTTTTCCGGTTAGTCGGGCGATTTTTGGCATGAAAAAAATGCGGTTTTTCGGTTTACCGGTTTTGGTATTTTTGCGCCGAAATTTTAAATTATCATGAAAAAAGTACGCACTCATTTTGGTTATCACTCTTATCATCTCATCTCCTTTTAGCAACCCTTGTTGTTGTGTCAGATTTTAAACAATGGACAAGAAAATAAAATTATGATTTGACGTGTCATAAATTCCTATGGTCAAAGAAATATTTATTTCTTTTCTACAAGCCAAATTCATTTCTTACTTTCATTATTGGCTGCGTAGTATGGTGGCCAAGGCTCAACGTGCAACGAGGGAAAGGTTGAAAGAAGTTCAGAGGTTAGCGTGTGTGTGTGCCACGGGTGCCATGAAGACGATGGCAACGGCGGCCCTGGAAGTGCTACTGGCAGTGCCACCTATCGATATAGTAGTGAAAGCGAAAGCTTTCGCAACAGCAGACAGGTTGAGACAAAATGGCTGGTGGTCTCCAGGTTTCAAGACCGGGCATGGGAAGATCAAAAATATGATCTCTGATCATATCTTTGACATGCCGCGGGACTCTATGACACAGAAACTGAGTTTCGAAAGAAACTTTGAAGTGGCCACGCTACCCGAAAGTGAATGGGTCAGATTCACAGACGGGTCGAAGACAGGTGAAGGGACCGGAGCCGGGGTATATAACCCGAGGACGGATACCGGCACCTGGATTCACCTGGGAAGTCTATCCAGCATCTTCCAGGCGGAAACTTCAGCAGCTCTTTTGGGAGCTCGAGAAATTCTGCCAGAAGGACTGAATGGCGAAGACGTGATCGTGTGCACTGATAGTGAATCAGCAATAAAGGCGCTGATATCACCCATTGTGACTTCTAAATTGGTGGAAGAATGTAAGGGCTACTTGAACCAGATAGGGCTGAGCAATCGAGTCAAACTGGTTTGGGTGCCTGGGCACTCCGGAGTGAACGGTAATGAGAAGGCTGATAGGCTGGCAAAAACCGGCTTAACGGTAATCTCATACGGACCTGAACCTCACATCCCCATCCCGAATTCGCTTTGTGCGATAGCGGTGAAGGACTGGGTGAGGGCGGAGCATAGAAAAACTGGACAGCGTACGAAGGAGGAGTGCATACCGAGCATTTCTTCCCCACTCCGAACGAGAAATGGACTAAGGAGCTCCTGACGATGGGCCGGGATCGCATAAGAAGGGTAGTTAGTGCGACGACCGGACATTGCGGACTCAACAAGCACCTCACGAAGATGAGAATTTCAGGTGACCCAGACTGTTCCTGTGGCTTAGAAGAGGAAACGGGCTTTCACGTTATATGTGAATGCCCTAAATTCCATCAACTAAGACTCAGGACACTAGGCGACTACGTCGTGCACCCTTCCAAAGTGGCCGAGCTAGGGCCTATCATATTAGACAGGTTCCTGGTCGGCACGCAAAGGTTTCAAGGGTCACAAGATCTGTGTTCCAGACCACGAAAGTGATCGTCCCAAACTGATAAAAATCTAAAAATCTACTTTCATTATTAATTTTCATACGAAATGGATTTAGAATTCGGAGAACACCCGAAGGGTAAACAAGAATCTAGTATTTGGAGTTTCTTCTTAACAAATAAAGATATCCCTCGATCATCCAAAACAATTCGAAAGCATGTTTTGAATTACGCAGAGCAAATTCATGAGAACACCATAGCAAGATACTACCAACTGAAATCCGAAGGCAACAAGTTCAGCATTTCTTCAGATGAGTGAACATCTTTACGAAATAGAAGATATATCAACGTCAACGTGCATTCAACGATAGAAACGTGGAGTCTTGGACTGGGTTGCGGCCATGGCAATTTACCTGCAGAAAAAGTATAGGAATTGATTCCCCGATTTTCCTAATTTACCCGATGAAGTTTTGGTTTGATTTACTTTTTTTCTTGCATGGTCATCAGATCGTAGAACTCATCGATGAAAGACTAGTCAATTTTCATCCTTTTTCGGATATCGTAAACGTAACAACGGATGGACCCAATGTTATGGTAAAATCTGGTAAACTATTTGATGCTGAGCATCAATTGTGCATCGTACATGACCTTCAATTATCAGTGATAGAAGTTTTATACAAAAAGCAACCGAAACAACGAATGTCGACGAAAGCATCGCAGATGTCATAAGTGATTTTTCGGAAGCGGACAATGAAGACAATGATTCTTTAATCATTGACAACGGTGAAACGGACGAGCCTAACGAAATTATCGACGACGTCCATTTGCCCCAACTTATCGCCGAAATACGGATTGTGGTAGTCGCTTTTCGGCGATCGCCTACGAAAAACGATGATGTCCTACAAAAGTACGTCGTCGAAGAGTTCGGCAAAAATATTCAGTTGTTTTTGATTGCAAGACCCGATGGAGTAGCCTTTTCCTGATGCTCGAGAGATTTGA
Organism: Pseudolycoriella hygida; assembly: GCA_029228625.1. Lineage (NCBI taxonomy): Eukaryota > Metazoa > Arthropoda > Insecta > Diptera > Sciaridae > Pseudolycoriella > Pseudolycoriella hygida. The sequence goes on from CM055406.1 coordinate 127,063,907, forward strand.
CAAACAGAAAACCAGCGTGTTGAAAGCGTTGATTGATGTTAAATCAAAAGTAACATTCTCGGAGGAAGAATTGCCAATGGTTAAAACGTTAATCGAAATTCTTCTGCCTGTCAAGCTAGCTGTGGAGGCTTTGTGTGGAGAAGATGCAACTCTTCTCACTGCAAATACAACGCTAAAATTCTTACTCAAAAATGTTGTTGGTGAAAGTGTGCTACACTTTTACGTCCTACGGCAAATAAACAACAACAACAAAAAGTGAGCTACACAACAGAATGAGACAAGCTCTCGTACGGCGGATATCTGAACGACTAACCAATATTTGTCGAAAGTTGCACAATACATTCATAGCGGTACATATGCAGATGCAAGTCTGGGCTTGCCAAAATTCTCTAAAGAGAAATTGGTGGACACCATCATTCAATTTTCAAATCCACCAGACCTGGTCACGATTAGTACAGAAAGTGACGCGAACGAATCAGATCGCAATGAAACAACTGCTACGTATGGCCCACTTACTTTGAACGAACAGCTGCAACAAGCTATTGGTAACTAGGAACCGAAATTTTGCGAGTGACGAATCATACTGTGTTTGAAAATAGAGGTGGCCGATAGAGATGAGCGGGTCGACCATTTTTCGAAACCCGACCCGATTAAAATTTTCGAAACCCGAACTGTTTCAAAACCCGACCCGGACCGAACCAGACGCTCAAGTTTTTCGAAACTCACAACCCAAATTACTTCGAAACAAAAATTATTTCAAGGCCCGACGTCTGCATTCTTCACGGTCCTTAGACTAAAAGAAAATTCGTGTAATGTAAGATGATAAAATTTAGACGAGTTTTGTTAAATATAAAAAGTCAATAAAGGATCCGGACCCGAATTAAATGATACAAAAACCCGACCCGGACAAAACCCGACCCGTTCAAATTTTTCCAAACCCGAAACCCAAACTGTTTCCAAACCCGGCCCGGACCGAGCCCGACCCGATTAAAATTTTGGAAACCCGAAAAAAACAATTCGGGTTCGGGTTTTTCGAAGTTTCGGGCCACCCGTTCATCTCTAGTGGCCGAGGACAACACTTGGAAGCCCTGTATACTTATCTGCCAACTGTCAAACAAACAAGTGTGGATTCAGAACGGGCATTTTCGAATGGCGGTCTTATTTGCACCAAAGTTCGTTGCAGATTAAGTGACGAGAGCATTGACGCTCTAGCATTTTGAAGATCTCACTTTCAAAAAATCAGAGATTGATTGATATTTAATTTTATTGTCTACTATCCGCTAGTATCCGCTTAATAACCCTCGTTAAAAAACCAAAACGTTATAATAACTACTTATTAAGTACAATCACAATACACGGAAAATCACAATTAGAATCAAATCAAGATAATACAAAAACAAGCAAAAGTAAGAAAACAAAAAATTAACATAAAATAAAGAATGCAAAAAATTATAAAAATTGTTAGAAAAGGTGTCATCAAATGTTGAACCAAAGGGATGGCGTCGTCAAAACAAAAATAAAAAAAAAATAATTAGAACATTGACGATTAAGTGACAAGAGCATATCAAGATCTCATTTTCAAAAAATTAAGAGTTAATTAAATTAATAGTATTGGTTGCTACGAAATGTTGAAAGTCAAAAAACAAAATACAGAGAAGTATTTGATTTGAAGAAATTTCGCTTATCCGGTTTTCTAAGTGAACAAAACCGAAACCGCGGTTTTGAAATTTAGGCCCGGTTTCGATTCCATTAAAACGATGTTCATATATGCCTTGTGAGTAAAGCAGTGAGTAACTCTTCACTCTGAATAAAATGTCATAAGTGTTTCTCGCTTCCTCACACACCACCTATTTATTTGAAAGCCATCAAAAAGTCATTACCGGGACTAATGCAAACGTACTGTCATCATGAATCAGAACATCACCTGTCACTTTAACATTACATAAATACTCCCATAAGTCGATAACTGCGAGTAATGGATTCTGAATGCATTACAAATCTTCTCCATTCTCGTTCAATCCGATAGAGTAAGTGTTCGCCACGGATCAATTTATAAAAAAAAAAGAACCCGAACGTAAATGCCTAATTTCCGCGAGTGTGGGAAAGCAAATTAATTTACGTGTGATGGCAGATTTTCCCTGTAGGGCACGCAACAAAAGCATTCAAAACTGACTACATTTCATTCGTTCAATTAAACGACATTTTTTTGTTCGAATGTAATATTTATGCACTTAAAAACATTGAGCAGTTGCCAAAAGAAAAAAGAAAGAGAAATGGAAATATGAGAAAAAGGAAATATAAATATTATTGCGGATTCTTTTTTTTATTCTATGAATTTTAAAAATCGAAAAGATGAATTTGTTTTTTTTTTTTTTTTTTAATTTATCTTTAACAACATTTTCTTTGTTGTTGCTTTTGCATTATATGCACGTTGTGTTCTTATCATATTTTTTATGTCTTACGTTTTCTAATGCATGCGTATTAAATTTTCATTGTTTTTTTTTGTGTTGTTTTTAAATGATTTTAAAATTAATTGTGAACCTACTTCCTATGTTTCAAGTCGGCTGTAGATGGTGTAGATGGGATTATTCCATTGTGTGTTAGACTGATTTGAAACAGCTGTACCACGCCCGGCAATATGCGCAAAATCGTAAAATATGCTGCCGGCCATCTTGGTTCACGTTAACTGTCATGGGGGGTTATCTATGCATTAATATATAATTTGCATTAAAAAGATGTTTTTCGATTATTTCTTCTTTTGCCATCCGGATGTTTCTTCTTTCTTTTTCTTTTTTTACGAATTCATAACGTTCACATTATCATTTCATTTTTATTCTCTCTGATACGTAACACCCAATACGATTTTTTTTTTTTTTTGTTCACAACACAATGTACGTTCGGTTTTGAATTTGCATTTAAATACAAACTATTTTTATACACACGAAAACCCTTCGACTGTTATTTCATTGGCGTTAATTGAAACACGCTTAGAAGGTCCTATGGTGGCAATTCTAATTTTATGTTACTTTATGAGAAAATACGACGAATGACAATAAAAAGATCGGAAAATGAAAATTATTTCACAAAATGAATTTTATTCTTTGGATTTTAGAGCACTAAACATTTTTTTTATGATTTTCTTTTTCTTAAACTTTACATTCTCATGCCACACAAACGATATTTGATTTGTTTTTTAAATTGTCTTTCTCTATTTACCTTTCTTTTTTTTAATTTGTTGTTTCTTAATTACCTTTTTTTATTTAATTAATACTTTAATTAATGATGGTTGGAATAAATCTACTATCACATTTAAATGCAACGGAAACAATGTTG
>CM055406.1:127077797-127103430 GCA_029228625.1 Pseudolycoriella hygida
TAAAATGATTTGGCATTCAAATAACCCATGAAAAATGACTTTCAGTTTTTTCATTTTCAGACTTATCAAGAAAATGTATGAAAAAACCCGAAAAAATCTCATTTTCATCACTTTTTTCAAAATTTCTCCAGTGAAAAATTTTTCTTTTTATTGTTTCTGTTTACCACGGTATCCCAGAAAGACAATCAAGAGAGAAACCCAATGTGCAAGCACTTTTCATTTAAATCGGTTAAAACCCACCGTGTTTTCTCACTGCCATTGGCAAAACAACAACTGGTGGCAACAACATCTAGTCATCAGTGGCAAAATTCCTTAACCCAACCAGCAATACAAAATCGAACGGAACAATTCATAAGAATTGATTCCAATCGAACTCAAAAAAAAAAAAATAAAATATAAAATCAACCTTAAGTTTTCGAGGTATGTCGTAGAGCAACTTTTTGTTCTGAATGTTATTCCACATCATATAAAAATAACTCTGATCGACACCACCACTCCATTATAATTGCCTAACTCAGCAATTTTTGCGACAAAGCGACAAAGCAAAACTGATAATGCACAATTTACAACTATGAAGTATATTACAAAAAGAGAAAAGACCATCGAACAGAAATCAACAATAATAGATTTCATGCTTGCTAAGAAAACGAGTCATTACCGTGTTACGAATAGTTGCACGACGAGCCGCCAGCATGAATGCTATTTTGTCATGTTGTAGACGGGTCGTTGAAACCACCAAAACAAACTATCTACATTTTGTAATAAATTTTACATTAAATAATTATGTAAACAAAATCAATTTGGAATCCAAAAATCATGGCAATATCGTTTGTTGAATAATTGAATGATTTTATTTTCGTGACGTCATTCACACTCACTCACATACTAAGCTAACTAACATCTTCTGCAAAGTTTTCATTACTGTATCCTAAGCAACACAACAATGTGTTATTTTCCAGGCTGAAAACATGTTCAGCAAAATCAACGTACCCATCTACAACATGACAAAATTAATTTCTTTTTCTCTTCATGTTAGACTTTCACTAATTTATTTTTGAGACATTTCATGACACGTAAGGACCGACTGCAAATTGCGATTCACAAGTGATTACCGTGGATCTGATTAGAGTACAAAAGGCGAATCTAGAGACACAAGGAGCTGAATAAGGCACTGCCTTTGCATGAGTGGAAATAAATATTATTGGACCCGAACGAAATACAAAGGTCCTATACGTTTACTACAAACAATTTTGTTTGAGATGGGAGTCGTGGGAATGCATCTATTATCGTCTAGAGATGACGAATCAGCAATAAAAAAAATGTCTGTCTGTGTGTCCGCCCGTCTCCACTTTTCTTTTCAAACGGTTCAACCAATCAGCCTCAACTTTTTTCCCTGAAAGATACATACCTCCCATGATTCAAGTTCGAAGATGATCCTTTGGATTCTATGAACACTATACGGGCCTTGGGCCTTTCATAAGAAACTGGACACTGAGACTGCGGGAAAGGGCCTTTCCAAATGGATGATATTTAATGTTCAGGTATCGAATTTAAAAATTGAAGTTTTCATTAATTGCTTCTATAAATTCTACAGTTACTTTTTCTCAGCACAAAAGCTATCCTTTTTTAAGGAATTCAAGGACGTTTACAGTAGACTTTCGAACGATTCTCAAATGGCCTACAAATTAAATTTTTCAAAAGACAAATAAAGTTTTGTAAAAATTATTGCTAGCGGAAACGCCACTGTGGTACAGCCGATTTGGACAGAAATCGAATATAAAAAAATAAGAAGAAAAGTGTCAATAACAAAAATAAATGGTTGTTGATTTCAGATTTTTGCGAACTTCGATTATTCTAATGATTCATAAAATATCGGACGAAAATCATAATATTTTAAAATCTTCTTTCCTTCGATATGATGCCTATATTAAGCGCTGAAACTTACCAAAAAGCATCTCTCAAAACCGTCTACAAAAATGTCTCTAAACTGCCTTCAAACCGTCTTCAAACAGTCGACGACTTAGTAAATTAGTGAAGTAAATTACAATATGTGATGTGATTGAAAGCAGTCGATCCCGTGACGATCATCACGGGATCGACTGTTTTAAATCATATCAATTATCGTAATTTTCTTCCAAGAACTATTGGTTTTATGGGACAACTCGTTAGATTGCATCGTAATCTCAATATTAATTTTTATTTATATGCTAAAAATGCAAAAATTTTCTTCTAAAACTCAATTTAACGTTGAAGACTTTTTACCGACGCCCTCAAAAAGCACTTTGAAGGCGCCTTCAACGACTAGTCGTCGACTGTTTTAGCGACTGTTTGAAGGCAGTTTGGAGACGTTTTTGTAGACGGTTTTGAGAGATGCTTTTTGGTAAGTTTCAGCGCTTAATATGTTCATCATATCGAAGGAAAGAAGACTTTAAAATATTAATTATGATTTTCGTCCGATATTTCATGAATCATTAGAATAATCGAAGTTCGCAAAAATCTGAAATCAACAACCATTTATTTTTGTTATTTTTTTAATTTCGATTTCTGTCCAAATCGGCTGTACCACAGTGGCGATTCCGCTAGCAATAATTTTTACAAAACTTTAAGTGTCTTTTGAACAATTTAATTTGTAGGCCATATTTGAGAATCGTTCGAAATTCTACTGTAAACGTCCTTGAATTCCTTGAATAAGCAATGCATTTTTGTTAATAAAATCAGATTTGTTAAAACCATAATTTTTGTGAGTGTTGATTGTAAAAATATTTGGTTATACTCAAAAATGTTTTTATGTGTTCTGTTTACCGAGTATTTTACTTGTTCAGGTTGAAAATATTTTGTTGAGCAAAAGCAATAAACTTTTGTGCTCAAAAATATTTTTGGTTTTGCGTTCAGAAGTGTGTTCTGTGAACGTCTGGGGTCACCAATTTGTAGTGAATAGGTAATTCTATTCTACAATTGAAAGAGAGATGTTTCCTCATTCGAGATTGAAACAATACGTGTCTCAGGGTTTTGAGGAAATATGTCTCAATCCTTGACTTCTAGAATTGGGAGGGATGACTCATATTTCTAGAACTATGAGAGTTACAAAGTTGCTTCCAAAGGCAAAGTTGCAGAGATTTAATTTTTAGCGAACGCGTGTCTCACCGTTTTGAGGAAATATGGCCCTCGGGATATGGCCACTTCTACAATTGGGAGAGATGATTCATATTTTTAGAACTGTGAGTCTTAGAAATTTACTTCCAGGGAGAGAATACATGTTTGAGGGTTTGAGGAAAAATGGATCTAATCCCGTGATTTAGTCACCTCTAGAATAGGGAAACTATTTACCGTCTGTTTTTGAGAAATCGGTAAACGGTAAATACCGGTTTATGGCAAAAAATTACCGGTATAAAACCGGTAAGATTTCTTATTTTTAAAGTAATTTAATTTGAATTGACACTTATTAAAGACATAATATACATACAGAAATTGGAATTACCAAAAAGTATTTACATTTTACCGAAAGTTTAATCCGCATTTACTTTAAACAAATTCATTTTATACCTTAAAAAAAAGAGTTTTACCTAAAGGTAAGTCCATTTTACCTAATGACAATTGCCAAAAAAAAATTCATTCTTATCAAAAACTAAATCTGTAACTTTTTTTTGTTTGTAGATCTTGTACTTAACTTTTTAGTACAAAACACTTTAAAATTTAGTAACTATAAAATACTATCTCTACAGTGATAATCTCTACCAGAGAATTATATGTAGACCAAACTCGTAGACGTTTTGCACCACCCAGGCCGTCCCTTTTTACTATGACGTTCAACACCACCCAGGCCGTCTTATTCTACTTAATCTGGGGGAATATTCTTCCTAGTCCGCAGACACCAGATTTACTACTTGGTTGTTGTTTCTCTTTTATCTGGGGGAATATTCTTCCTAGTCCGCAGACACCAGATTTACTACTTAGTAGTTGTTTCTCTTCTATCTGGGGGAATATTCTTCCTAGTCCGCAGACACCAGATTTACTACTTAGTAATGAAACTCACAACTGTTCGTATTCGAATGATTTATTTCAGGAAAAAAGCAACATATTTATACGGAAAAAATCCTCACTTCATGCTACGTTAAAATTTAAATATACTATATTTACAATAGAATTTACAAATTGAAAAATGAAGTATTTTCTCCAAAAATTATTCGGAGTTCAACATGAAGTATTTTTTTTTATTTTAAATTTGAAGTAAAATTTTCCGAATTCAACAGTAACACACTTTTACTTTATCGAAGTGTCAGTACACTAATTTGAAAGTGTCAAAAATTTAGGACAAATTGAGGACAAATTAATGGCATCACCAATTTTGCTCAAATTTATACCATTTTCAAAAAAGCGATTTTGAGCTTTTTGGCGTTTTAGTACACCTCTATATTTAGGACCCCAAGGTAGGACAAATTTTTTTTTGTGTCGGACGCATAGGACAAATTGAGGACAAATTATTTGTGTAGATAAAATAAAAATCTGGCTCGACGGCTACACATTTGTAGCAGCACCGAGTTGATGTTACGAAAAGACTCGAACATATTTAAGTAAATATTGCCTTAAATCTTAAGTGTTTGAAATTATGTCCACATTAAATTGTATTGGAAATTGCCGAGAGGGCAATATTGAAAAACCCGTCCGAAGAAACGATGTACAAAAAACCTTCCGAAAGTACAAAGTACACATACTTCCATATACAAAATGTTTCCCTCAATTTGCTCTGCAACATAGCAAAAAAAATTTTTTTTTTTGCTAGGGCCAACCCTAGAACAGACCTGAGGTCCACTTCAGCCCTAAGCACAGGCACCGGACCCAAATTTGTTTTCGAATATAATTCGGTACTCAGATAATTGAATAAATAGAAAAAGAATCAACAACATCAGTTAGGATTTATCCAATTTATTTAAGCAAACACGTTGGGCCCTAGTAGGAACTCAGTTTTAGGGTCCTGACTGAGTCCAAGGGTTTCTAATCAAAGATTTTCTGCCATAAAACGGGAGACAGTTCTAGACCTTTCGATCGGACGAGATTTACTCGGGTTAAGTACAAAAAACATGTAGAGCGCTAGCAGAGGCTCGTTTTCAGCGCCCTAGCTATATCCTAGGGTCCAATCTCAAAAAAGTTTCTACTGCAAATAGTAGGGCTTTCATAGACCTGTCGATTAAAATAACAATTATGAAAATCGGAAAAGATTTACTAGAGTTATGTACATAAAACACGTTGGGACATAGCATAGACTCGTTCTTAGTGCCCTAGCTAAGTCCAAGGACTCAAATTTAAAAAAGTGTCTTCCATAAATTGTCGGCCATGCCCAGATCTTTCAAAGAAAAAAAAAAAAATTTATGACAATCGGAAAAAATTTACTCGACTTATGTACAAAAGACCAGAAACCACTTAAACGGCCCTAGCTCAGCGACCCTTGGGCCGACAGTGCCCAGATACAATCCCATAAAAGATATTTATGCAACGCCATTGTGAAAAGTGAACTTTTTCATGCATCGTTTCGGTGACGTTAGAGAGGTCGTTTTATAACTGGTTTTACTTTTTATAACTAGTGACAAAAAGTAACTTATTATCACTCATTTGGGTGATAAGAAGTTACTTTTTGTCACTAGCGATAAAAAGTAACTTTTTATAATTGATTTGCGTGATGAAAAGTAACTTTTTATCACTCATTCAAAAGTTCACGTTTCACAAGTTGTTGCATAAACTCTTGCATGAAACACGTTGCGAAATTTATTGTTTTTGTCACACGATGTGGTTATCCAACTCGCTTCGCTCGTTTGATAACTTCACATCTAGTGACAAAAACAGCTCCATTTCTCAACTAGTTGCATAAATAACTTTTTGATTACCTTTCAGGGAAAAAAAGGTTTTGAAAATCGGTTGAGTGTTACTCAAGTTATCGCGGTGACAGACGGACGGACAACGTTTTTATTGTCATTCCAGGTCGAAATTGGGGTGGTTACAAACGTCGTGGTAAACGCAATAGACCCCTTTTCGAAGAACTTCGTTCTTCGCACGGGTCTAAACATTGGATTGTTTGCTAATTTCTATATTTAGATACGTTCGAGTCTTTTTGTAACATCTATTCTGTTTGCCACATCTATTCTGATACGTAAGGGTCTTTGGTTATGTTTACTATTATTCTAGCCACTGCTGCTGACTCGACTTTTTGTTCAAATAATGATTTTATCGGACCAAACGATAACCAACGCATCAAATAAACAAATAACCGAATCTAGGACCTGTGTTTCAAGATCATTGAACTGAACATCCTAATCTGATAAACCTAAAAATATTGGACTCTGCTAATTGCTGACTATCGATCACTTTCCGGGGGACTAATGGGTAAAATATGTAAAGAATTTTGGTTAACACTCTCATTGAACGTTGCTTTTACCAAGAATGTCTGAACAAACACAGAAATAAATAGTTACATAAAACATTTGTCTGTGAATCTTATTTAAATTTGATAATTTGGCAAAAAGATTTTTTTGCATGTTAACTTAACCCAATTAACATGTTAATCTAATTTGTATGCTATCTCATTCGTGAAATTTCAAAATATCAAAAACCTGCCGACGAAAACAACATCTCGTTGTGTGTATTTTCGGTGGGTGTTTTATTCGCATTTTAAACTAGAAAATCTACTTTCTTCAGACGTTTCTTTGGATTTGGCTTTTTTCTTCAATACAATCCGTTCAAAAATTCTTTTTAGTCATAAACCTTGGTATGAGATGGTTTTTAATTTTTTTTAGCCATTAAAAGAATGTTTAAAATGGTTACCCGATCTGCGGTTTTGCTTTAAAAATATATTTGGATTTCTCAGCGTAAAAACTTTTATTTTTTATTTTTATTACAGCGCATGTAACATCACAATAGATCGGTCTGTCTTAAAACCAGCAGCTACACTATGCGGTTATTAACACGTTGGAAAAAATAATTATATCGACACCTTCTTATTACAAAAATAATTTTCATGCAAGGTTTCATAAGAACAGTCATTCATTTTATCTTCAGTTGTCTCTAGCCATTTGAACGAACATTTCAATTTCAGTGGGAATTCATGATGGGATGGGCATGTTTAGACTAAGTGACAGTTTTATCTATTAATTAGTTTAATTTACCAATCTAAATTAAAGATGAAACACTGTAGCATGTGTTGATATTTTTCTCTTGTGTATCAAACCAAATTAGGTAAATAGCCGCTACGGTCGTTCAGGGACAGTGATGCATATACCAACATTCCATTTCGGTTTCATTGCAGTTGGGTTTTTTGGGATTGCCGCCATTATGCAAGAAGCACTCAACTGTTTCGTATACTTTGACATAAGCCGAAAGGTTACGAAAAGATGATAAACCTTGAGAACGATAAACAAAATACATTTCGGCGATGGCCGTTTCCACTTTTTTATATTTTTTCCTCTAGGGTCGGGTTCGGTCCGGGTCGGGTTGTTGTATCATTTTATTCGGGTCCCGACCCTTTATTGACTTTTTATATTTTACAAAACTCGTCTAAATTTTATCATCTTACATTGCACGAATTTCGTTTTAGTCTAAAGTCCGTGAAGAATGCAGACGTCGGGCCTTGAAATAATTTTTGTTTCGAAGTAATTTATGTTGTGATTTTCGAAAGACTTGAGTGTCTGGTGCACCTTATGCAAAACTATTTTTAATCCAAATTACTGTCTTTGATATATTTCCGCAATAAAAGTTATTTAATGTAAATTGCAGATACCGTCATGTGTCACACAATATATTGCTGAAATGGTAATTTTTTCAGGTTATTGACAGTCATGCGGTCAAGTTTTAATTGAGTTGACTATATTGTGTTACTGCTATGGAACATTTTGTTTGCAAAAGTGATTCCGATGCACTTGCGCCACAATAAATTCTTTGCTACTCATTTTGCGAGTTTTCTCGTTGCTAATTTTCTGTTTCCTTTTGTTCGTGTTACATTCTTTCACAATTTGATGTTCAAAACCAATTGCTTTTTTATTTACCTTACCTGTCTGTTCCTTTGATTAATTCGCAATTTTCGTAATTGTTATTGTATTGCAATTGTTAATTAACTTTAGTGGCAGTACGAACCAGAAAGCCGATTTAAAAAGAAACAGACGGCAATTGGGATAATTTACTTTGAATTGAAGGTAATGAAACAATGGAAACTTTCATGAAAGCAAACGTTATTCTCATTATGGTTCCTCGTCTTCGTAGCAAGAATGTTGCAAAATAATTGATGGATTATCGAAAGTCATCAGAAATTTTTAGCGAAAATTCTTTTCTGAATCTGAATAGCTAGATTACGCTTCTTAGGAAACCTTTTGTGACCTTTAGACATTGGAAGGGTAGTTTTTTCCAATTCTGTTGGGAGTTTTTTTTGTTCGGATGCAGGGGGGACTCGTAGACATTTTTTAGTGTTGCCGCAGGGCGAAAAATAAAATTTCCGATTTGTCTGCGCAAATGTTTTTTCTGATTGTTTTTATAGGCTGGTCAAAGAATACGCACGAAATAATTAAAAATAAATGCATTTGGAACCTCCACGAATCGATTTCAATTTCGTAAACAAAGTCAAAAATTCGCCCTTAAAATTTTTGTTTTTAAACCATTTGAAATTTCAGAGCTGTCGTAACTATTAAGCCGCTACATCAGATAACGGCAAACATTTAAAATTATGGTCGGAGAATTGATTCAAACGACCGACGTGTGGGTTTAGTATTTAAAACGATTTTCAAAAAAAAGAAATGCTTCGTATATTAGTATCAGGATATTTACCATGTCTTACCATGTCTTTACCATGTCTTCGTATTATTTATAATTTCACAACAGTTTCCTACCTTCTTTTCCACCACAACATCCTTTTTGCACGACTAGTATGATTGAGGATGACGTCTACAAATGAAAATCATGGGTTTCTTATAGTCGTAAAATAAACTGAAAAATTATTGGACCCGTATGAAGCTCAAAGTTCTATACGTTTAAGTACGGAAGATACATTTATATCGTCCAGAAATGGCGAATCAACTATGGCAGCTAAAACGTTGCTTACAAAGGCAAAGTTGATGAGAATAGAGTGTGGTCTTTTTTTCTCGTTTATTTTTGGTGGTCAGATGACGCTTTAAAATTAACGTCTACGCAATGAAACAGTCAAGAATTCGTTTTTTATATTTTTGAACTTCATACGAAACGACCAAAAAATTTTCGAAAACTTTAGCGCTCGAAGAAATGTACCAGAAAATGTACTAAATTTAACGATTACCAACATAACAAAAAAGAAAAATTGTAGAAATACAAAGGATTCAGTCAGTGGGAGGAGTTAGCGGGGATTGACTCGGGATTGAGAACAAATTTCTTAAATTGACGATTAAAATAAATTTGAAACGACTTTTCGGTAAGATCTTAAGCAAATCTCATTTTTTTCAAGTGAACTTCCATTTAAAAATATAATTGTAAAACGACCCCACTCTATTACATTTTAGAGAACACGTGCTTCAGGGTTTTAGAGGAAAATGGCCCAGTCCTTCGATATAAGCTTTTCTAGATTTGAATGGTCTGAGACGTACTTCGGTAGAGCTTTTGACATTACCTTGGGTAATTTCTATGGATCTTTGAAATTCTTACAGTTATAAAAGAACAGAAAATGTTGGATTGTTTGCTTATTTGTATATTTAGATACGATCGAGTCTCTTTGCCACATCTATTCTGATTGGTTATGTTTCTCAATAAATTACATTACATTCATCAAATTTATTAGGTCCATTTCAGAAATAATAAAATGATAATTAATGATAATCGAATGATTGAGCGTTTTCGACCACTTTTTCGACCGTAACTTCGAAAGTTTTTGACTCATTGTGCCCTAATTCAATCCTTTAGTCACTTTTTCGATTACCTTTCAGGAAAGAACATCGGGAAAGTATTGTTCGGATTATCGTTGTGACGGACGGACTGACATCGTTTTTTGCAGATTTCTCTTATTTAGACCACAAAACAGAAAACTAACCAACTCCCCCCGGTTCAAAAATCGACTGGTTACAAATTTTGTGATAAACGCAATAACCCTTCTTCTAAACGGATATCGAAAGTGACTTAAGTCTTATCGTTGATGCCCACGATTGACCACAAAAGTTTCAATCGCACAATAGAAACGTCCTACGAATTTATTAATTTGACATCGTGACTTCGTGACTTCTTGCTTTCTTCTTAATGACGGCTCTGAAAAACTTCAAATGTCACCGATTTACAACAGCAACTTGTCAAAATGGCGCTCTTAAATGCTGTTTTTTGTAATTTTAAATCACTTTCTGGAAGTACTTAACATATATTTTTTTAATTAATTTTAACATATTCTTGCTTCGGGTTATGTAATCAATCAGAAAAAACATTTGCGTAAGGAATTTGGAGACTTTATTTTTGCCTTGAATCGTACTAGTGTAGAGTCATTCTCTGTCAAATCACTAAATCACGAAAATCGATAATTTTTTAATATGGAGTTAAACATAAAATACTCTCTTTGATGCCGACAATTTGAAACAAAAACTTATCAAGCTGATGCGTTGTATCTGGAGAAATTCCTCTTCTAAGTTCGAGGCTTTGGCCGTACATTAGATTTCTGGTCGAGGCGGACAACTGGCCTTGAAACACAGATACTATGATCCTTTGTTCCTTCCCCGTTACTCTTCTATCATTCCACCAAGTCATGTATTCTGTTTTAGTTAGATTCCCGCATTTAAATGTTCCCTTTTCAGAACGCATAGTTGTAACCGGTACGCCGAATAAGCCTCGTCGTCTGAGCACACGTACTACGATACATCTTCTAGCCTCCGGCACAAGCCGTACACGCCAAATGAATCTCGCTGTTTGGGCCCGGACATTACGATACATCTTCTAGCCTCCGACTTAACTATGCTTATTCTAAACGAGCCCGTAAATGCAGTGTATCACACACAACTGAAATACCTTTTTCTAGGGCATTTGTGTGAGCAACCATTAACCTGTTTGTTGGACCACATACTTAACGTTAATTCCGAACCACGCCTATATATTGTAGCTGCATATATAGGATTTCATCTGGTGTTCACTATATCTCCGCCTTAAGATAGACTCAGATATCTATACACAGAATTCATCGTGTATGGGTGACGTCATACATGTCGTTCTTCTGTGTACGGTTCGTTGGGGATACCAAACACCACAACTACCCATTTTTAAAAGTTGGGGTATGCTTAGGAACGTTACTTTCATGCTTTGGCTTGCAGTTAAAACGGCTGCAAACGCCATTTTATCTAAAGTCATCTTGACGTCGTAAAGTAGACCATGGAAAATATTTTTTATTTCAATTAGAAATTTTATTATGAGATGTATCTAGAGCCATCATTGGCGTACAATACTCGTATTTTATTTATAAAAATTATATCTTTCCTAAAGTATTGACTTTATTGAGAAACATTTTGAGAAGAATTTTAAAGGTTGAGCATAAGCATTATCAGAATAATCTCAATACCACACTAATGTATACTATGTTTTTAGTCCACCTGAGGTTTAATTACAAACGTAAGTATTTGTTGATATGTCAGAAAAATGCTATGAGTTATTGTATTCTCTGTTTCCTTTATTGACGCTTTTCTTCTTATTTTTTATGCTCGATTCATATATGACCAAATCAACTATATCATATAATCTCATTGATACATCTGCCTCTCTGCCGTTGTCTTTAGCCGGACTTGGAATAAGGAAGACGATAGACTTGGCACAGCCAGCTTACTTCTCGTCAGTATTTCAATCAGAAGACCTTTTGAACCATATTTTGGCTAAGACTCACCCTAAGACGCCTTTTCGATGTGAATTTATCGTCTATGATCAGTGAGTACCCTATCGAACTGACACCGGCCACAATAGAGCTGATAAAGGTACAGAGTTCTTGGGATAATTTTCGCTCCAAATCAATTTTTGAAGAGTTGCTATCATCAAGTGGTCCAACCGACCGGGCTCGACTACTGGCGTCATCCACAAAAACATCTTCTAAGTGGCTTCAGGCAGTTCCATCCCAACAACTTGGACTTCTTTTGGATAACGACTCAGCGAGAGTTGCAGTGGCGTTCCGGTTGGGTAATAAGGTTTGCGAGCCTCATCTGTGTGTTTGCGGGGAAATGGTGGATCCAAAAGGTTACCACCTCGAACGTTATGGTCTGTCTCGACGCGATGGTAAACGCCCTGACGGAATAACCAGCTACCCTTGGAGCCGGAGTAGACCTTTGCTATGGGATGTGACAGTGGTGAAGTCAATTGCATCCAGTTACTTAAACGCCACTTCCAGGTCCAGTGGGGCAGCGGCCGACGGAGCCGAGCGGCACAAACATAATGTCTACATCGACCTGAAAACGACATATAACTTTACGCCACTCGCCTTTGAAACTCTCGGCGCTGTCGGGTCAGAGAGAAAGCTGTTCTGGAAACGCCTGGGGAAACTTATGAAAAAAAAAAACACTGGCGAAGCTCGTTCCCTAGACTTTCTGCGGGTATCGGTCGCGATTCAGAGAGGAAATGCCATTTGTATTCGCGACACGTTTGGTGATTGTCGTGATTTTAATGTCTTCTTGTGATTATTGTGGTAATATTCATCTTTATTGTGATTTATTATGATAGTATTTGTTGTATTTTGTGGTAGTATATTAGACCTAATTTTATTTTAATAGTTGTCAGTCATTGAAAAGATCTTGGGTTTACAGGCGGTCAATTCCGCCTTTCTCCAAGCTAATTTTGATAAATAAATATCCATGAATTAAAAAAATAAAAAAAATAAAAACTTCTGCTAGTAATGATGACAAAAAAAACCCTTTTTAAAAGGGAAACGTGACGCAAGTCTTCGTCCATTCTTCCAAAACAACTGATATCAATTTGGGTGACGCTTACAGCTTCGGAACGCACAAAATTCTTTTGAAATGTTTTCACTTTTGATTTAAAAAATGCGTCACAAATGCCGGACCCTACGGACGGCGCCTACTCCCCCTTTTTTTTAAATCTCATATGGCATGGCGTAGAATGCCCACCCGAAGGTCCCTGCAAAATTTCAAGAAAAGTTTTCGAGCCGTTTTCGAGCACGAGCTAAAAAAGTCGGTTTTCATACAAATGGCTCTGGAACTAACTAAATAACTAACTAACTAACTAACTAACTAAGGAACTAACGTAGGATGTTTCCATTAACTTGGGCTTATATGAAGCAGCACATTTTGTATGGAAAATGATGATTTTCTAAAGGTCATATCTTCGGATCCACTGGACCGATTTTAATGAGTAAAATATCGATTTCAATTAAAATTTTACAAGGAATCCAATTATCAGGGGGTACGACGCAATTGAAAACAGTCAAAACTTAGCTGTATATATGGTTCCGAAGTCTACGAAAAAAAATTTTCTGAATTTTTTGTTCGTATGGGGACTTGCGTCACGGGCACATCGCTACCGCGCGCCCATGATTTTGGCAAAATTTCTAAAATGTTTTCTGAACAATGATATTCGCAGACCATTGGAGAATCGGCCAAAAATCAATTGCGAATATCCTCGACACCCTTAAGAAGGATAAATTTTACGCTAAGAAAAAGTAAAAGTAGAACTTGGAAGTGATCAATGAATATTCCAATTTTAACTTTCATACTTGAAAAGCAAATATCATCAATATGAAAAGGCCCTTTCCTGCAGTCTCCAGAAAACTTCATCATTTGAGAACTACGCGTGGAAAACCACCAAATATCGTGTTGTGTAGTAACGTAAGTTAGACCTACAACAAGGACACTACATCCTGCATCACACCACCATTTCTCACGATTTTTTTTCTAGAAGCCCATTTCTTTCATTCAAGACCATGGCGAGCGATTTCCGTGGCAATTTCGCAAAGACATAAGTCAACAAGTTTCATTGATCTTCAAAGTTCAAAGCGTTCAAAACACTGCTTCACCTAGTCGTTCGTTTCGATTTAGGTGGTGTGTAAGAAAGTGCAAAGTGCACTGTTCATAGAAGTCATCATTCTGTGACCGAGTGGGCTGATATACACATGGTCTAGTAGGCAAGGTGTACTGATGAGTTGTAAACGACGAAATCGGCACTAAAGTTTTTTAAATCTTATGAAGACGGTTCGTTTGTCATAAAGAAATTACGAAGGACACTGTTATGTCAAAAGACAATTTTGACCGTAACTTCGAAAGGAAAAATTATCGAGTTTACTTACCTACTTTCTAAATTTCACAAGAAGAATCCCTAACCCGGTGGCAAGGTTTGAAAAAAAAAAAAAAATTAAAATTGCTTTCAAGCATTCGACAAGAAACACAATTTGTTTTTTTCAAGTTACGCTGACTTTCCGTAAGATATAAAAATCGATGAGTATTGTAGTAAAGAATTTCCGCGTCGCTAACATTTGGAGATAGATATACAAATAAATGTACCCGAGGTTTCTATGAACCATGATGAATTTCACGATGATTTGCACATTCAAATTGATAATACTCTCGTCACTTTTGGTTGAAAAAAAAAATGGATCGGCAATGCGCAACTACTATTATGTTGAACGTTAACAATCATCACAATCATTAATTCGTGAATGTTTGCATTCAAAGATACCAGTTCTTACGGCTCTTTCAGTCATCTTTACTTAGCAACCTTATATATTTTTTTGTAAATTGAAAGATTAAAAGCACTTTTTCTTTTCAAAAGAAAACATTTCTGTTTGTAAAGAACGAGCAAATAGTCTTTTAAGGTATACATACAATTTCAGCCTATTCGTTTTATGATATTATGTTAAGTCTAGGTACAACGTTGAATGTTATGCAATATAAACTAACATTGGGTACCATCATACCTCTGGAAAATAAAAACTGATTGAACCGAGCCAGTCCCACCTTTCAAGTAGAGATATATGTCTACATGTGTTCTATTGATATAGGACCGAAACTCTGTAGTTCAAATCGACAATCGTCATCGTCAATATAAAAGGAATTTACATATTTGTTCAGAAAGAAAATGTAAAGAACGAGTAAATGTATAAAGGCGTTTTACATTCTAACGTAATATACAAACTGCTTTGAAGAGCGGGGCATAATAAAAGAGAAAAAAAAATTAAATTACATTTGAAAGTGCACAAGAAAGGATATTTTGACCGTCATACTTGTACTATAATGTGCATATGGAAGACATTAATGTTAAAGTAGACATTTATGGATCAAACCAAGCGAATAAAGTCAATGACTGGGAACAAACTTCAGCAATTTTTATTATTGGGAATATATGTTTGACAATTTTCGCTTCGTTGCCTAAACAAATTCTGAGGTTCGCCCTTTAGAAAAGATTTTGATTCTCCTTGGCTGGAGCAAGTCAGTGGGCAGGGTAGCGTTCGACCAAATCGATTTTACAGCTCATGGTGTGCAAATGCTCTCCTCGAGAATTCATGCTTGTCGAAGTGTGTGGCAATCTTAAGAGTGCGAAGTTCAAAGTTAAGAATTTTGAACTCAGTATTGGTTAGGTTGCTAAACAAGCATGCGCCACTCATACCTAGTCGTCCTAAACAAACTGAGCAATAGGTTAAAGTTGCTAAACAGAAATTTCTGAGACCGCACCTTGATGTAAGGCTTGACAAAAATACACTGTGGAATAACGCACGCCAGTTGGGTTTTATCAAATAGCACTCCTCAAAGGAGCCTCTGTTTACGGCTGATGAGTTCAATCAGCATACTGCCACATCTAGATCTCCACCTGCTGTAAGCAATCCCTGGAATGAAAATGCTTTTGAAACTGTGCCTCGGTGCACTGACAGCTGGTTCCACCTCAGAAATGTAGATGAGATGAGGATCGAACGCAGTAGGGGTGGATGGGATTCCGCTTAAGTTTTTGAAAACCTCTATTTCGCACATTCTTCCCTTCATTGTACATATACTAAATCACGCCATTACTTCCTCTAAGTTCCCAAAAGACTGGAAAATGGCTAAAACTGAAAGTACAGAAAAATTATTTCGTCGTTGGGTCCGGCATTTGTGACGCAATTTTGTTTTGAAAACAGCGCTGTAATTTTTCAGGAAATCAAAACTTTGAACACAAGGTTCCATTCAAACAAACTTCTGCGTATTATCAGCGATAGCGTCACCTCAAGCGATATCATTAATTTTGGAAGCAGACTCACGGACTGCGTCACACTCTACCTTTTAAGAGGTTTTTGTTGTGATATCAATCGTTTTGGAAGTTTTCAGTTGTTGAAAAAATTTCTATTTTTTGAAAAAAATTTTCTCCGAAATTGTCTTCGAAAATAATTTTCTCACAAAAAAAAATTCTCCAAAAAAAAAAAGTTTCTCCAAAAAAATTTTTTCTCCGAAAAAGTTATCTCCAAAAAAATTTTTCCTTAAAAAAATTTTCTACAAAAAATTTTTCTCCGAAAAAAATTTTCTTTACGAAAAAAATTGTTCTCCAACACCTTCGGCTACCATCGGAACACTTCGTATCACCTTCGGGTACCTTCCGAATACTTTGTTTCACTTTCGGCTACCTTCAGTTACCTTCGGAACACTTCGTGTCACCTTCGGAACTCTTTCTGTCACCTTCGGCTGCCTTCGGAACTCTTCCTGTCACCTTCGGCTGCCTTCGGAACACTTCGTGTCACCTTTGGCTGCCTTCGGAACACTTCGTGTCACCTTCGGCTGCCTTCGGAACACTTCGTGTCACCTTCGGCTGCCTGCAATACTTCTCAGTGATTTATGTAACTTTCCTGAAGAAATCAACTATCTAGGAATTCTCATTCAGAATTTAGCAAAAAATCCAAGATGGTGTCACTTTGACAGTTGGCAGCCATTTACTTAAGATACAAAAAAATTAGTATAAAATATTAGTATAAAAAAAGTATAAACGAAAATCCAAGATGGCGCCCGCCGCTATATCAGCTGGCAGCCATTTTCTTATGATCCCAAAAAATTCTCCTGATGAAAATCTATAACTTTCTAGAAGAAACCATCTCTCTAAGTAGTTTCAATACGTAGCTAAAATTCGCAAGCCGTAAAAGCATATGTCAGCTGGCAGCCATATTCTTATGATGCCAAAAAATTCTTTTGAAACTCTATAACTTTCTAGAAGAAATCAACTCTGCAAGTATTATCATTCCGGAGTTAAAATTCGAAAACCCAAAGAAGCATAATTTATACCTAACAAAAAGCCAAGATGGCGTCACTTTGGCAGATTTCTGAAAATCCCAAAAAATTCTGCTGATCAAACTCTATAACTTTCCCGAAGAAACCAACTCTCTAAGTATTGTCATTCCGAAGCTAAAATTCGAAAACTCCGAGCATTTCCTAAAAACCCTCAAAATTGACCACTTTTCCACATGCCACGGCTTTTCCAGAATTTTCCCGGAAAAGCGGCATAAGAAATTTTTCATTTGGGGCCGAGACTGACGTTCCCTGAAAATTTTAAGGAAATCGCTCGGGCGGTTCTCGAGAAAAAAAAGTAGATAGCTACATAGAGACATATATAGGTCGTTGACACACAACACAGGAATAAAATTGTTATTACTTTCAAAGCAGATTTTACCATTTTTATATGGAATTTGATGAGTGTGGGATTGTTGAAAAGCTGCTGCGACGTAGTTTTTTTTTAAAAATAATTTGGAGGGGGAGGGGGGCGAGGGGGAAAAAACTCAAAAGTTCACCTATACATCGTGTCTTGTCCCAAAGGTTTTTGTATGGAGTTTTTTGGGTTTGTAGACGTTTTTTTTTTGGTGTAAGGACTGCGTCACGCTCTCCGCTACCGCTCCGAGCATGATAATAATAAAATCAATGAATGAATGAAGTAGGTATGCGTCACAGTTCAACTGACTTTGCTATGCTTAATGCTAAATGTCAAATTGTGAACTAGGGCTTTTCGTATGACGTCATTTTCCTTTTTATAGCATTCCAAACAGTGTCAGTTGTCGTCTTGAATTCCTGTCCGGATCAGAGGGTTGATCATTATTATTTACTATTTCCGCAATTTTTTGTGAGTTTTTCCTCAGATTCTCTTAGAGACCCTTTCGTTACCGATGTTTTTGCTATGTCAGTGGTAAATTGCACACAAACCTAGTGCCATCTTTGATGTACTAGAGCGGAAGGCCTTGCGTTACAGGCCGGATTTAAACTCTTATACGGTTTGTGAACCCAACACTTTTGTCGAATAATAGAGAGCAACACGTTTTAGAGAGAGAGAGAGAGAGAGAGAGAGAGAGAGACCGGATGAATTACTACAAAATTGTGGCGGCACTGTGACGACAAGTCTCCCACAAAATGATCATCAAAAACAATTAGCACTGTATCCATTCAAACTGAAAATGGCATCATACATTACACAAAAAAAGGTTGAATGCTGATGCATGCAAAACAAAAAATAGAATAGGCGAGTGTATGTACTCAAATAGACCAAGACTTACATTAAGTGGACCCATGACCTTCACATATTGATAGCCAACTCAAAAGAGCATGGTCTACTCCAGAAGCAGCGGGAAAGGGTTTTCTATAGTCACAAAAGGGCCATAAAACGAATTCTACATTACAGTTGTCGTCAAAAGTAAATTTTTTTGTAGAAATTAATGTTTGTTCAACACTTTCAGAAAAAATACAATTTCAAAATGATTGACAATATGGTCGCGTTCGAGGGGTGACGCACTTCTGCGGTTTATGGAATAAATGGAATAAATGGGAATAAATGGAATAAATGGGAATAAATGGAATAAATGGAATAAATATTGGAATAAATGGAATAAATGATAATTTTTTCAAATTTGTCAAAACCTTAAATAGACTTGATTTTGATGGCAACGCACACAACAAACCATACTAATGTGTCAAAAAGTGAAAAAACCCTCTTTTGAAAACTTAAAAGATTTTTTGTTGAAAAATGGAATAAATGGAATAAATAAATTTATTCCATTTATTCCCAAAAAAATAAAATTTAATCTCAAGACGGTTTAAATGCTTTATAATTTGTGCAAACCTTTTTTTGAACTTATTTGTCTAACTTGTGATGTGTTTGGTTCAGATATTTCGCAAAAACAACAAAAACATTTTTGGGAATAAATGGAATAAAAGAATAAATGGAATAAATGAAGCGCGCCACCCCTCGGTCGCGTTCGTTCATTCGACCAAAAAGAAGGAACTATAGTTGTTTTTAAATTAATGTAAGAATGTTTAAATGGCCTCAATAATTCCAAATGATGGGTGAATAAACAAGGGTTTATTTTTAATGGGCTATAGGCCGTATTTCAAAAACGTCGACAACTATAATTTAGTAATAAAGATTTTGAAATACGGCCTATAACCCATTAAAAATAAACCCTTGTTTATTCACTCATCATATAGTTGTTTTTGAATGTTTTGAAATCGATTTTTATGGCTCTCAGTTTTCCACGCTTTTATAATTTTATAAATGTTTCTTTAGAACATACAAATTTAGTGCCAATACAAGTCACACCACATGAACGACATTCGACTTTCGGACAACCCAACAGATGTTTATTGCCCGGAAATTTTCTTCATGTAATTGGCTGATATTAAACTCCATTGGCCTGTGTACATGCATTTTGTCACACAAACATTCAAATTGCATGTGCAACATTAGATTTTAGAAATGTGTATCTATGTAAAACAGTCACTAAAACGGTCGTCTAAGCATCTTGTGAGACACACTACTTTAGAAGTGTATCTGTAACAGTCGTCGACAGTCGTCGACAGTCGCCGAAACAGTATCTAAAACAGTCGTCGATCGTCGTCGAAACAGTCGCTAACGGCCGTCTCCAAAGGGTCGTCTATGTTTACGTTCAATTTTCATAAAAAGTAGGAAAATTGAAAATATTTCATAGGTTAATATTTCAACATTAGAATGGTGTTAATCGCTGAGTTTCCCCTAAAAACGGATGGGTATGAAGAAAAAAAATACTTTGGTAACTGTGAGAGAAGAGTCGTTCCCACGAAGATGTACATATGCACGGGACCGACTGTTTTGCATAAACCATCAGTTGATAATTTTACTTTTGACCCATCGGTTTTCAGGGGCTGGTGCCAAGACGTAAATACGGTCTTAGATAGTCGTTAAATTGGGTAATCTGCTTAGCAGAAATAATTTCAAATGCAAAATAACCAAACGATCTCATAATTCCTGTTCTTCAAAGCGTTTAAAACACTAATTCACCTAGTCGTTCGTTTCGATTCAGGTGGTATATAAGAAAGTGCGCTGTTCATAGAAGTCTTCATTCTCTGACCGAGTGTGCTGATATACACTTAATAAAGCCATGTTGTGCAGGAGAGATGAAGGAGGTCAATCGTTCAGTGATCAAGTCGCACATTATCAATTCGAAGAGCTTACCAAATGTGGGAAGAATCGCGACACCCCTATAATATCTTCCCGAAGAGCTCCTCGAACCGGACTTAAAAATCGGCTTCAAGTAAGAAATATTACAGCGAGACAGAAAAACCTTCGATTCTAGGGACATAATATTATAAATCGGCTGAAGTGGAGAGGCCAGAGCATCACAACACTCCAATAAAAGCACCGCCATTAGGACCTCTACCTTTTGACGTGTTTACAGATTTCTAGAATTCTAACATAATTCATTCTAACAACGTTCATATTTAGACCTTCAGTCCTTACTTCACAACGATTTTCATCAGGTCTAAGATCAACATCCGGCGTGTCCACTATATAGACACGTTGGCCTATCGGCAATTTCCAATACAGTCTAATGTGAACGCAATATTTACTTCAATACGTTCTAGTCTTTTTGTAACATCAACTCTGTTTGCCGCATCTATTCTGATACGTCTTCATATGTTTTATACATAAATCGATTAAATTCCATCCGATTTTTGTGATTCTTTTTCTATTCGATAGGTAATGAAAGTCTTAAGAGCATCCAAGAAAGAATGTGGGTCCGGGCCGAGCCTAAGATGGCCGCTAATGTTAGGGTGGACCGATCTAGGCAATTTATTTTGGAAAAATTCAAAAATTTTGAAAACTATTAGAGATAGAAGATCGTCGTCAAAGGAAAAATTGTTTGGTTTCGGTGATACGCATGTCATGATGCCTCCCAATATGGCCGCTAATGTTAGCGTGGATCGCTCAGACCATATATTTTCGAAAAATTCAATTGAGAACTATAAGAGATAGAAGATCGGCGTCAGTGGCAAACTTTTTTGTCTATGGAAGTACTGGTCAGAGGCCTTTCCTAAGTGCTCTAGGTCGGTTCTAATATCGGCGGTAGTACAAATAGCTTTTTTTGAAAATATGTCTGAAAAAAAAATTTTTACTAACTTGTTCGACAGCTCACCACTGGAATTAAAATCTTTATGAGCCTTATCATGACCCCACGGTAGTAAGGGGTCGTGACGCAAGTCTTACACGCCAAAAAATGTACAAGAAATTTTTTCGTAGACTAAGGAACATGTATACAGGAACTTTCTGACTTCCCCCCTAGCGACCCACCCCTCGGAAAATATTTTTACCGGATTTTAGGTTGAAATATTTTTTTACTCATTAAAATCGGTTCAGCCAATCCGGAGATACAAAGTAAACAAGATTCTTCAGCGCTCTAACACTCTGTGTAACCAAGGAGGATGCTTTCATTAGAACATTACGTTTATAAGGTACAAAAGCTTGCAAACCGGTCCAAATAACATCGTCAAAGCATCGACCGTAGCATCCCCATCACCGTCGTCGTTCAGCACAGACTCCCCATAGATTGAGTACAAATACCCACTCAGACCGACATAGTCAACACTTTTCATTCGCAATTTTCTGCAAACTCATTTTTTCCGATTATTCGCGAATAATTCATCATGCAAACTTTTCACAAAAAAATTTGTTGAACTCTGTTAGCAAAGAAGCCATCGTCGCAACACAGTCAATATAAACTGATTTTGCAATAATACAACATTCCCTATGTTAAAAATGACCTCCACAAGACATACACGAATTTAAAGGACGGCATAGACAGCATAGGGATTAAATAGATGAATATAAAGAACCGTTAGAATCCACTGATACATTCAATTATTTCGTCTCGATGAGAATGTCTAACGATTGTAGCCAATTTACAAGAATGAAAGGAATGAATTTCGTTGGATAAAACTTATACACGGCCTTGGTTATGCATAACACAAAATTTTATCTCACTTTGAGAAACATAAAAAAGTTTATATTTATAACAATCTCTACCATGATGGAATCCCAATATTGCAACATATGTGTTTGATGAGAACATTATGGGCCATGCACTGCACACAATTATATTTGTGACCCCCCTGTTAATTTACTCGCATACGATATTGTTCTTAATATTCAATTTACTGCTGCATTAAGAATTTCTGAACTCAACACATTAAAATGGAAGTCATACGGGAAAAATAGAAAAAAAGCAATTCAAAGAAAATATATTCGAAAAGAAATCATTGATTTGCAAAGCATGAAATCATAAAAGAGTGGACCCCATAGGATTTCTTTATTTTGATATGTTCTTAGATTATTCCCTACCGTACATGCTGTTTATATAATGTGCATGGATGTCTGCACATAGCGGCAGAAACAGTTTTTTTTCTCGTTGTTCTTGAATAAATATGAAAACATGAAATTGAGAGAAAGGTATTTATTTGAAGGGTTTTGTTCTTTGTCTGAGTAGAATTTACATAAATTAAATGTATATTTTAGTAAGAATTTGATATAAAAGCTTTAAAAGTATTTAAGAAAAAATTGTGTTTGCAAAGCACCCGTACGCACTTGCTGTAAAAATAGTGTCTACGTCGATTTTATCGTGTCTTTTGTGTTCTGCTATAGACTTCATTTTTTTAGAAAGTTAGACCCCACGCTACCCAAGTAGCAATTCTGAAAACCATAATTATAAGTTGCCATAACGTTTGGGTAGCGTTGCGATAACCGTTGAGGACGAGTTTATGCCGGGCTGTAAAATTACCTAGGTTGAGAAGCCGTTCTGTTTCAATTTCATTTTGTATTGATCACCGAATTATAACCTCTTTGTTACAAAAGAGTTTTAAGCCCGGCATTAACTCGTCCTCAACGGACGTGGTGGCTCAGCGGTGACGCGCTGGCTTTCCACCAAGAATGCCCGGGTTCAATCCCCCGGTAACGAATGGATTTTTCCTTCAAAAACTTTGGTTCAGTAACGTCCACAAGTTCACCCAAGCTTCGATGATTCGTTTAAATTGGGTAGTTACAGGATTTGATTGTCCGTAACGAAACACGTGCATTTAATGACGTCATTTAAATAACAATGTGCAGTGAATGACCATCATAAATGGTCCAATGGTCCCGCTGCTGTGCCATAGATGACACCACATTCACCACAAACAAAAAGAAACGAAAATAATGTCATCACTCGGTCGTCGAAACTGCTGGCGAGCCAACCTCCCCGGCAACAGCATCCAAAAAACAAATCGCCTATGAGTGAAGAAGTGTGAAAAATGGAAAATAGTATCAAGTCTAAATGTTCAATTGAGAAATTATTTCCGAACCTGTCGTAATGACCTCTCGGTGACTCACAATTGTTATAAAAATAGATTGTAATATAAACATAATTGAAGAATAAGATGTAAGAAACCATACGCTAAATAAATAATAAATCCCAACGCTAGCCAAACGTTTTGGCAACTAAAAAGTTATGGTTTTCAGAAGTGCTACTTAGGTAAGTGCCAACATCCAGTTGAGGAGTAGTTATATTATCGTGCGATGCGAATAAATCGCGTAAGGGTCGTTTGAAAGCTCAACTTAACTTCTATATCTGGGCAATTCCACGGACCATTTCGTTCCTACGCATGAAATTCTCAGTAGTTACAAAATGATAGTCATAGAAAAATAACTAAACTCTAGTTGAAGGATCAATCCTTCTGATGCACCATTTTCTATGAATATCTTTGCGTAACTACTGAGCATTACGAGCGTAGGAACGGAGTTTTCGTGGAATGGCCCATCTGTCAATTGAGCCTTCAAACAAACCTTACGCGATTTATTCGCATCGCACGCTAATATAACTGCTCCTTTAAAAGTTGTGTTTCATACCCGTAGCTATGTGAGGACTGGCCATTAAGAACTTGGTTGATTCTCAAAGGACCTTTCGTCTCAGTCAGCGTCTTTTACGATTTTTTCACGTATTGATTTTTGACCACTTTGCCCATCTATCTGTTCCATCAAAACTCGAAAACTCTTGATACGAGACGATTTTTGCGACGAACATGTGAACAGGTGAACAGACATAGAAGGTAGAACTTGTATTCGTAATAGACAGTACAGAGTCTGTGTTGACACTAGATGCTGACGTTCCAATCATTTTCAATTCTGTTATAGGAACTTTTCAGAGAGCCAAAACAGCATAACAGCTGATTGAAAAATGTCATACGTGAGCGGTAAAAATTGCTCTAAGCCAATCAGATAATAGTATTTGTCATACGTGAGCGAACGTGAGGGAAACAATTGAAAATGATGTGCTCCGACTCTCTGCATGAAAAACTTCTATATCACTCATCATCATCATCATCAAACTTTATAGACCGTTAGTACCTTCCGGTGTGAGGTCTTTCTGTCGCAACCCCAGATTGGTGAACTATCGTCCTCCATGCCCTCCTATCGCCCGCCAAGGCGATGGTTTGTTCGCCCAGAGAAAGTCCCCTAACTTCTAAATCTGATTTAATTGAATCGATAAACCTTCTCCTTGGTCTACCCCTTGGCCTAACACCCGGGACTTGTGCATCCAAGATCCTTTTCGGTAGCCTGTTATTACCAATCCTTTGAACGTGCCCGAACCAGCGCAGACGACTGGCCCTTGCCGCCTCTTCCACTGACGAAATCCCTAAATTTTCCCTAATGTCGTCGTTCCTTATATGATTATCCCACTGCTCCCTCCTATTAACCTTCGCTATGAACCCTCATATCAGAAACCTCCAGGTCATGCACGAGATATCCGCAGTCAACCCAACTCTCACTACCATACAGAATCGTCGGCCGGAATATTGACCTGTGAATAGCTAACTTTGTTTCGCTACTTAATTCCCTTTTGTTGAACACGTGCGACCTCCACTGACTGGCCACCGCGTTTCCCATTTTCCTCCTTTCCTCAAATTCCCTAACTAACTTGCCATCCTCTGAAAAAATGGTTCCTAAGTACTTGAATTCAGAAACCTGCTCCAGCTCCTCCCCATTTAAATTGCAAGCTATCTCCTTCCGAGCTTTGCCTTTGCCGACATGCATAACCTTAGTTTTCCCTACACTTACCTTCATCCCATACTCCTCACATGCAGCATTTAGGCAGTCAATCCCACCCTGCAACTCCATGGTACTATCTGCCAACAGAATCAAGTCATCCGCGTAGGCCAGGATTTTCATTATTACCTCACCCACCTCGACATTTCCCTGCAAGTTTGCCTGCTTGATGATTTTGTCCATGAAAATTATGAACAGAAGCGGGGAAAGACAACAACCCTGACGAACGCCCTCTTTAACCTCGAAAGACTCGCTAATTTCGCCATCTATGCTCACCGCGGCCCTGCTTTCTGAGTAAATACTCTTAATGGCACGCAGTAAACCCCCATTGATACCGTACTCGCTA
>CM055406.1:127103450-127156826 GCA_029228625.1 Pseudolycoriella hygida
AACAAGTACACCCGTGTACACCTTACCTACCACTCTCAAGAGCGATATCCCCCTGTAGTTACTGCAAACCTTACGGTTGCCCTTCTTATAAATTGGAGCAATAACACCGAAGCTCCAGTCAGCAGGTACTGTTGAAGACCTCATGGCCAAATTGAAAATCCTACAAAGCCATTGGATCCCACCGGATCCGCTATACTTAATAAATTCCGTCCTAATTTCATCCACCCCTGCGGATTTTCCTTCCCTTAATCTGCCGACCTTTCGGGACACCTCATCCAGTGTAATTTCCTCCTCCACCTCCGAGCTAGGACCTGCCTCCCTCCCATTTTCTTCTACCTGATTGACAGATGTAAATAAACCCTCAAAGTAATGCCGCCAAGTCTTCAAGACTTCACCCCTATCTGTAATTAACTCGCCGCCTTTATCTAAAATACTACTACATCCCTCTTTCACGCCACCGCGCCTAATGTCCTTAATCATCGACCAAAATTTCTTACCCCTGCCTTGACCTGCCCTTTCCAAATCCTCCCCAAACTTTTTCCCCTCCCGGTCCTTCGCTTCCCTGACTAGATCCTTAACCAGTTGCCTACAAGCCTTATAAGCCTCCCACTTCGCCACCGTCCTGTCCTGTAACCAAATCAAGTATAGTTTCCTTTTCTCCAATACAGCCCCCCTGATATCGGCGTTCCACCAACCCGTCTTTTTGTTTCGACCCCCGCTAGCGACACTGCCCAGACATTCCTCAGCCAGATCCAAGACAAATTTCTTAAAATTCGCCCACTCAGCCTCAATGTCCCCGCAGTCAGCTGGAAGCCCCTCAAATCCTTCGGCGAATTTTGCCATAAAACGAGACCTAACTGCCTCTTCCCTAAATTTGCCCACACGAAATTTGCGACTTACCACCTTCTTCCTTTTAGTCTGACAGAGTTTACCAACCGACAGATGGGTACCCAAAAAGTAGTGGTCAGAACCGAAAGTGAAACCCCTGAAAACACGTGTGTCCCTGACTACCTGTCTCCTGTCCTGCTCTATAACCATGTAATCAATAATGGATTTGTGACCCAAACCCTCATTGACGTACGTATACCGATGGATCCACTTGTGCCTATAGAAAGAGTTATTGCTAACCCATTGAAATCACAAAAATCCAACAACCGTTTACCATTTGAATTCAGTGTTTCTTCCCCAAATCTACCCACTACCTTCCCATACCCTGAGTTGCTTTTAAAGTTTCCTATCCTTGCATTGAAATCCCCCAGCAAAATCAATGATTCATTCCCCTTTTTGCTAACTACGTCCCCTAGTTGTTCGTAAAAAGTGTCCAAGTCAGTAGCATCACTACCATTGCAAGGGCTATATACGCTAACCAAGCGATAAATTCCACCCGCTAACTTTACAGAGACCCACATCAGCCTTTCATTTACGAAATGAACATTTAGGACAAATTTGATCAATTCCTTCCTGATAGCGATTCCAACCCCCCAGTTTGCCCTACCAGACTGAACTCCGGACAAAAACACCTTATACCCGCCCACGTGTTCTTCCGCCTGTCCCTTCGTCCTAACGTCACTCAACGCCAATATGCCTATACCGTAGCCCTTAGCCAGATCAACTAATTCCTCTCTGCGATCCCGAAAACCCCCATTAACGTTTAGACTTCCAATAAACAAACCATCAACCATTTTGCATTGCCTGATCGTCAACGTACCTAGAAAGTCGAGCGTTGGTCGTACCCCGTATCCAACACCCGTCCGAGGCTGTGTTGAATTGTTTTTACCGAGAATGAATACAGTGGGACGGCCTGGTAAGCCGAACCGCACCGGAAGTACAAGTTTTAATGGGTACCAAGAACGACCGTCCGGAATGCAATGTGTTCGTTTGTTTATATTTTTTACCAAACGGATTGCTATACATATAGCGAAGCCATCAACCGAAATTATGACCATAAACATTTTACTAGAAGTAGGATGCCGAGACAAATAAAGTACACAGGTTTGATTAGATTGTTTAGCAAAACGTTGATTCGAAAAACATCACAAGATTGAGGTTATATTAACGAGACGTCATGTCATTCGGAAATTAAAATGTAAATGTAATTGAAATTCCAAAAACAACAAAATTGATATCAGAACGCGCATATCGCACAGAAAACAATCCAAAGCTCATCCTGTAAGCAATAGAGAAAGTGAAAAATAAGAGAAATCCAGCAAATACCTGCCACGTTGCATTCGAATCACAATGCAATTGAAACACGCAAAAAGAACCATAAAACCCGCGTTATGATTTGAGTGATCCGGCACCCAACACAAAAACAACTAATAAAAATTAAATTAATTAAAACAAAACCCGGACCGAAACGTAAAATTGTAAAAATAAACAAAACTTACACAGAGCAAACCAAAACACGTCTATCACGGCGGCCATTTTGACTTGACTTGACTTCTATATCACTAGCCTATCAATATAAGTAATGTTATAACTTCGTGTCTTATGAAAGTAGTTGATGGCTGGTAGTTAACATGTAAACATCCAGATAACTCAAATATTTGATAGTTGATAGCTGGCAACATTTCAATTTTAACGAAGACAGCAGACGATCGACTAATGTATTAATGCGCAAAACAATTATTTGGCCCGATTTGATAGCCGGTAGTTGATAGTTTGATCATATAACTGAAACCTTAAAGAACGAAGATCTTTTGGCATTCTTTCGTTTAAGAGAGAAAATATGATTTCTTCCCAAATCTGTAGCCTCAATATACAGAATTTGTCTAGGTTTGCCGACGCTAACAAATATACCTGGAGAACTTTTCAAGCACGATTGTAATGCATTATGCATGGAGATGCATGAGCTCATCAAGCGCATATGAAATGCCCAAGAGTTGTCGGAAGATTGGAAGGCTAGCATCATCTGCCCCCTTATACAAGATAGGTGACAAATTGGTGTGTGGCAACTATCGAGGAATTTCGCTTTCGAGTAGCTCGTTAAACATCGGACTAGCTCTTTAGCTTTAGCTTCAGACAGATCTTGGAGAAGTATAAAGAGTACAACGTTGAAATACACCAATTTCTCGTTGACTTCAAGGCAGCATACGACTGTGTCAACATGAGGAAGTTATGGAGAGTGATGGAGGAATTTGGTGTTCCCAAAAAACTAATCTCGCTAAAAAAGTTGACATTGGATGGAGCTAACAGCCGTGTAAGAATTCGAAGCAAATTGTCAGACGCTTTCAACATTGAGGAAGGACTTCGACAAGGAGATCCGCTCGCCACGCTGCTTTTTAATTTGATCCTAGAAGCAGCAGTGAGAACTATTGACATCGACACTACCGTCCCATTTTCACCAAATCCAGTCAATTGCTGGGCTTTGCAGATGACTTGGACATCTTGGGTCGAAACATGGAAGTTGTCAAAGAAAAGTTCACGGCTTTGGGCAGAAAAGGTACCGACCTCGAGTTGAAGGTTAATGATCGACATGTATTCGATTTTCTCCTCATGGAATCGACTACATGACCAAAGCGTAACAATTGACACACACACATTCAAAGTGGTAGACAAGTTCGCATATCTTGGACCTCAGCTTATTTCATGGACGAAATCAAAGGACGGATAGGTCTTGGCAACCGGAGATATTACAGTCTGATAAAAGTTTTAAAGTTCAAATCAGTAAGCCGAAACTCAAAATCCGCACTGCACAAATGTGTGATAAGACAATAGTTACGTAGGGTCGGAGTCGTGGTGCATGAATCAGAAAGACGAACAATCGCTGCTCACTTTCGAAAGAAAGGTACTGCGGACCATTCTTGAACCAGTATATGGAGAAAATCAGAACAGATGGCGCAGACGATTTAACCATGAACTTATACAGCTTGATCGAGAGCCGGACGCCAGGACGGCTTCGTCAGGTACAACCTTGTTCTGAAGAAGCTTTTCGAAACCAAACCGGAAGCCAAAAGGATAGCAGAGCGACTAAAATCCAGATAGTGTGATGCAGCTTTCGCCAAATTGAAAACTGTGGGAGTAACCAATCTGTTTGCCTAGAAATGAGAAAGTGTTTTTCACTGACGGATCCAAGGCCGTAGAAAGAGCAGGGCCTGGAATACACGATCCAGACACTGCACATGGCAGTTGGTTTCATTTGGGCCAGTGTCCTCCAGGCAGAGGTCAAGAGCTCAAGAATCACTGCCGGCGGGGACGCAGGGAAGAGAGATTTTCATCTGTTCGGACATTAAAGAGATGATTAGGGCGCTCATATCACCCACCTCGACCTCCAAGCTGATAAAAGAGGGAAAGGATTATGTAAACTACATGGGACTGAGTAATCAGATTACCTGGACACTCTGGCGTGGAGGGAAACGAAAGGTCAGATGAGCTAGCTAGGGTAGGCTCCGCTACAACAACAAGCGGAGTGGAGCCACGTCTTCCAATACCCCAGGCACTATGCAATGATGCATTAAGCAACTGGGTGCTACGGAGACATGCAGAACGCTGGGAAGCGTATGAAGGAGGCACGCATACGAAGCGATTCTTCCCGAAACCTGATGAAAGATGGGCCATGGACCTTAACGAAATGGACCGTGATCGTATCAGAAGGGTAGTAGGGGCGACCACTGGGCATTGTGGGCTGAACCGACACCTGAATAAGATGCGGTTGTCGGAGACCCCAAGGTGTTCTTGCGGATTAGAAGAGGAAACGGGGATACACGTGATATGTGATTGCCCTAAATTCCTCCAAATGAGACGCAGGATTCTTGGGAATTTCACTGTGAGACCATCTGAGGCTATCAAATGTGGACCTGTCATTTTGGACCGGTTCTTGGAAGCGACAGGAAGGCTCACATAATGATTTGTATGATGAACGGGAAAAGGAACAAAGGATCACGTTAGTTGCAGATAGGTCCAGTTGGAGAAACATGTTACAGAAGGCCAACACCCTTAATGGATTGTAGTGCGGATTAGGTAACTAAGTAGGCATCACGACGCTGGCGTAAATGTGATGCCAAAAATCTCGGAGCACCGGTAGTAGAAGTAAAAAAAATTGGTGATAATCGGCTTAGCAGTTCTGGCTGGTCTTTGTGACTTGTTGGTTTTTCATGGACATTTCTTTAATGCAAATAGGGGAAAATTTTGTTGTCCTGGATGCAATCCAATGCCTGTCCCTAGCAATAGACTGGCCCGAGGGTCGGGCTTAAGGTCGACCATAAAAAATATGTTTTTGCTTTGTTGTTAAGAAAACTCGGCGGAGCATTCTCGCTTACATAAGTATAAATGGGTATAGATGGGTCCAGCCTAGAGATCTGGATCGGTCTATGGAGCAAAAAAATATTAGTAAATAATTATGGGTCAGAGCAGGCCCGGACTGGCCATACTGGGCGATCGGGCGATGCCCGAAGCGCCCCTCGGTATTGGCGCCTCTCACACGGTCAGGCGCCCTTCTGAAGAATATGTAATTTCTTCCTTACTTACACTTTTACGAAAATTATTATTTCATAACAGATAGCCCGTGAATGAAGGAAAAAGATGTTTCGATTCTTTTATTTTCAAAATTTTCGCCTGCGGCGCTAATGTCTTCATTTACTACCTTACAAATGTTATAAATTTTACGACAGCGACGATACTTTTTCAATGAATGAAGCGGAAAAATTGTTTCAATTTAACTTAATTCCATTGTGTAACGTTTGCTGGCGACTGGAAAAGCAATACAATAGTTTTGACTCACTCATAAAAGGCTAATGCATTTAATTCTTTTCAGAGGAAAAGTATTGTTTTCCCTTAAAATATTTCGCCTGCGGCGACGAAATGGGGTGTAAACATAAAAACGGAGTGAAATTAAAAAGGGAAAGGAAAACAAATCAAAATCTATCAAAGTTCAAAAAAAATTTCGCTCGCTCCGCTCGCGTCTTTCTACAAATTATATTCAGCTTGCCCTACAACATTTGATAATAAAACACATGGACACCGGCTGAATATAGCGAAAAACTTGACATATTAAAATGTTTTTTTTCTATAGCTCGTTCGGGCATGTGCCAGATAGTTTCGGCTTTTACCTCTTGGCGCCTTTTAGTCTGATCGCCCGATGCGCCTTTAGGTAGCCAGTCCGGCTCTGTGTCAGAGCCCAAACATGTGACTCTGTTAAGCTATAAGAAATTGTTTTGACAAATTTCCAGCAAGTTTAAAGTTTTTGATCAATTCTTGAAATTTGCTCAAAAACTGATTATGTAGGTAACGGTTTGAAATTTAAAACAATTTTTATTAGTTTTTAAAACCATATCCCAGGTAGGGTTCGGAAGAGATGGTTTTTATCTGATCTGAATCTGAAAAAAGGAAAATCTAAATGTTCACACCAGTTCAGATCACTGTTCAGATCGACTTCAGATCAAACTTAATTATTTGGTTTGGTGCCATCAAATACTTAAGTTTTGTAAGTGGTAAGTGGTACGATATGGTAAGTGTGTGGGATGAAGTGGGAAGTGTGTGGGCTGAAGTGGAAAGTGTGTGGGATGAAGTGGGAAATGTGTATGATGAAGTGAGAAGTGTCTTCATTTCCAAATACTCTTCACAACATCCCACACACTTTTTTAACTTTCTACTCCATACCACACACTTTCCACTTCATACCATACCCTGCGGTACTCACTTCTGTATCTTAATGAGTCTTAATGCAGTCTTAATACTGCATTAAGACGCAATAAAACTGATAAGACCCAGATACACAGAAGTGAGTGCCCCTGGTCCCACACACTTCCAACATCATCTCACACACTTTCCACTTTATCCAACACATTTGCTACATCATCCCACACACTCCTCACTTCATCAGACAATATTTCCCTACCTGAATTAATATTCCGAGCACAAAAAATTGTTTTATTTCTATCGAGATAACATTCAGATTTCAGATCAAATTGAGATCTGTTAAATTCAGATCAGATCGAATTCAGATGAAGAATAAATTTTTCAAGAATCAGATTCAGGTTGAAAATTTTGCAGATTAATCTGGAACATAACAGATATATCTGATCTGTTCCGAACCCTTATCCCAGGGGAAGCCCGGGTAACAATGCTAGTTGCGATATAATTATAATAAGAAACTGTTACTAAAGTAAGACTTGCAGTGACAGGAGTTTTTCTAAGGTTAGCATCATTGGAAAAATTTTCTTGCATAAACGAATTGTGTGTCAAAACGATGTTATATTGTTCGGCACTGATAAATTTTAGATGAACAAAAATCATCATATTTCAATTAAAATACCCGTGTTGCAAAGCCATTAAGACGCTGATAAAGATTCATGACAGAGTTACAAAAATTATTGGTGTGATTCAGACTCTAGATACCAACTTATCTTTCGTTTATAGGTGTAACAAAAAAGTGAACACGCAAATTCTTTATTGCATACTTTAATTTTACTCCATATAACATTATCAGTCACAAATTTTTATTTTATTGGAAGGAATGTAATCGCGTCTGTTCCATCAGACTATTGAGCCGGTTGAAATACTTCTGTGGCGGTCTGCTGAAAAACGTATCGCAGACGGTTAAAAGTGATGCTTTATGTGATACACAACGAAAGCGTTGTAGTAGTTAGTGAGTATATTAAGTCTTTTTTAAACTCGTATACCTGTTGCACTATAGGGGCGATTGTAAAGATGTATGAGTATGTACGCCCTTTTATTTACTCGTATGGTGGGTTGGGGGGATCAACAGACATATTGTTATTATACAATAGCTTCGGTCAAAATGAATTACAAACAATTTAAACTAAAGACTACACTTAAAGAAGCACTCAGAAAAAGTAAACATGAAAATATTAGTACGATTGTTGACTGCCTAAATGCCAAACAGTTTCCAGGTAGTTTAGGATGTTTGCTGATCCAAATGTATGCGTCGATCATGGTCGAATACAGGTGAAGAAATCCTTTGAAGATGTTCGGTTTATAAGCCGGGAGGTCCACCAGACATTTTACTTATTGAACGATCAAAATTTCTTTTCCAAAAATCCTTTGAAGCCAAGCAAACATCCAGTACCGGAACATTGGTGAGTTCATTTTATATTGATTTATGTTCACCGGTAGATCTGATGCGATGCGTTTGGTGACCCCAAAGCATTAGCTATAAACTGTGAACTTGCAAAGGAAATGTGCCGAAATCGCTGACAAGACG
The DNA here is from genome assembly GCA_029228625.1 of Pseudolycoriella hygida. NCBI lineage: Eukaryota > Metazoa > Arthropoda > Insecta > Diptera > Sciaridae > Pseudolycoriella > Pseudolycoriella hygida. The sequence continues at coordinate 127,111,612 of CM055406.1, forward strand.
ATCGCGAGTTTCTAGGGCCCATTAAAATAGTGCGTGCGCTATTTGAGGGCGATCGATGGGGGTTTGAGAAAAGCGTGCGCTTCATTTATTTCGAATTTTTTTCCATGTATTTTTGCGTGCATAGGGGGAGATGGGTCAAAAATCTGTTATTTTTAGCGTGCGTACTATTTGAATGACCCCTTTGCAATAATATCGAAGGGAAAACAGCTCCGGAGGGTCGTGACCCACTGCATAATCTTATCAAATCCAGAAAGTGATAAAATCATCCGGAAAAACATAAAGTCATCCGGGAAGTCACAAAGTGACCCGGAAAACCAGAAAGTAACAAAAAATCGCATAAAGTCACGAAAAGTCATATAAATTAACGAAAACTCATTGCAGGAAAGTTCTGGAAAGTTGTTCAAAGTCAGAGAAAATCGCATAAAATTATGAAAAGTCAGTAAAGTCAAAAAAAAAATCACAAAAATTATAGAAAGTCAGTAAAGTCACATAAAATTAAGGAAAACTTACGGCTGAGATCCATATTTTTGGCCACAAACAAAGCAATTTCTTTGTTTGTGGCGGAATCGTAGCTGTACACAAAATCACAAAAGTCACTAAAAATCACGAAGAGTCACAGAAAATCAATTAAGGTAAAGTAAAATTTTGTAATTGTGTAGGGCAAGTGCCCCGTGCTCGTTACGAGCCTTTCTTTTGTTCTTTTTTGAGAACAAAGGAAAAGACAAACTAAAGCAATTTCTAAACAGGGTCATATTCGGTCTCTTCACCCTATGGTCACACTGTCATCCAAAAGATACATACGTTTTTACCTATACTTTTCGACAAAAATCACAAAAATTAAATTTTCAAGAAAAAGCGCTGGTGGTGCGACCATAGCCAACGACGACAATTTTTTTGGTCACTTCGACATCCACACACAAGATTACATGAAATGATTTCGCTGGTCTAATAATAGATTTAAAATGTTAAAGAAAACGAGTCATTACCGTGTTACGAATAGTTGCACGACGAGCCGCAAAGTTTTCATTACCGACTCCTAAGCAACACAACAATGTGTCATTTTCCAGGCTGAAAACATGTTTAGCAAAATCAACATGACAAAAGATTTTGTGGGCTCCTGCTGTTGTTTTGCTCACCTTGTCCAATGTCCAGAGACCACAACATTTTTTTTCTGGCATAATAATATGTTTAAGAAAAACATTGAATGTTTCTGATACTAATTTTGATCTCGTAACTTTTTTCACCATGTAATGAAATTTTCGACATAACGCCAAATTTTAATGCTAGGTGGAAAGTTGTCATATTCTTTTTAGAAAATGTTCAGGATAGTCTAAAGATGTTTCTAAGCCACGAACATCAAAAATTTGGGAATGACGGCATAAAGTCAAAAAACATTTTCGCGATAGTCATGTAAAAAATATGAAATTTTGACTTTGAAAAATCGGGCAAAAAATTTGACTGATTTGAAGAAGCACCAATGAAGAACATTGAAAAAATACTGACAGAAATTTCTTTTTGAAAACTTAGATTTTTGTGAAAGAGCTGCGAAAGACCCACACGAAACCTCAATTTTTACGGTTTTTATCGATTATCTCGAACGTTTTTCGAGATTTTTAGACCCGTGTGAAGAACGTAGTGCTTCGAAAAGATATCCATAGTGTTTACCACGACCCCGGAGTTGGTTACTTTGTCGTTTCAGGGTCTAAATAGGAGAAAAATGCAAAAAAATGTTGTCCGTCCGTTCATCACCACGATAACTCGAGTAAAACTCAACAGATTTTCGAAAACTTTTTTTCCCGGAAGGTCTTTTATGGAATTGAATCTGGATACTGTCGGCCCAAAGGTCGCTAGGGCCGTTTAAGGCATTCTTATGTACTTGTACATGTACGCATAACGCGAGTAAATCGTTCCATAAACTTTAGTTTGTTTGAAAGGTGTGGGCATGCCTGACAACTTATGGAAGAAACTTTTGTGATTTTTAGTTTTAGGACTCAGCCAGGCCCCTAAACTGGAGCCTCTACTATGGGGCTGTCCCTAAATTACGTAACCCTCTGGGGGGGGGGGGGGGGGGGGCTACAGGAATTTTCTAGATATTGTTACGGGTTTTAGGGGGGGTTTGTAAAAATGTAACATAATTTAGGGACAGCCCCTATGGCAAAGCGTGTATTTTCTACATAAATCTTGTCCGATTTTCAAAATCTTTCTTTTTTCTAGAAAGATAATCGATTATTGATAACAGACTTAAATTTTAACGAAACAGGTAAAAAACTTTCGAAGTTAGTTCGAAAAAGTGGTCAAAATCGCAGTCAGTGAAAATTTTTGATTTATACGTCTGCAAAATTAGCACGGAAATCGCACTTCAAGGTTTCGAATGAACGATATGGACCTCCGAAAATTACGAAAATTAAAATACCGTAAATCGGTTGAAATGTTCGGGATGTAGGATCCTTAGTGTGGACCCAATTCTCGCTACGCCACCCTAGACGACATTTGGATGTTTTTCGTGAACATCACTCTAACGATGAGGTTTTTATGCTGTGTTCTAGACAAACAAGGGCGAACGTTTTTGTCTATTAAGGTATGGGTCTGAGGCCTCTCCTTATGACCGTAGAACGGTCCTAAGGTGAGCCCCACCGCAAATTTTTTTTATTGGAGTAAATCGAGGGGAACGTTTTTGTCCATGGAAGTATGGGTCAGAGGGCTCTTCCAACTGACCACGATCGGTTCTAAGATCAGCCCTAGTAGAAAAAAAGAATTTTTTAAAACTTTTTTCGAATTTTTTTTTAATTTTAGGGTTTTTTTTTGATATTTGGAGAGGTTTTTACACCGAGTTTTCAATATTGCTCATTCGGCAATTTCCAATGCAATTGGATGTCGACGTTCCATAGGTCAATATTTATTTAGATTAACTTCGAGTTCTTTTGCAACATCTGTTCTGTTTGGCTCATCTATTCTGATGGGTACGGATGTTTTTTAGGACTTTTTATGGTAAATTGACACTACCAAGGGCTGCCGAAAACAGTCATTAAAAACTTACATTTACTGCAATTTAAACAAGAACTTTGTTCTTCTGCGCAAAAGAACGAAGTTCTTATATAAATTGCGATAAGGGGCTGTCCATAAATGACGTCTGCTTTTTTCAGGCATTTCAGACCTCCCTCCCCCCTTGTCTGCTATTGTCTGTTTTGCCGAGCCCCCCCCCCCCTAAACAGACGTCATATTTCTTAAAATATGTTTTGTCCTAAAAAATGAGAATTTTAATAAAATATATTTACGTCTATAAATCCCTTTCCCAAAGCGTATCGAAAGCGTATCGCCCATGATTGCATCGAAGAAATTTTCGGTAGGGCACTTTCCTCGAACTTGACGTTGTCCTCATTTATCCATTCGCATAAGGCCATAAGCTCACGTTGTGGCTTAGCAGCGGTTCGAAGAGGCCGTATCTTTGGTGGAATGATTGTCTTTTGGTGAACTGCCTTCATATGTGCTGTAAGCATGACGATCGACGCAAAATATGGTCGGCAAACTTTGCAAATACGACTTTCTAGCTTATCTTGTATCGATGGGCAGTACAAATCATATGGCAAGACTGGCAAATATTTCTTATATTTTTTTTAATTTTGAGCTGCCGTTCTCGTGTGACAAACCATGGCAATTTCAAATAGTTCGACGATCGTTCAAATAATCTGTCCGTTTAAAATATATGGCTAAAACGTATTTCATACTTAAATAATCGAAGAAGAAACATGACGTCTGTTTTGGCCTAACCCCCCCCCCCTCTCCCCCTTGTCTGCATTCGTCTGTTTTCGCCTACCCCCACCCCCTAAAACCAGACGTCATTTATGGACAGTCCTTAAATGCAGAGAGAAACAGATTTTTTATGACGTTTTGAATGTTGAGCAATTGAATATTTTCGTATTGTTGGCACATCCACTAGCAAAACTGTCCAAGAATTTATTTTCACGTTTTTTTTAAATAGCACAAAATCCAAAGTCGTTGCATATAAAACTGTTTAAGCGGAGAATAGATCCAATTTACATTTTATTTGTATGACTTATAACTAATGTGTAACGAAAAAATATTGTGTGAGTGTGCAGTGCACCCCACTATGCAATTGGATAAGGCATTGCCATACATTATGCAACAGCGATTGTTCACAAAATCCCATTTAAATAATTGTACTGTCCGTACCTGACTTGTCCTCATTGCAAGAATATAAAAAAAATTAATGATTTTACAACCGGTTTTCACCTCTCGTCGCCGGCTCACTAGTCTAATTTATACATATAGGCAATCATTCTCTATGACGTTGTGCCGCTACAGACGACGTATTTTGCAAACTTTGTTCAACTCATTATGGGGTCGAGAAAGTCTTGAACAAAGATAAGGGACAAGTTTTATTTTTTTTTTTTTTTTTTTAAATTGCATGTCTCAAACAGCTGCATGTGTTATAATGTTTGAATGTGGAATCCCTAGAAATACAGAAAACTAGTCTATTGTCGTGTAAGTGATTAAGTGGCATGTTTAAATTTACGACATTTGATTTCGTTTATACCTACGAGCTTTATAAATTTGTAACACTCAAAATTGCATCTTTTTTTATTTTCTTTTTTTGTAATTCAAAATGCGCTATGGGTCCCGTTCTAATGAATGAATTGGAGGTAACCTTTAGCGTCTTTATTTTATAGCTTGTGAGTTTACGTAAAAACGATTTTTTTTATTAGATTGCATTACGGTGTGTCGTGCTGAAATATTTATCAATTCATTTCATGTAACAAACATAACATTAATTGTAATATAATTGTTGCATCGACCATTTACTTGTAATTTTCAGAGATAATCTCTTTTTCCTTCATTCAGATTTACATTAGCGCTCCGGTTAATAGCTTTAATAACGTCTCAGAAGCCAAAGAGTTATAAAAACTGTACAAACAATTCCACAAACACAGATTCTATTTTCAAAGATTAACCAAATGTTTGTAGAACGTTATCAATTGAGTGTGTGGAATGGAAAAAACATAATTTATTTTTTTGTCGTACATAGGAAATGGATCTGTAGCCTTAAGACTTGAAAATTTCCTGTTTCAATGATTACGAAATGAGAAAACGTCTTTCATTTTAAATGTAAATTTAGTTGAATTGTTTCGACAATAAACATAATTATGAGAATAGTTGTTTGCATTGGCGAATTGTGAGAAAAAACATAACGTTACGCAGACCCTCATGATTTAATGCCTAAACGTCTCAAGCACTTTAAGTATGTACATTGAAAAAATGTTCAAGATAATTAAAAAACCTAACAGAACGTAATGGAATTTGGTGAATATCGACGAATGTAACGAAATTTTTCCAAAATTCTAGCTACGTTTTTATGAAATCGTAATGGTAAATGGTAGTGTTGAAAAGTCTGTCCACAGTACAGAATTCAAAATCACACAAAATTTGCTTTTGGACCGATGACGTAGCATCCTAACATAAGCTCGGCCCTTTTCTCGTAGCATCCTAACATAAGCTCGGCCCTTTTCTCTCGTACCTAGATTCAGTTATTGTAGCAGTCAGCGGTAGTGGAAATTATTTATACGTCACAGTAGCTTTCAAACGAGCCTAGACTCATCCAAATCGGTTGGACAATGGCTGAGATATGCCATTTTAAAATTCACGAACCCGGACCAAAATAAGATTTTCCAAACTTTAAAAATCCTTCAACTTACTCTGTATGTGATTATAATCGTATACAAAAACCTCTTAAAAGGTAAAGTGTCACGCAGCCCGTAAATCCGCTTCCAAAATAAATGATATCGCTTGAGGTGACGCTATTGCTGATAAATACGCAAATATTTGTTTGAATGAAATATTGTGTTCAAAGTATTATTTTTCTGAAATTGTTCGAAAAATTGCGTCACAAATGCCGGACCCAACGACGAAATAATTTTTCTGTACTTTCTGTTTTTACGTTGCAAAAATTAAACTTGTATATTAGATTGCTTTGGGTAAATTTAAATTTTTGCGTGTATAATCTGAAAGTGTTGAAATAGTAGTTTGTCGACCATGTTGCGATACGTTGATTTTTTCAGCATCAGTCCTAATATTGTCCATACGAGCCAAAGGCGAGTTGGGCAATATTTAGGACGTATGCTGAAAAAATCAAGTATCGCAACGAAGTGGACACACTGCTTTTTGCAACAAACAAATCGACTGAGAAGAAAATAACAACCAAACTTAAAAAATTCACTCCACAGAAACCATTATATTTTACAGTGTACAAACAATTTTTGATCAGATTGCAATGCACACATACGACATTGTAACGTCGTATCATAGCAACGGAGGGGTACATTTCAGCACATGTCTCAAATTTCAAAAGTCATATCGTTACAAGGTGTAAATTTGTTTCACTTCCCCTCACACTCTTAAAAAAATTGGAAACTGTTTCGATTTTGATCGCGTTACCGCATCGTGAACAACATCGAAAACAGTCGAAAATCGATTGTGCGTTGCAAAAAATTATTTCGTCATTGGGTCCGGCATTTGTGACTAGAGGTGTGCGCCGGACGCAAAATTTCGACGGTGGCGGAAGTACTACATGGGGTGAAAAGTCCGCGGCCTTGCAATGAAAGAACTAACTTTTACATATGAAATTAATTTTATTCTTCAACGTAGTCTCCCTGAAGGGAAATGCACTTAGTCCAACGGTCCTGCAACATTTGGATACCTTTGGTATAATAGGATTTCTCCAACCCTGCAAAATAGGCCTCTGTTTCGGATATCACCTCATCATTAGAGTAAAATCTTTTTCCCTGTAGCCATCTTTTTAAGTTTGGGAACAAATAGTAGTCGCTGGGGGCCAGATCTGGAGAGTAAGGTGGGTGGTGGAGTAATTCATAGCCCAAAGAGTCCAGTTTCACAGTTGCTTTTATGGATGAATGCGCTGGTGCATTGTCATGATGAAACAGGACCTTTTTCTTCTGCATATGCGGTCGTTTTCTCTTGATCTCGTTGTCGAGCTGTTCCAATAATGTGACATAGTACTCGCCAGTTATTGTTTTTCCTTTCTCCAAATAGTCGATAAATATTATGCCATGCGCATCCCAAAAAATCGTGGCCATAACCTTGCCTGCAGAACGCTGTGCCTTTGGGCGCTTCGGTCGGCTTTGACCAAATTCTAACCACTCTGCAGACTGTCTATTGGACTCTGGTGTATAGTAATGAATCCACGTTTCATCAATCGTGACAAATCTACGCAAAAACTCCGTTGGATTACGCTCGAACAAAGCTAAATTACGCTCTGAATCGTCAAGACGGTGCTGCTTTTGATCAATTGTTAGAAAACGCGGCACCCATCGCGCAGAAAGCTTTTTCATGTCCAAATACTCGTGTAAAATGTGTCGCACCCGTTCTGTTGATATTTTGAGGATGTCAGCTATTTCACTAACTTTAACTTTCCGATCAGCCAAAACAATACGATGGATTCTTTTGATGTTTTCTTCAGTAACTGCTTCACTTGGACGTCCTGAAAGTGGGGCATCATCGGTGCTTGTATTACCTCGTTTAAATTCAGCATGCTACTTCTTGACCGTTGTATACGACGGAGAAGATGTGCCATAACACTTATCCAGCCATTCTTTGCTTTGCACCGTATTTTTTCCCATTAAGAAACAATGTTTAATCAACACATGGAATTCATTATTTTCCATTTTTTACGAACAACAAAAACCTGCGTCACTCTATTGACAGTAATTCGAAAACTATGACACCAAATGTCAGGAAATTTTGGCTGTAGACAAGTAAAGGGTGGTACTACTGAATGTTAACAAAAATTCTGAAGTAATGACGCCATCTCTATGTGAGGCCGCGGACTTTTCACCCCATGTAGTATGTTTTTGAAAACGTCGGCGGCGGTGCACTCGGTATTTTTTTTTCGTCGGCGGCGGCGTATTTTTTAGTGATTTTTTCGGCGGCGCTGCGCCAAAAAAATTGCATCGTAAATAATACATTGCTTTTAATTACGTGTCTCACAGTAAGGCTAAAATCCGAAAAAATGCACTGCGGAACCAGAAAGCCGTTTCTGTATATATTATATTTATGGTGAGCTGAGAAATGTTTGGGCTACCAGAATAACGAATAAGACTTATCTACTCCTATGGTGCAAAGGCGGAAGGCAAGGCTATTAGCAGAGCAGGCACGCCCAACCTCCAATCAGTCAGAAAATCAGGACTGTCAGGGTAAGAGGAATAGGAGCCCCACGTGTGGAGAGGGTCTCACCCCACCCCAGAAGAGAGTCCTGAACAAGACACCGCCAATAACAAGTGAAGTGCCTCCAACCTCTTACAAGGAGGCTCTTCAGGACTCGTTAACCCACGTAATTGTTGGGGCAAATGGCGTAGCTCTAACGTTCCATCAAGTTGTAAAAGTCAGAGACAGCATAGTGATGGAACTTACCAGACTAATTGGCTCAAATGTGAAAGCACCGAGTTTCAACGGACGGTCTATGGGTGAGGAAGAGTTCGAGCTTAAATGCGCGGACGATAGGTCCGTAGCCTGGCTCAAACAGACTGTCAAAGATTTGAAGCCATGGAAGAATGCATCGCTTACCACCATGACTAAAAATGAATGGGACGCGATGAAAGGATCGGGAAGATGTTCAAGTTGAGTGTCATCGTGCCCTGGCGCACATCGAAGGAGTACTTCCTGGATTTACATTTGAAAGCCACTCACAATTCTCCATCCTACTTCCAATTGTTTAACAAAAATCAAAAAACTAAAAGTGCTGATTTCGTCGTTTACGACTCATCAGTACACCTTGTCTTAAGACCATGTGTATATCAGCAACGATGGCCATAGAATGATACTCAGACTATGTCAACTCGCCTTTTATACAATCCAGATCCTACGATGCATGCCATTTCGTTTGAACAATTTGGAAGTAAAAGAATTGTGAGTTTGTTTCGGTTATTTTTTAATTTGAATTAATTTTACGTTGAATATTTCGGCTCCAAGGGGCTAACCATACCCTCTCTGTAAAGAAGTACACAAACTTGCAATCAAGGTAAAAATTGAGAGAATTCTCGTTTTGGTAGAGTGGACGGCATACTATCGCTACTGACAGAAGCCTATGAATTCTCTTGTCCCGAAGTTAAGTCGGTCCGGAGGAAGGGCGGAAAACTATGGAGTTATGAGTTAGAGAATCTTAGAAGAGATTCCCGGAAGGCCTGGAATAAGGACAGAAGGACAGTCCAGCAGACGGACTGGGATTTGTATAGAAGGAGGAAACGGGCGTCCACGTAATATGCGATTGCATCTTATTTCTCTGAAGTCGATATAAATCTTGGTCGAGTTGTCGCACATATCTAGACCACATCCAACGCACTTGCCACTTATGTCCCGAACCTCTCACGAATGAAGACAAGACATTTTTTTAAGATTTTTAGTATGGTCATGTTAGATCTTGACCTTGCAAAAATTAGTAACACTACGAGGTTTAGTAGACCTAAGGTACCTACACAATACCCCGAAAGTCCCCATCGATCACCCCATAGCATTTTGAGTAATTGGCCGAAAACCGAAAAAACTGAGGTTAAGTGTAATCCTTTTATTGTTGTTAGACGAAAATCTGAGTTTTCCAAATTTTTCTTTGGAAGTTATTTTTCCCAAGTTCTACAATGGGAGAACGAAAGTGTAACTTTTTGATACCATTAATTCGCCCTGCAGGTGGTCGAATGAATGTAAATAAAATATTTATTAGATATCTTATAAGATTACTCAAACATTTTTTGTCGTAATTTAATGTCATAAAATTTGTGCACATACAAGCATCTAATTAAATGACGGTCAGATCTACCTATCTACGTATCGGAAAGAACAATTAGATACTCGTCAACGCTAGCGAATTTCTGCGGAGCTTTGCAAGAAAAATTACTTAGGTAATTGTTTGAACATTTTTATTTTCACTAGTAAACCTTATAAACTTTCCCACTTGTGAAAATAAAATTGTCTGAACAAGGACGAAAACTGCTATTTGTCGAAAAACCTTGGTTGTTGAAGCTACTTGCGATTCGAGCTGCTTTCGAATGGACTAAGTGTAAAACGCCTCGAAAGACAATAAATTTCAGTACGTGAGTGTATGTTTTTCGAACTTTTGAGACTTTCCGTGTTGTCCCGAGTAAAAAAAACCAAGCGATTTGAGACTGAAATTGAGACTGTTTTTGTGTATGGCACTGAGTACTGTATTTTCGAACGTTTTAGACTGTTTTGAGACCGTCATCATCATTAAAAATGGTGAGTATGCTTATTTTTGCCTCAATTAATAGACATTTTTCTGGTGTTTGAGACTGTTGAGACTAACGAGTATGCTCATTTTTAGACTATTTGAGACTGTTGAGTATACTCATTTTGAGACTATTTGAGACTGTTGAATATGCTCATTTTGAGAATATTTGAGACTGTTGAGTATACTCATTTGAGACTATTTCAGACTGTTGAGTATGCTCATTTTGAGACTATTTGAGACTGTTGAGTATACTGATTTTTAGACTATTTGAGACTGTTGCGTATACTCATTTTGAGACTATTTGAGACTGTTGAATATGCTCATTTTGAGAATATTTGAGACTGTTGAGTATACTCATTTGAGACTATTTCAGACTATTTCAGACTGTTGAGTATGCTCATTTTGAGACTATTTGAGACTGTTGAGTATACTCATTTTGAGAATGATGCTTAACTTTGCTTGTGGACCGCCTACGACGTAACTCATGTTGCTAAATTGCACATGCGTATTTGCAGTCTTATTTTGAACCGTTGTTACGAAAAGATATGAGACTGTTGAATGTACTCATTTTCGACAAAAATATTTTTCACAATTTTATTGAGGCTTTTGAGACTGTTGAGCATGCTCAATTGTGAAAAATATTTTTTTAGCCAATGAGACCGTTGAGTGTACTCATTTTCGACAAAAAAAATTTTCACAATCTTATTGAGGCTTTTGAGACTGTTGAGCATGCTCAAATGTGAAAATAATGTTTTGCTGAATTATGAAATACATACTTTGTTCCCAGTCCGTTCAATGTACATGAAAAATATGAAAAAAAATGAAAAAAATATTAACAAATGAAATAACTTCAAACATATTCGACCTGACTCAGAAATTGTCCTAGGCCGCTCTGCGATTAACATCGACACGTGTGAACTTTCCCTTCTCCAACCTGAAACGGTCCTCGTCGAAAAAAATTTCTCGACTAATACAACTGAAAATTTACTTTAGAGTACGTACAAATGTATTAGTTCTAAATTTCATGTTTTTATGTGTCAAGTCCAAATACCACGAATATAAATTTGTGTGAATGAGTAATATAACATTTTTTAATGAATAGATTTAGTATGTTACAGTCTCATTGGCATTAAAGTACACTCAACAGTCTCATTGGTTAAAAAAATACTTTTCACAATTGAGCATGCTCAACAGTCTCAAAAGTGTCATTGTGAAAAATATTTTTGTCGAAAATGAGTACACTCAACGGTCTCATCGGCTAAAAAATTATTTTTCACAATTAAGATGCTCAACAGCCTAAAAAAGTCTTGAAATGAGCATACTCAACGATCTCAAATAGTCTAAGTGAGTGTGCTCAATGGCCTCAGTCAGTCTAACTAAAAAAAATTTAAAATGAGTGTACTCACTGGTCTCATTAATAATGATTTTATAAAAAAAGCGAAATTGAGTACTGAGTTTTCTTCAAAAATTGAGACTGATTGGAGGCTGTGAATACACTCAATTTTAGTACTCACTGAGAGTGCCATTTTCACTCGGGGTACTTTTTAATTACAGATTTTTTTTCGGTTATAAATGGTTTCGCCAGAAAGGCCTTTTTCCGTCTTCGTAACAACATTCAGGGTTGACTTCTGAACCTTGAAATATGATGCTTGACGCTAAGATGCGAAACGGAAAGATTATCAATATTTTTTTTCACGCTGTCAACTTTTTCTTTAACACTTCAATACTTATTATTATACTCTTACAATAGAGCAAGAATAAACAAGTCACATTCATCATACATAAGAAATGACAGACCAGTTAATTGACAGCAGTATAGAGCGTACGAACAATGGTACCAAGAATAGATAAAAAATAAAGAGGTAGATGTGACAGCCATTTAATTAAATGAGTGTCTATGCTCCAATTTTATGACACCAAATACGACGAAAAACCCATCGAATCATATTACAGTCACATTGTTGCTATATAGCTTATGTTTAGCACGTAAAAATCAAAAGTAAAGGTAGCAAAATAGGTAATATTCGAATATGTATACGAATTTGTACTGGCGCTACCATGTTCATTTTTCGACTTGGAAATACGATGATTGTTGCGCCACCACAAGCAGCTGACTACGAACTACTAGTGTGGGATAAATACAAGATATATATGTGCATAGGTTGTACAAATCCTCAGCAAATCAGAGTTTCTACGGAGCCCGATTTTAAGGTGAATTCGTCATGGTAATATTTGTAAGTACGACAAATTCAATTTTTCAATTTCAATTTATTTCAACACATTCAAATTACATCATGTAAATAAGACTACGTAGCTCCAGTCTGCTACTAGAACAGTTCGAAGGAGCTACTTCGGTAGAATGATATTAGAAGTGATGTAGTTTCAAAATTATTAAGTTCAGTATTGTTAAAAAGAAAAAGAAAAAATGGAAGACTAATAACAAATAAATTGTGACGAAAATTAAGTTTCAAGTGGAACAACATCAAAACCAGAAAATAATGAGGAACTCAAAGAAAAACAAAAATCATTGTGTTGATACACGTTTACGGAAGGGAAAAATTCCAAAGAAGGACGAGTAGTAACAGGTCTATGAGTTTATAAATCGATATGACTAGATAGGCTCTTAGTTCGACATGTGGTATTAAGATAACGAAGTTAGTAACAAATGAACCTTCAACTTTCGAACGAATTGATTTATACTCGAGTTAAATTTCTTATTTCGGCAGACAAGGCATTGAACAACGTAGGTCCAGCGAACACCAAGGATCGCTTACCGTAGTTAGAATATAGGTATTTTATAGGTTTTCTTAAAAGATAGGAATATCTGGTAGCGTATCGATTCGTGTTGTTAAAAAATGAGATAGAATAGTGTGTCAGATCATTAATACAACAAAAAACGAACTTGCACACTGCCATCTCGTACATTCTCGGTATAGTCAGCATACGCGGAAATTCGATTTCAAAGAGGCGTTCTGATGGAAAACGTGTTGGCAGCTTATGCGTTGCTTTTAAGGCTCTTTTATGTTTAACCTGTAGCTCACCCAAAGAAGACTTTTTGGCCGATCCCCAGACTTCAACGCAATACATAAGGTGACAGTGGACTATCGAGAAGTATATAAGTTGGAGAACCCTTCTGGGCAGAAAATGTAATCTTCTAATCACCCCCGTCCTGCTAGACACTATCCTACCGAGACCGGCAATGTGCTCCTCCCAAATGATAAACTCATCCAAAGTAAGACCAAGCAGTCTTACGGATGAAGACGCTAGAATCGGAGTACCGTTGAAACTCAACGTAGGCAGACCGTCTACCTTAACATGACGCTTCCGAAAGTGAACCAATTTAGTTTTCTCTAAATTCAAGGTCAACTTATTGATTCGGAAATATTCGCTTACTATTTTCAAATCGCTCGTGAGTTAGATGATGTTGTCAGAAACAATAGCCGATGACACAAACAAATTTGAGTCATCTGCAAAGCAGAATAGGGAGGAATTTATAGGTAGCATGAAAAAGTCATTAATGAATATTATAAAAAACAAGAGGGAAAGCACACCATCTTGGTGGAGCCCCACTGTTACATCCACCATCGCTCTGGATGTATCGTTGCATACAGTAAACTGCTTCCTTTCATGTTGTTTTGCCTTTTTCATTCGTATACGATTTTAATATGCAGGCAGCTAGACAAAAATTTTGACCTGGAAACAACATTACTTGTATAAATTCACCTCCAATTCACCGAAAAAGGGAACAAGAGACACTTCTAGTCCGCTCGACATTTGAATTTTCATTGAAACTTGAATAATTTGACACAAGATGGCACTATAAAAATCTATTGTTTGTGTGCTGATTTTACGCATATTCGACAAAAATTATTTAAAGAGATGGAAGCATTTTCTTTGCTGGAAATTGCAAAGTTATAGTTAATATTTTCGCCATTATTTAGTCATGGCCCCACTTTCTACGTCAAAAAGACATTTGAATATTTTTCCGCTAGGCATCAACTCTTTTGCAGTGAAGTGTCGGATATTGTACGAAATTCGATCTCAAATTCAAAATTGAACCGCGCTCAAAGCGTCTAGTAAGCGTAGTATGAAGTTTTCTTATAAATTTAAAAAGCCGCGAAACGGCTCACTGCACTCGACTCATATGTCAAAATGATATAATCGGCAGCTCTGTATAAAAAGTGCCTGTATTTTACTTTCTCTGATTGAAACGTTCTATTTGATTGATTCCCTTACACCTTACACCTTCCATACCCTGATCTGGTACTATTTCGTATGATTTTCAAGAACCCTCTCCTCCTCCGTCAGTGCGTGCGTACTGTGCGAATGGTCCTTTATGTGTTGTCTGTTTTGTTGTACTAAAAAAATACAGGGAGAGGACATTGAAATCCATCACATATCTGAAATCAGAGTCGTTGTGGTTTGTAATCGGAAGAATTTCGTTTAACGAATGAAAATCTAGATTTTTATTTTCTGGATTTTTTCTGCGTATCTGTAACTAAATACCAAAATGTAAAATCTAAAATTTCATTCGATAAACGAAATTTTTTGTGGGATTATTTACAAACCGCAAGAACTGCAAAATCAGAAAACACGATTGGTTTCATTTTTCTTCGAGTATAACTGTTATAATTGCTTAATGCAAAGCTCGCAAGGATGCTGAATGTTCCTTCCCGACAAGTGAAGTTCATTTACGTAGTTTTTTTTTATAATTTACAATTCTAAAAAGACTATCACGAACATGGCAACTGAAATCCGTTGTAATAAAAAGACGAGGGATCGTGTTTCACGTTCACATGAGTTTTTCTCATGTATTTGCAGTGCATTTCATGTTATGCATGGTTGGCCGAGTATAGCCACTTTTCCCAATATTAGTGCGATACCAATTCTGGCGGAGTCATTATCCAACAAGAGACTAAGTTGATGAGAAGGAACAGGAATGAGAGCCGACGAAAAATTGGCGGCGGCGCGGCGTCTAGCTGAAGAAAAAAGACTGGCGTCTGGCGGCTAGATCGGCTAAGCCGGCAGCGTCTAGGTTTAGCCGCTGATAAAAAAGTGGGCTGGCTCTTTAGTAGAAATTTTCATTTTTTACGAAAATAAAAAGGTTTAAATGTTTAAATAAGTCAAAATCTAAAAACATTTAAGGATTCGATAGTCTGGTTTCAGGCTGCAGTTTCCGTGATTTCCATTGTAGTCCGACTAACCCTTGTTTGTGAAACTTATTTATTTAAAAATTTTAAGTCAGTGCAATCTAAGAAATCTATCATTCCATTACTACTTTTCAAAGGATAACAATAAGTTTCTCGTTCAGTTTACATGCATCATTGTGCAATGTGACACTTATTTTGTATCAACAGAATATTTGATTTTCTTACGTTTTTATCGATTTACAAAGTTGTAAATATGCAAAATAATATTCACAAGTAATTGTAGTGAAATGACATTATCAGTGGAATTGTTGGTGCACGGCAGCGAGTTAACTGTTATGAAAACTCTGGTAATAGTTCCGATCTTTGTTGAATCACAAAGAAACACCACACTTTGAACATTTAACAAAAGTATCGGGCGGGCTTTAAGAAATTCTTCGGGCCGCGGGCACTACGGGCATTTTTAAAAAAAAAAATCGGGCCTCGGGCCGGGCGGGCATCAGGATTTGGTCCGCCTGCTCACCTCTATTAGTTAGTTTGTTAGTTCCAGTGCCATTTGTATAAAATCCGACTTTTTTGGCTCGTGCTCGAAAACGGCTCGATAAAAAAGGGGGGTACCGGCCTTGTTTGGGCGCCAGGGCTTTTAGAAGGCGTACGTGTTTGTTTGTGTAATGTGTATGGTAGCACATTTTGTATAAGACAAGGTTGGGTGTTCGAGATAGAGGCTTGGTGTCAAAGGGAAAATTGTTGGGTTAGGTGTGTAGTGTATCAGGGTGACCGCCAAAATGGCGGAAAATGGGCGGGGGCTCAAAAAAAAACTTTTGATATTTTGTGGAGGAAGCTGAGGGGATCATCTTTGCCCATGGAAGTAGTAGCCGCCCCGCTTCGGCTTTGCATAGGCGGCGGCACAATAGAAAACTTTTGATATGTTGTAGAGGAAGTTGATAGAATCATTTTCGCCCATGGAAGTAGTAGCCGCCGCGCTTCAGTTTGGCGGCGGCGGCGGCCCAAAAACACTTTTTATATGTTGTAAAGGAAGTTGAGAGGATCATTTTCGCCCATGGAAGTAGTAGCCGCCGCGCTTCGGTTTGGCGGCCGGAGGTGCCCAAAAAAAAAAATACTTTCGATATGTTGTAGAGGAAGCTGAGGGTATATATTTTTTTTCGAAACCCGAAACAGTGAGGGAGCACACAAACTCGTAATTAATTCAGAGTAAACCCAACTATGAAAAGTCATTTGACACTTTTCAAATATCTACAAATTAAAGCCCGCAAACTTGGGCGCTTAGAGCGTAATGTCAAAGACAAAATATCTCAAATAAAAGCTTACACGTTCATAGTAAAAGTAATATGTAATTTGAGTTGTATGCTAATAATGATTTATAAATGGGCAAATTGCACCAGCCACCGAATCCAGCCGATCCTAAGCAGTGGCGGCGGCGGCTAATTCAGCTGTCAGCCGCCGTTTTCGGCCGGCTAAAAATTGGCTGCTCTCGTCTCTGAGAAGGAAACCACTTTGGAGATGGTTTGGTACGTGAAGTCGAGTTCGATCGCGAGCAGAGCACTACACAATAGTCGCAAATTTTTGAAAAACAATTTACAATAGATAAAATAAGAGTAGCTATTCTGTGGAGATACTCTGTTAAAGTCGCTGCTACGATTCATCTACTCTGCTTTTCTCTAATGTTACCAAAATGCATGCAAGACTCTTTGAATTGCAACTGAAATCTTCTGTAATAGGAATTAGGAAATCTTTCGAACGTGATTCCCTAAAAGCTGTCCTTATCAATGATCCTAATTTGCTTATAAAATTCTTCGTTTCTGGGACCAGACAACCTAGAGTTTCGAAAGCAACAAGAGTTAATAAATAGTTCTCTTTCCGCTTTATCGGCTATTGAACGCACTTTATTACAAGATTCATTTATGTAAGAAGGAGCTAACGTGTCTCAAATAGTTACGTCCCAGAGAAATCCCTGGTGGCTGTTTTATATTTGGGAATTCTGTAGAAGAAAATGCACGAGAAATGTTTTTGTTTTGAAAAACCGCACTACGTCGCTGCGGGAGGTTTTATTTCGGAATGACGATCACGAAGTTCTTATTTAGGTTTAATGAGCAAATGAGGTCTGCGTGAAGGAAGAAGAAGACGTCAGTGGGAAACCATATCTTTGTCTCGAAGTGTGAAGTTTATATTAGTGACCTAGAACTAATAAATGAAGTCCGTAACCATTGGAAGATCGAATTCTATGAAGCGATCCACGTCCATAAAAACAAACACCAAAATTTGGTAATGCATTGGTTTGAAAGATACCTTATATCTCTCTCAGCTTTTTCTCGACCGTTGATAGGCTGAAAGTAGAAATTTTTCTCTCTCACAGCGGTCATTTTGAAGCAATAACACAGGTTGAGATACTGAGAGATAATTTATAATGGAATTATTTTGTCATTGTAATAAGAACGAGAATGTGTGGGACCTAACAAATAGAATGTATAACGCAACATCAGATGAGTACCCACTAGGGTGTTTCTCAAATTTTGAACTTTTTTGAGAAATTGGAGGTTTTCATGTCTTAAATATAGTTTATTAAAAAACCTTCACCCCCTCAAAATATCTTTGTATCAAAAAAAATGAAATTTTGATGTTTTGGAGGCAAAACCATAACATTACAGTACCCTTCATAATTCCTTTATGACAAACGAAGAGTCGTTATAAGATTTAACAAACTAAAGTGCTGATTTCGTCGTTTACAAAAATCCCGAATAACCATAATCCCGAATAACCATAATCCCGAATGTTAACAAAAATTGTGAAATATTACGTCGTTTACAAAAATCCCGAATAACCATAATCCCGAATGTTAACAAAAATTGTGAAATATTAAAAATCCTGATTGGATACGAGTGAATTTGAGTTTGGGGGGGCTCTGTCCCCTCACCCCCGCGCCTGCGACGGGCCAATTTTTTATGCCTGCGGCTGGCTTTTTTTATGCCTTGCAGGCGGCGGGCGTAACGTGCATGAGGCTTTGCCCTAAACCCCGCGATGGGCTCTGCCTCTTAGACCCCGCAAGGGGAGTTATACCCCCCTTGACCCCTCACAGCGTGGGCTGCGATCCCGCTTTTTTTTCTTTTTTTTCCACCTTCGCTGGGACGCAGCTCAAATAACTTCTTTTTCCTTACGAGCCGTTCATAAATTACGTAACGCTGGAGAGGGGGGGGGGGGGGGGGTGGGGGGTTCGGACGAAGCGTTACGCTAGCGTTACAGGGGCGGGGGGGGTCTAAAAAATGTAAATTTTAGCGTTACGTAATTTATGAACGGCCCCTTAGACCCAGTCAACAATAACTGGACTACATGCGACTACAACCACACTCGAGTTGTGATTGTTGTTTTCTGAATTGCAAATTTTCGGGATTTTTGTTATTCGGGATTTTGGATTTTCCGGATTTTTGCATTCGGGATTTCAATTTTCGAGATTTTTGACGGCCACCACTAGACCATTTGTATATCAGCACAATCGGTCACAAAATGATGACTTCTATGAACAGCGCACTTTCTTATATACCACCTGAATCGAAACGAACGACTAGGTGAAATAGTGTTTTGAACGCTTTGAAGTACTGGAATTATGAATTCGTTTGGTTATTTTGAATTTAACGACTATCTAAGATAGTATTTGTATGTATGTAGTATGGTAAAAAGACGCTTCGCATATAGGAACTATGAAGGGTACTGTAGTGTTGGTATACAAGGGTGGAATTTAAACCACAGTAAGTACCGCAGTTGTTGAAGACAAATTTTCTTCAAGCGCAATATTAACAAAAACCTTTTGACCTTTAAAACCATAACGTTTACCCATTGCGCAAAATCGTTCAACTATGGATTTTGAGCAATGAATAAACATAGTTTTGCCTCCAAGACATCAAAACTTCATTTTTTTTATAAAAACATTTTTTAGGAGGTGAAGGTTTCGAATAAACTACATTTAAGACATGTAAACCTCAAAAAAGTTTAAAATTTTAGAAACACCCTAGTACCTACTTTTATAGTGTGAGTAAAAATAGGCTAAGCCACTCCTCTTTTATGAGCACTGTAACAGTGTTGAGCAGTGTAATTGCGAATGTTTTTGAGAGTATTAAAATAACAGCTGTTATTTTTTTGTTATGAACTTTCGTAATGTTGTTAGTGTTGGTTTACAAAGTTTACAGCTCCGTTAAGAATTTTCATTGGTTGAAATTCGCCACGTGATTTTTTCAACCAATTAAAAATTTTTAAAGGAGCGCTAAGCAGAGAACTTTTTTTGACTCGAGGCCAGGACTTATAAAAATGTAGTTTGCTGAGATAACTCCATAAGGAGTCCATATGGCAAAAAATTTAGTTGATAGGCACATCAGCTGCTTGAATCTGAAAACTTGAAACTAAAACAAAGAAAAATGAGGTTTTATTTTTACAATTTAAAAGAAGCTTTGTCTTTCATCTCTTTAAATAATCTAAAAATCTGTCTGTGACTTTTTCCCGTTGCGTTTTGGCTTAATTAAGCGAAAACCGGAATAAAGTTTTGCTGTTGGCTTAAATCCACTGTCATAAATAACCGATTTTAACAAAGTGTTTCTCCTGGAAGTAATTACATAGAGAGGAGCAAAATCGGTCAAGTGGTTCTGAAGATATTTATTGGCCAAATGAAGCGGTAGCAGTTTTTTAAGGTCGGTGATAACGAACCGCCATGTTCGATTTTCTTCTTTCGGTACCAGAACCAGTAGAAGTCAGTACAGTCAATATTGAGAACTTCCAAAAGGGGAAGAGTGTAAAAATCCCTATCAGTGCGTTGTCATAACTACTCTTTTTCCATGTCGGGTTGAAAAAAGTAGACAATAAAATTAATATCAATCAATTGATTCCGGAATAAATCATTGTCGAACACAACAAAATAAAGTTGCAGTATGTTTGCTAAGAAACTCAATTTCGTCCATTCCATTGGTCCCAGTGCTAAGACCACTGACCCAATTTCCACAAAAAAAATTTCCCGGTTTTGTGAGATCAAATGCTTTCATTTGACACCAAAATGATCAATTTCGGTGCTACACTTGCTGAGATATTTGCGAAAAAGTTTCATCGACCCTCGACCACATTCCCGGAACCACTTGACCAATTTTGCTCATCTTTGAACTTACTTCATGGGACATATGTACCTTTGAGGGAAAAAAGTTTAGGGTGACCGGTGCAGGCATTTAGAAAAAAATGACAGGACGGTCAGACGGACAAACGGACATTTTTTTTATTGCTAGGCGATAATAAATGCATCCCCCCAATTCCAACCTCGATCTACCCCATGTGACAATAAAATTGTTTGTAGTAAACGTGTGCTTCGTGCGCGTCCAAAAACAGTTGCAATTATCTTTTAGGGAAAACATAACCAAAGACCCCTACGTATCAGAATAGATGTGGCAAACATAACAAATGTTGCAAAAATATTTGAACGCATTTAAATAGAGAAATGACCAAACAATACAATAGTTTATGTTCTTTTATAACTATTAAAATGTCAAAGATCCATAAAAATTACCTAACCTATCACAAAGAAATCCTGAAACTACTTTCTCTAAAATGTAATTTTCGCCAACTTTGCCTTTAGATTTCTCAGTTAGGGCCGACCATTTCTGATCGATGCACACAGATCAATGGACTCTTTGTGCTACCCAGTCATCATAAAAATCCTTTAAGAAGGCCTGCTAAGGACCTCTCCTCTACACGAAAATCCTGTCCACATCGTTGGTCTTGTACAAGAGCCACCAATCGATTGGACACCTCTTGAACAGTTGCACACTTGGCATATGACCCGAGCTCCTCAGATGCTACCCTATTCAAGTAACTAGTCCTCGATACAAGGCTGGTGGCGAGTCCAGTCCAGGTCTAACCTCACACCATAAACCGCTCGGGTCTTGACTTACACGGAACGAAGCCACGTGTCACCACTACTCTGCGGCCTGCTATCACTACTCTCCCCGTCGACTTTGGCCACGCTATTCCAAAGATGCGCGCACGTGGGATTAGTGCCTACTAGCCCTATCCAAGATAAAGACTTCCGGTCCACAAGCTTCTTGGGACTTCTATGTAGCCCAAAAAATCTTCACTCATTGGCATAGCTTCGCTAGTGAGCCATAACCGCGGCAAAAACCTTCGTTCCACAAACCGAGCTGAGGGATGGCCCGGCGGGTGGCATAAGGCAAACAAAGTATTAAAGCAACAACATAGCCAGCTAAGGCTTACGACAAGTCAGGTCAGGTCGACCTGATGGTAAAATTGAGTTTGACTTGACCTGATCTGAATTTTCAGGTCACAACTTGAAGTTGAATTTTGTTCTAAAAGTAGAATGTTCACCTGAATTAGGAAAGCAAAAATCAGGAATCAAGAAATCAGGAACCAAAAGCCAGGAAATGAAAATCAGGAATCGAAAATCAGGAGCCTAAAATAAGGAAAAACAAAAATCAGGAATTGAAAATCAGGAGCCTAAAATAAGGAAAAACAAAAATCAGGAAAAACAAAAATCAGGGAAAATAAAAATTAGGAATGAATTAAATTAGGAGAAACCAAAATTAGGAATCAAGAAATCAGGAACCAAAATAAGGAAAAACTAAAATCAGGAAAAACATACATCACGAAACACCAAATTTAGGAAAATCCAAAAGTAGGAAAAACGAAAACATGAAGGAAATAAATGTCCACCTGAATTAGGCAAGGAAAAATCAGGAATCAGTAAAATTAGGAAACACGAAAATCAGAAAGAAAATAAATCAGGAAAAACATCAAAGTTTTCAATTCCTAAGGAGGTCGCAAAGTTATTTTTGGTATGTAGGGGGCTCTACCCCCTAAGCCCCCGCGCCTGCGGCGAGCTAATAACGCCCTGAAGGTTGCCTTCTGTGCATGGTGCTCTGACACCGCTAGGGGCTCTGACCCTTAGACTTCGCAAGGGGGGATGGTTTTCCCCCTTGACCCCTTGACCCCCCTACGCGGGGGCTGCATTCCTTATTTTCATTATTTAGCCCATGATTTGATGTTCGTTCCCAAATTACTTCAGCACTTCGAAACATACCATGAAGCGGTAGTTTGACTCCTGAACTTGAGTTACAGGCACAAAGAAAAGTGAAATGGTTACACGCCTTCACACGTTCACGGCAAGCAATAAAACAATTGTTACAATATGTAACAAAAACAAATTGCATATTCGCCATGCGATTATTGATGCGGTTCAATCATTTCACTTCAGATTCACGAAAATAAATCACTATTTATGGCACAAAACAAAAATTTCGGCAATAGCGCAAAACACTGAAAACTTTGGCAATTACACGAAATTAAATATTCCGGCCAAGCTCCGATATATTCATCGTGAGGACAGCCGAGCTTAAGAACGATGCATACTCGACCGCGGTCTAAACTCGACCTTGCCTTTAGAAGCAAATTTTAAACTGCCGTAGTTTTAGAGATATGCGTCATCACTCCCAATTCTAGAAGTTACTTTGTCTCGGGATTTAGTCATTTTTCCCTGAAATGCTGAAACACGTGTTCTCTAGAATTCTATTCTCTACAACTTTGCTTTTAACAGTAAATATCCATATTGCATAGTTGAGCAAATATAGACGAAAAACCATCTGCTTACGTATATATGGCCAAGAAATTTAATTTCTTCCATTCCATTGGATCCACCACTGACCCGATTTTCACAAAAAAAATTTTCCCACTTTTCTGAGATCAAATGCTTCAATTTGACACCGAAATGAACGATATCCGTGCTCTACTTGCCGAGATATTTGCGAAAAAGTTTCACCGACGCGACGCTCGAAAATCCATGTTCGACTTCCACTTCTTCGACCATATCTCCGGAAGTACTTGGCCGATTTTGCTCATCTTCGAACTTGAATCATGGGAGGCATGTACCTTTCAGGGTGATCAGTTGCGTCGTTTAGAAAAAACGTAGAGACATAGAGACAGACGGACGGACATTTTTTTTACTGGTTCCTCATCCCTAGACGATTAAAAATGTATCCCCCCACCTCCCACCTTGATCTACCCCATGTTCCAGTAAAATTATTTGTTGTAAACGTTAAAACCTTCGTATAGGTTTTTGAAGATCGCAGAAATTTTATTTATTTACAGTGTACAAATTTAACAGAACTGTACGATTTTTTTTATATTTATTTATCTTACAATTATCTTACAATTTACAAACTAACAAATGGTATCACAAGAAAACATTACTGGCACTATGATCACCGAAGGTGTTACGGATGCTTGCTGCATTGAGCCTCTGAATCGCAATCGAGATTCGTTGGAGCAAAAAGTCTAGGCTTCGTGGCTCGTCCGTTTTGCGTTTCATAAGTCTACCCAGTTTTAATAAAAATAATTCGGTTTCTGGTCCGACCGACCCCAACGATTCGAATGCCACTGGCGTGAAATGGTATCGACGCTTTAAATCAATGTAGTGGTTGTATTTGTCACGTTCCGCCAGGTCAGCCGCAGCGCCACTCTTATTGAACGTTAGATTGACGTACGATGATGCCATTGTGTCAACCACTGTAACGTCCCAAAGTAACGATCTTCCATGGCTCCAGGGATAGCACGTCAAGCCATCGGGTCGTTTACCGTCTTCGCGCGAAAAACCTGGTGGTTCGAGCGTGTTAGGGAAACCAGCAGATGAGAAGGTCATGGACATGATTTTGTTGATTTCGAAATGCCTGGCATATTTTCCGATCATTTTGTTACACGATAAACCATGATGACCATTAGATTTGACTAGGGTGCCACAAACACAGACATGGGATTCACAAATCTTATTTCCCAAACGAAGCGCTACAGCAATTCTCGCCGAGTCGTTATCCAGCAGGAGACCCAACTTATGCGACGGTACCGCTTGCAACCACTTTGAGGATTGTTTTGTTGATGATGCAAGAAGTCTGGCGCGATCAATTTGATCACTGTTTGACAAGAGCTCGTTAAAAATTTGGTTACTACGCATATGGTCTCATGTCGATTGGCAACTTTTGTGTTTCGGTTTTGCTGGAATCAATGCCGATGGGTATACATTGACTTTTGCAATGAACTGGTCATTCAAAATGCACGGATTTAATTTGGATAGGTGAGCTAAGTCTATTAACTTTCTGATGCCCAGGCAAGCTAATGGGAGTCGGTAGAATTTGTCTATGTCGGACAGTTGGCTCGAATAAGTAAATGTTGGACTGCACCTTTATATATGTTGGAACCGTGGAGATGACAAAGAGCTTCGAAGCAAACACAGAACCGGGTGGACGTCTAACAATTTTACACGTTCACACAACGTTTTTATTGTGTTTGTTACTTTCGTCAAAGCAAGCGGGATGCCTTCGGCCGTAATCGGGGATCCAAGCAGTTGGAATGAGGAATCATCAAGCACTTTGATGCCAGGCAACAGAATGTTCAATTTTTCCATCATTTCAGCTTTTGCATCGTTTGGAGTGTTGATAAAGTAAATCTCACATTTTGATGAATTCAGCGTTAACCTTGACTCGTCCGAGAAGGCTAACACTTTGGCCACATCATCCAAAATTGTGTTGAAATTGTCACTGATTGTGCCGTCATCAGCGAATCATGCGTTCAATCGGGACTGAAGAGAGTGTGTCAACTTCATGATCGCTAGACAGAAAGCCACTGATGCACAGGGATCTCTCTGTTGAGTACCTCTCTTCGATTCGATTATTATGTTACCAAAGAAAAGACTCGAAGGGCAACTGTAGGCCTGACGCAGCATCGGATATAGCGATGGAGCATGTTCTTTGATAGACTGTAGTAATAGTTTTCGGAATAGTTCGTTGAATGCATTCTTGAAATCAAATTTCAAAATTGCGGTTGGAGAACTGTGTTGGTACTCAACGAACGTTCGCACAGCATGCACTATCGCTTCGGCACCACCTTTAGTCGCAAAACCGTTTTGGATAGGTCTCAAGGCTTTAGAAATGGAATCCTTAACAGAGAAAACACCAATTTTACCGGACAATCTTCGCCAAACTAAACCTATTGCGATTGGCCTTATGTCTACATTCAATTTAGCCAGTGCAATCAATGCAGCTGCAGCACCATAAAAAACCGGCTGAATACTGCACGATTTTGTATTTTAAGCCACTTTGGCCGCTGTGCGATGTGTGATATTAAGGCCTTTGTTCGCTGCGTTTTCCCGACGTAACGGTAACATTTGTAAAAAAAGTTTTACTTGAGTTATCGCGGTGACAGGCGGGCGAACGTAAACGTTTTTTTCCAAATTCGGTATCTAAGGATCATGATCGAAGCTCCCCCCCTACTCACCCCTCTCAAATCGACTGGTTACAAACGTCGTGGTAAATGCAATAAACCTACGAGTCTCAAGATATGGTCCATTATTTTAGGGAGACATTTACCCCTTGTATGTGACACTTATTCAAGTTGTCTGCAAAGTTCTCAACTAAAGTTATAAACTTCTAGAAGCCAAATAATCGGTCTTTTCTACTGTGACAGCCAATTTCATATACCTGCCGTTCAAACAAAAGAAGTTTCTCAGCTGTAAACAATAACTTCGATTATATGTCGCACAGTGCTGTTCCCTGAAAACGTTTTCATATGAAAAGATGCATTTTCTAAGTTCAGACAAATTTCGACCGAATGTTTCAATGCATTGATTCATAAAGTAGAAAGAGGCATGTCCTTACATCGCCTTGTCAATGGATTTCTCATATTCATAAAAATGAAGTGAAGGGCCTACAATTTATTACATTACAGACGTTTTCCATTATCTTTTTGTGTTACAAAAGCAGTCGCATCTGGTTTGTTTGATCACATTCATGGAAGAAGTGTGTGTACAACAAAATTAGACGAAGATTAAAATAATTTTTTATCCGAAAACCGAAGAAAAAAATTAAACTAAATAAACTTTTCATATGTTCATATACCTGCTTCGTCCCTCTTTGTTGTTTGTTTTTATGAATTTCACAATCGTTTGAGACAACCTGAAAGACCAAGCCACAGTTTTTTTTGTGATAGTTTTTATTGAGAAAATTGGTTGGCTGTTCTCTTCACAGTCTCAATGTTGCTGCAGGTAGTTCTTTACATTACAATTTCTCAGTTAATGAGTCAAATAACCACGAAATAGTTTTATGATTTTTGGACCCGTACGAAGTACAAAGATCTATGCGTTTGCTACAAGAGATTTTATTATAACATGAGTGAGAAGAATGCATTTAATATCGCCTAGAGATGATGAATTAGCGAAAAAAAAAAATGTCCGTCTGTCCGTAGTGATCAAAGACGGATTTTCGTGGGTCTGTGAAACTTTTTTTTTAGCAAGTATAGCACGGAAATTGTTGAAATGAAAGCATTTGCTCGCACAAAACTGGGAACTTTTTTCGTGGAAATCGGGTCAATGGCCTGAGCACTGTGACCAATGGAATGGACGAAATTGAGACTCCTTGACTGGGACCAATGAAATGGACGAAATTGAGTTTCTTGACCATATACGATAGAACATGGTTTTTCGTCTATGTTTGCCTAACTATTCAATATGGAGATTTACTGTCAAAGGCAAAGTTATAAAAAAAAAGTTTTAGAGAAGACGTGTTTCGGGGTTTTAAGGAAAAATGACCCAATCCTGGGATTTAGTCACTTCTAGAATTGGGAGGGACGACTCATATCTCTAAAACTATGGCAGTTATGGCAGTTGCTTATAAAGGTAATGTTTTATAGAATAAAATTTCAGAGAACAGGTCGTCGTTTCCATTCCTAAAGGATGTAAGAACAACTGTCAACTTTTGACAGCTGTCAGATTTGAATTTCGGCACCAAGTTTTTTAATAATTATTTGAGTCCTTAAAATTCTTTGTACTTATGTCAGTGAGACAGATGTCGAAAGTTGACGGTTGGACTTACATCCTTTACGAATGGAAACGACGAGATGTTTCGGGATTTCAGGGAAAACTTCTTGGGAAGGATGATGCATATCTATAAAACTACGGCTTCTTAAGGCAAAGTTGGTGAGAATTACATTTTAGAGAAAATATTTTCAAGATTTCTTGGAGAAACTGCGTTGGTCCTCTTTTTGATATGGTGCAGTCTCTTTTCAATGGTCTCAGACGTACTTCGTTAGTGCCTTGGGTAGTTTCTACGGATCTTTGAAATTCTTATAGTTATAAAGGAACACACAACATTGCATTGTTTGTTCGTTCCTATATTTAGATATGTTCGAGTTTTTTTGCAACATCTATTTTGTTTGCCACATCTATTCTGATGCGTACGGGTCCCTTGCATATGTTTTTCTATAAGCATGCTGGAAGGTAGCCTGAAAAAGTTAGCTGCTGCTGAGAAAACAGCACATTTTTCATCGGAGTTTTAACTAGAATTTCAAAAACTTGAACATATCAGATTTTCCATTCGAAAATTTACCGGCTTGCGTTGCGCTGTTAAAATAAGGGTTAAAATTATGGGCCGCCACCGAAAATTTATTTGCCAATGAGACTTTTCGGTCGATTTATCATGGTTTACCAGCTTAACAAGTTCTTGAAAAGAACATTCATTTACATGAGAAAATAATTCAAATAAAAGGAACTGCCCTTGAATCCAGAGGTCGCTAAAAACAGAGTGCGCCAATCCATCCTGACGATCGATAAACCAACATTCAGTCAATTTAAATAATAAACATAACCAAAGACCCGTACGTATCAGAATAGATGTGAAAAACAGAATAGATGTGGGAAAGTGACTCAAAGATCCATAGAAATTACCCAAGGTAATGTCAAAGGCCCTACCGAAATACATCTCACACCATTCAAATCTAGAAATGGTTATATCCAAGGATTGGGACATTTTTCCCTATAACCCTGAAACACGTGTGCTCTAAAATTTTGTTCTATACAACTTTGCCTTTGGAAGCAACTTTCTAACTCTTATAGTTCTAGAGATATGGGTCATCCCTCCCAATTCTAGAAGTGGTCATATCCCAGGATTAGGGCATTTTTACCCAAAAACCTGAGACATGTGTTCGCTAAAATTTCATTCTCTACAACTTTGTCTATGGAAACAGCCTTCTACCTCTTACAGTTCTAGAGTTATGGGTCATCCCTCCCAATTCTAGAAGTGGTCATATCCCAGGATTGTGGCATTTTTACCCAAAACCCTGAGACACGTGTTCGCTAAAATGTTATGCTTTACAGCTTTGCCTTTGGAAACAATTTTGTACCTGTTATAGTTCTAGAGATGTGGATCATCCCTCACAATTCTAGAAGTGGTTATATCCCAGGATTGGGGCAATTCTACCCAAAACCTTGAGAAACATGTTCTCTAAAATTTTATTCTCTACAACTCTGCCTTTGAAAGCAACTTTCTATCTCTTATATATCTCGAGATATGGATCATCCTTCCCAGTTCTAGAAGTGGTCATATTACAGAATTGAGGCATTTTTACCCAAAACCCTGAGACGCGTGTTCTCCAAAATTTTATTCTCTACAACTTTGCCATGTGGAAGCAACTTTCTACCTCTTATAGTTCTAGAGATATGGATCATCGCTCCCAATTCTAGAAGTGGTCATAGCCCAGGATTGAGGCATTTTTACCCAAAAACCTGAGACACGTGTTCCCTAAAATTTTGTTTTCTACTTTGCATTTGACAGTGAATGTTGTATAGTTAAGGAAATAAACACGAAAAACTGTTCTCGTATATTGCCAAGCGTCGATTCCATCCGTCCCGGTGCCTCGACCCCTGACCCGATTCCAACAAAAATTGTTTTCCTTATTTTCTGACATCAAATCCTTTCGTTTGACAACAACATGAGCAATTTCCGTGCTATACTTGCTGAGATATTTTGGAAAAAGCTTCACCGACTCTCGAAAAACCATGTTTTTGGTCACTTCCTTGACCATATCTCCGGAACCACTTGATCGATTTAGCTCATCTTCGCACTTGAATCATGGGAGGCATGTACCCTTCAAGGAAAAAAAGTTTAGGGTGATCGGTTGAGCCGTTTGGATAAAAAAGTGGAGACGGACGGACGGACATTTTTTTTATTGTTGATTCGACATATTTAGACGATAATAAATTCATTTGCCACCTCGATCTACCCCATGTTACATTAAAATTATTTGTAGTAGACGTATAGGACCTTCGTACTTCGTACGGGTCCAATACTGAAATAATTATGTGCCTTGAAACGTCTAACTTAAAACAATTTTTCCGGAGTTGCCTCGGCTTCCATAGGACAAACCCAAAACCGACCGAATTCTTGCACCAAATAATGAAACATATTTCTCGTTGTAGAACGGTGCACATTTGTGATCGATGATTTTTGTAGTTTAATTTCTTTGTCTTGCTCTGGGTTGACCGCTGAAGATTTCGGATCGAATACGATAAAGTCGCTAAAATGAGATCTGCCTTTCGTGTCAATCTAGGTTTTTAGTGAGGCATCAATCCGGCCTCAAGACGACAGCATCATATGATGAGAACTAGAGGTGTGCAGGCGCAGCGAGCACCGCCGAAAATTTAGGTAAAATCTGAGCAGCCGCCGCGGAATATGAAAAATTGTTCAGCCGATCGCGCCGCTGCCGAAGAAACAAAAACATTGGGTCGCCGCCAGCCCCCGTACTTTTTTTTAACAAAAATTCAGCGCAAAGTACCAAAGCTTCCTTAAACTTTCGTAAACAAAATTTTTTTAAAATCTAAGAACCACATTGTATGTTTCGTATGTAAAGTTTGTATGAAATAAGACAATGTGGTCCTTAGAATTTTAATTAAATTATCTCCTTCAACTATTCTGATGATTTTCAATCACAGTCAAAAAATTCTTCACTTCCACTGGTGTCGAGTGTGTCATTCAGTTCAATTATATTATCGTCATATTTTCTTTCTGTCGTTAAAATGAGGAGTAGTGGGGATGTTATATTTCCTAAGTCTTCGTTCAGCAGGTTTTCGTGTTTATGTCGGTGTATGTGTATGGCTTCATAGTACTCGATCTTCCACCACTTGTTAATGGGTTGCATAAGCTTCAGTTCACTTATGTTCACTTCGTGGTTCGTCATAAAGATGTGTCGGCCTACTGCTGTCTTATTTTTCCACTTCGCAGACTTAATATGCTCATTAAATCGCTCAAATAATTTGCGAATTGTCATTTCTATGTACAAACGGCCGCAACAGCCGCACCTTATCTGGTAAATTCCTGATTTGTGTAGGTCAAGAGGTTGGTTGTGTGCTCAGCACACGCTGAAAAGAACACTTTAGCCGGTTCAAGCCGCCGCCGATACATTAAAAAAATTACAGCCACCGCCGAGAAAAATTGACCAGCGCACACCTCTAAGTGTGACATGGCTGTTTTTCCTTTTCGTACGTACGAGATAGAAATGTCTGCTCCGGACGATCCCTCACTAAAAGCCTGGATTGCGTAGATTTCGTTAGAATAAAACTAACGTCAACGTCTGAAGGACAAAGCAGCTATTTCGAATTATCGACTGTTATAATAGAGTTTTACTCGTTGTCCAACTGAAAACTTGTCATTACATGCATATGTGAAGCCCCCGGAAGTTATTCATTACATGCTCTTCATTAGATTTGGGCCCTCCCATGTATATCTACATGTAATGACGCTTTTTTTATTTATTTTTTAGATTTGTCCATGGCCTTGGCCCCCTGACTACTTACAATATATTACATTTCAATTTAAATAAATAATATAGACGATATTCTTATTATGAGGTTGATGAGGAATACAATAGTTCTGTTCGTTGTTTAGTTTGACTGACTGTGTATGTATGTGAGTGCCCATGTGTCCAACGATCCCCTGAAAGAAAAATGATTAGCGATAACCAGTCGACTAGACTAGCAGATATTTGCACAAGTCGAATAGACCTGGGGTTCGTTATTCAAAGTCGTGAGACTCGATTCGGCTAATCATATCACTAGTCTACAGGGGTTTTGTATCTTTTCTGTCTGGCATTGCCAAATGTCAGGCTTAGTGGGCTGTTGCAGAAGATGGCCTATTTGAGTGTCCATCACCCCTGAAAGTTGAGTAATTGGGGTCCTAAGAAAAATGTAAGGATATTTTCATTTAGTCATTATTACTTGAGTAACAAGTTATATGTAACGTTAGTATGTTGGGTAACTAGTACATAGTCGGGCCGACAAACCTATACTAATATGGAGATAAATCTTACATATTATGATGGATTCTGTATGGATCAGAAAAGTGAACTTTTTCCGACGTTTTGGCCATGGTTGGAAAAGGGCGTAATGACTAAGTATGGTAATCGAAGTTTCCAATTACAAATATTTTCCGAAAGAGAGAGACCAAATCTCGTCAGAATTAGAAAATTTTTGATGAGGTGCTTGTTTTGTCAGAAGACGAGTATATGAAAAAAGTCGAAAATTATATAGTTTTTGCTATACTGTTTTCATGCACCGTCTTTCGACAAAACAAACACCTCATCAAAAATTTACTAATTCTGACAAGATTTGGTCTCTCTCTTTCGAAAAATATTTGAAATGGAAACTTCAATTACCATAGTTAGAAATTACGCCCTTTTCCAACCATGGCCAAAACGTCAGAAAAAATTCACTTTTCTGATCCATACAGAATCCATCATAATATGTAAGATTTATCTCAATATTAGTATAGGTTTGTAGGCCCGACTATGCACTAGTAACCCGTACATACTTACGTGACATATAACTTCAGTAACATATAATAATGACTAAATGAAAATGTCCTTACATTTTTCTTTGGACCCCAATTACTCTACTTTCAGGGGTGATGGACACTCAACTAGGCCATATTCTGCAACAGCACACTAAGCCTAACATTGGGCAATGGCAGACAGGAAAGATACAAAACCTCTGTAGACTAGTGTATTCTGATTAGAGTAAGAACCATTGGTTCACTGCAATCAACTGAAAGTCAAAGTTTAAGTTAAATATGTTAAGATTACGACAAGCTACTCGACGAGAAAAATACGATAAAAAAAATCAAAAGTAGAAAATAATCAAAACTTCACCAGTTCTCTAGCGCTTGACGAATTCCCTAGCGATGACTTTACTGGGCCAGGGTTTACTATTGACTACAGCGTCAAACAGTTCTGATTTGAAGGTTACTTTAAACGATACAAGGCTAACTGTGTGCAAATCTACATTGGGTGAAACCAGTTTCCTACATAACCCATCTTATGTGTTTCAATCGACGATACAATGGTTCGTAGTAGTTTTCGGATGGGACACTGAGTTTTTACTCATAGTATACAGTGGGGGTTGTCATCCATTCTGGATCATTTCGTGACACTCGTAAACTCATTCGTGTACTTTTAAGCAACTCGCTTTAAAAACTAATTTTTTACTCGTGCAGTTGTATACCTCACCTTCGGCTCGGTTGTTTTTTGTTTAGAAACACCCTCTTGAGTTTGGCTCATTTTACAAAATCTCTCATGTATAGGGAATTCATTTACCGACGTTTTTAATTTACCGGTAAACGGTAAAGGCGGTAAAAACCGGTAAATTTTATTCGCATTTGAAATGTCTAGTGGGGTGACCGTCACTCTCTCCGTAGACGTGTATATCGTCGCCGAACATATAGCCGAGATAACTCGCCGGACGCTGTAACTTTTCGCCGAACGAAGTCTGGTGCAAAAAAATTTCCTAGGATGGGAAAATGAGTTCATTAATATGCGCTTGGTTCCAACTCGGCACCAGGCTGCCTAACTTGAGAAGTTAGGGTAACGATAAAGAACGCAGCCTGGTACCCAAAATTTGTTAGTGTCATCGTAACGGAAGTAACGAATACTATATATTGGCGGCCGGCGTTTGCCAAACTGATGACAGTAAGTATAGCGGGCTAATTCCATCGGTAACCCATACATTGTCGCTACCATGACACCTGGGGAACGAATGTGTTTTGTCTCTTGTTAATATAAATCACATTGAAAGAGTGAAAGAGATGAAATTCGTTACCCAGGTGATGGTACCGATGGAATTACCCGCGATAGTATCGATATATACTCGGATGTAAACAAACAAAATACTACTGTCGCTATATTCTCAAAGCGGATCGCGCGCGATCACGAAACGACGTTGTTCTGAAATTTTGAACAAGTGAATTTGGTAGTTTGATGTTTTTTTTCGGTCAACGTAAAAATATTTTTTTTAAATAACACTTCAAAAACACTCTTTCACAAAAAGAAAACTCATGTTACCATTGCTTTTGTTTACGTATATACCGTGTATACCAGTACGGGCAGTGCCATCTTTCAGCAAGTTCAGCAAGGGCTGACATGTTTTTTTTAAAGATGCCATCATTAGTCTTTTGATTCTTTTAAATCATTTATTTTCAATTGCTGTAAATGCGTCGAGATCGTTCTTTGTTCCAGTCTCCGACATCAATACATAAGGGGCTAAAAAGCAGTTGATGGTCTGTGTATGTCGTACTCCGGGGCACTGTCGGTTACTGGTACATTACCGGTAGAGTTCGTTACTGGCGTTACGATGACATTAACACATTTTTGGCACCAGGCTTTATGGTTGTGAACATAAGGAGTTCATGCACTATATAAAGAACCAATTTACGGCATGAACTTCTTTTTTCATCGTCGTCTAGAACATTTTATATATAATTGCAACAAACCGAGGCCTGTTTTAGCCAACGTAACACTCAAAGAATTGTACATTGAGATTTATCACAAAAAGTTCGTCAATATGTAAATAACAAATTATCATAACAGTTGTTTATGTAACTAAGATCAAAGACTTTATTAGGGACTAGATGTGTAGTTATGACTCGCGGCTTTGCTCCAAGTTGCATACAACGTTCTATGCGAAGTCAGGCGTCTAAAGTTTCATAACAGTTAATTCCTTTGAACTGTTTTTCAAAGAGACAGAAGCTAAATGTTAATGTTTTGCGATTATAACGATGTGATTAAATATAAATAATGAAATGAAAAACAAAAGTTCATTAACAAATTACCTCAGAACTTCGTCTACATAGAAGGTAGTAACATGAACATCACAAATAAAGGTCGTCCAAGAATAGTTGATTCATAATAATTTTAAGAAGGAATCGAAACATATGCTTCGCGGACCCACACGATTCTCTATCGAGCCTACGTCGCGTCACCAGAGAGTAGCATGGGTTATATCCACATTATGAATCCTGCAGCCCGAATAGGCCTGGGAATCATGGTAAAATATCGAGAATAATTTTCTAAATAAATATATCGATAAACGACAATTGAAGTAATTATTGACATTTTTATCAATATCATGCGATCAAAAAAATTTTCGGAACCATACAGCTAAGTTTTGACTTTTTTCCCTTGCTTCCCTTCCTTAGCCCCCTGAGACTTAGTTTATCGGATTCTACGTAAAATTTTGATTGAAATCGATATTTTACTCATTAAAATCGGTCCAGTGGATCCGAAGATTTGACCTTTAGAAAAGTGTCATTTTCCATACAAAATGTGCTATTTCAAAGTTAATGGGAACATCCTACGTTATTCCTTAGTTAGTTAGTTAGTTCCAGAGCCATTTGTATGAAAACCGACTTTTTTGGTTCGTGCTCGCAAACGGTTCTATAACTTTTCCTGAAATTTTGCAAGGACCTTCGGGCATTATACACCATATCAGATTTTAAAAAAGGGGGGGTACCGGCCTTATTTTGGTGCCAGGGCTCTGAGAAGGCGCCATACAAAGCCCATATATAAAAGAATGTTTTGTATGTGTGTGAGCAAAATTTTTGGACTGTGTTAGGATGGAGATAGATGCTTGGTGTCAAAGTAAAAGTTGATGGGTTGGGTATGTAGTGTGTCAGGGTGACCAACAAAATGGCCGACGGTGGTATGGGACGAATTTAGCGGGAAAATCGATTTTTTTTTTAAATTTTTTTTGTTGAAGATAGATGTTTCGTGTCAAAAGAAATTTTTTTCGCCGGAAATTTTTTTTCGACGAAATTTTTTTTCGCTGAAAATTTTTTTTCGCTGCAAATAAATTTTTTTTCGTCGATTTTTTTCCGCCGAATTTTTTTTCGCTTGAACATTTTTTTTTCGCTAAAAATTTTTTTCGCCGGACATTTTTTTTTTCACCGAACATTTTTTTCGCCGATATTTTTTTCAGCCGCAATTTTTTTTCGATTTGAAAATTTTTTTTCACTGAAATTTTTTTTCGCTGAAAATATTTTTTCGCCGGAAATTTTTTTTTCTCCAAAATTTGTTATCTCTTTCCTTCCAAAACTACTGATATCACAACAAAAACCCTTTTTAAAAGGCGAACGTGACGGAAGTACTTATCCCTTCTTCTAAAAAAACTGATATCTGTTAGGGTGACGCTTAAACTTTGAAACGCAAAAAATTCTTTTGGAACGTTTTCATTTTTGATTAAAAAAATGCGTCACAAATGCCGGACCCCCCAGTGTTATAGTTCTTCTACGCTTTCAGCTTTCATACGCATTTCCTGTACATCCTGTTAAGTCAAATTTTTGCGTTGTGAAAGCTGAAAGAACAGAAGAACTATAACACTGGAGGATCCGGCATTTGTGACGCATTTTTTAATAAAAAATTAAAACATTCCAAAAGAATTTTTGCGTTTCAAAGCTTTAAGCGTCACCGCAATTGATATCAGTTGTTTTGGAAGAAGGGATAAGTACTTGCGTCACGTTTCCGTTTTAAAAAGGGTTTTTGTTGTGATATCAAATTACAATAAATATCAAATATCAATAAATATCGGAAATTACGAAAATATAGGCAATTTGCATTTTGTATAAACAGCATAAGCTTGATACAAGCTTAGCCTGTTTTGAAAATTTAGAGTAAATTAAAACAGTAAACGGGAACGGGTCAGCTCAGGGGTAACGTACTGGTACCAAGAATATCCGGGTTCAATCCTGGTGGGGACAAATTCTGTATAGGATTTTTCTTCAATGTTTAGCATGAGAGTAACGTTCCTAGGCACACAGAGGCTTCATGATTTGGGTAGTTGTAAATTTGGTGCCGCAACGAATCGTACACAGAAGAATGACAAATATGACGTCACCCATGTTCGATGAGTTCTGTGTACATGTGCAAATATCTAAGCCTAACTTTAGGCGGAGATATAATTAACATCAGAAGAAATCCTAATGGTAAAATGCTAGCTACCGTTAGGCATGGTTCGGAATTCACGTTAAAAGCATGTGGTCCAAAAAAATGCCTGCCGGTAAAACACATTGATGGGGTAAACCGGCATTCTAAGTCCTACTTGTTTCCGCCTTAGTACGTCATAGATGGCAATTTACCACCGACACAGTAAAAACGTCGGTAACGAAAGAATCTCTGAGAGAATCCAAGCTCACAAAAAAAGTAAATAAAATGATCTAACCTCTGACCCGGTTCTTGTGAAACATAAGAACTCGTTTACAGTTTGGTGTTACTTTGTTATTTCGATAGAGTTCAGTTTGAAGTAACGGTGGTCTCAACTCAAGCAAAGGTAGGCACACGCATTCTATTTTTGGAACACGAAATTCAACTTTATGTTTAACACGCGCATGAAAACATTTATTTTTCTCCGTGCGCCGAATTTCCCCCTACACTATGAATTTGGTACTGTGCTTTTCCAGGCAGTGGACTTCCGGCTCAAATAAAACTAGGGTCATATGCGCTTCGCACCATATACTTGATTATGCTTACCCGCGATGTTTGGGACCTCCAGACCGTTTTCAAAAAGTGGCTTTTTTCAGCTTTAAATTGCTCCCGCCACAGGCCACTTTTTTAGACATTTGAAGCTTAAAAAAATCGTCTCAAAAGCCTACACAAATGACACCATTTTCAGGTATATTCCAAAAGTTTTTGGGAAGATATTGCAGAAAAACGTTTTCACCGACTTTTGTGCAGAGTTATTTTTTCAGAGGTCGGCTGCTCAAATAATTTAAAAAAAAAATTGTTCTACAAGTTTCTCAGGACATCGAATTCGGAGAAATCAGGGAGTTGTTGTATTCAAGAACCTGTTCGAAGTTTTGGCAAATTCACTCTTAATATTTGATACTTAGATAATTATTGATATTTGTCGATATATCGATAATGATAGTGAATATCATTATCAAAAAGAAATATCCGATACTCGATATATGGATATTTATGGATATTTCATAATTAAAGTAATTATGGTCTATGCCTAAGCCCGAATCACTTGAAATTGAAATTGCAACATTCGAACTGGTCCCTGTGATACGCCGAAATCAGCATTTATTTTGTCCATTGTTTCGTCCCTTATATAGTGCCCTTCATAAAAGATTGGAAGTAAAATTCCCTTTTGGTCAAAAAATCCAAGCGATACAACGCTATCAGAGGGTTGAATTATGTACTCATGCAGCCAATGGGCTCGTATTCACCAAGTACGAGTACATTTAAAAGAAAGAAGAACGTTGAATGAATGTAATCTACGCTACGTGAACCTATGAATGAAGGCACGCTCGTGCTTGCAGTTTTCAACATGTACAACTTACGGAAACTCCTGCAATTCCTTATATTTAGATTTAGATTGCCGTTATTCTGTCAGTTGTTGGTTGAGCAGAAATTCTCATACGTTTTCATCTTGTTACGTAACGTACCATATTCGCGTTCCCTGTGTTGAGCATGAAAGCCATCGCCAGAAATCCAAATTATTGTTATAATGAACTTTGGGAAATATAAGTCGACCAACTCAATGGGGAGAGAGTATTATAAATCGTATTATGAAATGCCGAACCTTTCAACAATCTTTACTGATCCGAAAGACATTGTCGATCCAGTTAAAGAAAAATAGTTCATGAAAAAACTGCAGGCTCTGGATGATACAGATAGTAAAAGTTTTGATGGTGAGACAGTTCACCATGTGATCGTGTTTAATTCATAATTCCATGATGCTTTTACATTCGCTTGCAATAGAAAAGCCAGATCTCATTGATCCGACGAGCTAAGTCAGCAGTTTGTAGAACCGCCTCCGCTAAAAAGACCAACTATAAACATCCATTGTACCACGTTGCATGGGAGGAACAAGGAAATTTTGACCAGAAAAATGGTACGATGCAGCCGAATGGCATCGCAAATACGGCTTTTATGAACGAAACAACTGAACCGGACGAAATTGTTACAATCGAAGAAGTAAGCTGAAGGCAAGCAGAAATAACAAGTTTATCGAATTTAAAGCATTTTAATGGGCGCCGGTTCTAACTAACAACTGTGTTTCAGAGTTTCACCCACCGACAGGGAAGCGGGAGAAACATAAAAGAGGTAAATCAGCTTAAAGCTCGTCGAGATATCAAAGTGATTCGCCACCAGATCCGTTAGAAAATTGGAGCACCGCAACGAAATTTTAAGGTTTTAAGACAAAGTACTTGACTTTTTGGATAATAGGGAGATTGGGCAAACCTACTTATAGCAAAACTTATAACTTATACTTATAACTATAAGTCTGACTTATAAAAAAGTAATGCTCAAAAGTTCTAATTTGTATTTCTAGGTTCTTTGAGCATTACTTTTTTTATAAGTCAAACTTAAAGTTATAAGTATAAGTTTGGAATTTTGCTATAAGTCGATTTGCCCAATCTCCCTAATATTTAGTGCACTGCTTATCGAAAAATACTAGTAGAAATTCAAATAAATTAATTCTTAGGACAAAATGGCTTACCTTTGTGTGACTCAGCATTTGAGTGTTGAAAAGAACTTTGAATTCTGTAACGCCAATAGAACACAGACGCTTCATAGATCAGACGATTTCCGATCGCAACAATTTCGGATAATGGTCAACATGCCTTCATTTTAGAATCAGGAACATTGTGTCCGTATTTTCCTATCTGGAGCGCAAATATGACTGAATTTTCCCGTATTTAAAATCAGGAACACCAAAATAGGGTTCGACAACCAAAAACTACAACAACCAATCTCCACATTGCATAGTTAAGCAAATATAGACGCAAACCCGTCTGCTTTCATACATGGCAGAGAAGCTCGATTTTGTGTCAGTGCCCAGACC
This sequence comes from Pseudolycoriella hygida, assembly GCA_029228625.1. Classification (NCBI taxonomy): domain Eukaryota; kingdom Metazoa; phylum Arthropoda; class Insecta; order Diptera; family Sciaridae; genus Pseudolycoriella; species Pseudolycoriella hygida. The sequence goes on from CM055406.1 coordinate 127,151,015, forward strand.
ACTAGAAAGCCTAATTTTTTTTATAAATTTTTCGCAGCAGAACATTTTCGCGGCCGTCACTATCCTCAACCAATTTTCATTAAACTTTTGGTGGTTTTATGATTTCCATACCTTTCATTCGAAACCTTGAAGAGCGATTTCTGGACGACATTTCTATGCAGATTTCTCTTATATAGACCCCAAAACAAAATCCCATTAACTACACGGTCCAAATTTCACTGGTTAGTTAGTTAAGTTTAGTGGTTCTCCATTGTTACGTTACATAAATATTATTTATAAATCAATGAGTCTTGCAACTAAGCCTCATGGCCGGGCCTCTTTTGCAACCAAATAATTACAATTCTTTGAAAAATTTTAGCATCTTGCTGATTTTGATGTTTTTTAAGTCTACAACTGTTACCGCCTGCATGTTGAAGTGCTTAGTTCTCAGTCTCGCTACAGACGGGCAGGATGTCATAAGATGTAGTGGAGTTTCGACTTCTTCTTAACATCTTTCACACGTGTCTACGTCGGTGATGCCCACTTTGTGCAGGTGTCCATTTAGTGTCCAGTGTCCTCTGATGACGCCAATAAGTAGCCTTAGGTCCTCTCTGGGTCTACTTAGCAGGTACTTGGAATTCCATTTACTACGGCCATGGTTCTGCTGTTGTGTTTGCAATGCGGCAAGTTTCTCCAGAGAAGATCAAGTTTATTCTTGAAGACTTCTCTAATCAAATTTCTTTGAGTGCTGTAAGACAGCCCTAAAGAGGGATTGGGCCCGTGAAAAAGGATTTTGCTGCCTAATTTAGCGAGTTGATCAGCTGCCTCGTTTCCTTCAATGCCGCAATGTCCTGAAACCCAGATCAGGTTCACCTTATTGTTCATTGATAGTGCGTCTAGCATTTGATAGCATTCTGCCGATATATTAGACGTGAAGCAGTGTCCTCTCATTGCTTTAAGACTGAACTGACTGTCCGAGTGAATGTTTATAACTTTCCCTCGGGTCTTGCTTATCGTAAGGATTTGGCATGCTTCATTTATAGCTCATGTTTCAGCTTGCTTAATTGTCACATATCTGTCTAGGGATAGCGATACCTTGGTTTCGGGATTAGTGGAGTAGATCCCTATTCCACTCCTTTCGTTCGTTTTCGAACCATCTGTATGTTGAAATCTGCATCTTCGAGGATGTTACTACCTTGAAAAATTTCTTCATGTGGTATGATAACCTTAAATTTCTTACTAAAGAAGTATATGGGGGTGCAGTTATCCGTATGCATTAAGAGTTCAGGGAATACTTTTGAGTTCTTGATCAGAATTTTTGCATGACCATGTTAGTCTTATAGCCGTGGTTGGGGCTACTTGCTCTCCGTATAGATCCACTGGAAGAGTATCTGTAAGAATTGCTAGTGCTCTTGTCGGAGTTGATTTCATGGTTCCTGTAATCCCGAACAGGACCATCCTTTGGACGTGTTCCATTTCGGATTTATTCTCCTTCACTTTTAACCTATGGTACCATAAGTGGCTTCCATAAAACAATATCGGTCTGATAATCGCAGTGGACTACTTTAGGTCCTGGTTACAAACGTCCGTCGTGGTAAACGTATAAGTCCCGTGTCATCACTTCGTACAGGTTAAAGAAGTTCATTCTTAATCGCCCATCCTCTCAACATTTTCCAATACTTCGGCCTAAAATGATCTTCATCCCAAAACCTGCGCATGTGACGTGACATGCAATGCAAATCTCCAGCAGAGTAGTCTTCTTCTTGAATCTTTCTCATTATGTTAACATCTCATCAAAGACAGTTAAATGAAAAATCAATAAAGTTACTAGGAAAAAATTTATTTTGGTAGAACAAAAAAATTTTCTATCAACAAAATGCTTAAAAATTATAAATTTTTAGTGATGGCAGTCAAAATTGTGTTAAAGGGAACTTTTAGCGGAAGGGAAAGAACAAGAGGCTGCACTAGGCTGGTTCAACTTTGTGTGAAAAATGAAAACTATGTGGAAGTGCGCATTGTTTTCTCAATTCATTTTTGGACTGTGAAACAAAGTCTAGAACATTGTAGGTCAAAAAAATTAGGTTTGAACCTATTTTTTTACTTACAATGTTCTAGGCATTTGGTTTTTATCCAAAAAGGAATTGAAAGCACGATGCGCCGAACAATTTTTTTCAATTTTCAAATAAAGTTGAACTACCCTAGGCCAAACGGTACATTTAAATCAGCAAACACACGGATAACAGACAGTCAATGTATCAGACACGACACGAGTATATTGCTAGGTCTACGCTTAAGAACTAAAACTTAAATAAAATCATTCTTGCGGGAAATAGCAATACAGCAAATAACTAGATTGTTCTCTCATTGGCTTTTTACGTTAAATTACTATTTAGACTGTGAAATTTATATTGTAATTTTTTGGTGCCGCTAATTTAACTTAGCATTTTTATTCACAAAATTGATATAATGAAAAATTTATTCGTTTTTAGTTTGCTTAATACTTTGGATTTTGCTGGAAACGCAGGTAAATACCTTTTCCTTAACCATATTTACAATGCCATGATGAAGTAGCCCTGGGTAAAGCATTAAAATGAGGAAACCCAAATAGCTCAGTAGCAAATTATCAATCACCGCTCCAATGTATGCCAACACAATCAAAACACATACCGTGACAATACTGCTCTGTAAAATAAAGTCATAAATTTCAAGTTAGTGCATTGTAAAAACTATGAGCCTCTTATCACATATAAGCGAGTGGAGGACAAATTCTTCCAGACCCCCACTTTTTCAAAATTCTTCAGTGCATCCCGGGCCTTCCTCATCACCCCAGTGAAATTAATTCTGTAAACATAACCAAAGACCCGCATCAGAATAGATGTGACAAACAGAATAGATGTTGCAAATAGAACAAATCTTGCAAAAAGACTCGAACGTATCTTAACCTCAATGCAGTACCAGGCGTCTCAAACACTTCCAGCATCTGCCGCAAATACGAAAGAGAGCTCACGTAACTGGAAGCTGTCCGTCGAGTAACCTATTAGTCACATCGAGGCATCATAGCGTGAAACATACAATTGCTGAGTTGCTACGAAGCAAAGAATACAAATGTTTTGACGAAGTATATGCTATTGATACTGAACGGAAATCTCGCTTTAGTGACATCGTTGCCTTTGATCCAAGAACGGAAAACGCATTCATTATCGATCCCACTATAAGGTATGAGACGAATGACCCAGATCAAGACAAAAAAATACGCGAGCGGAAGCGGGAAATCTACGAAAAGTGTAATCCTTTCAACTCGGAAAGATATAGAGAAGAGTTTGGTGAGAGAAGCTGATCAGTTGGCGGATTGTGGTTTGACAGTAGAGGCTGTTTCAGTAAAAGTGTTGTAGAATTTTTTAAAGAATTTAAACTGAACTGTGATAAGCTGAAGGACATTTCCGAAATGATTGTAATCAAGACAATAACAATAATAAATAATCATTTGTATAGATGACGTAATTGTAGAAGTTAAGTTTGAGTTATATGTAATTGTAAAAGTGACCTAACTTTAGATATTAAGATCGTCAAAATGTGATAGATCGGTACGCTGTGTAACAAAGCAACCTTCGACACGAGGGCAGCAGCTTTATTTAATTTTAATAAATGAATTCTTCTTCTAATAAGCAAATAATCCAACGTTTTGTGTTCTTTTATAACTATAAGAATTTCAAACATCCATAGAAATTACCCAAGGTAATGTCAAAGGCCCTACCGAAGAACGTCTCAGACCTAGAAATGGTTATATCAAAGGATTGGGACATTTTCCCCTACAACTCTGAAACACGTGTTGTCTAAAATTTTGTTCTATTCAACTTTGCCTTTGGAAGCAACCTTCTACCTCTTACAGTTCTAGAGATATGAGTCATCCCTCCCAATTCTAGAAATGGTCATATCCCATGATTGTGGTATTTTTACCCAAAACCCTGGGACACGTGTTCGCTAAATGTTATGCTCTACAGCTTTGCCTTTGGAAGCAATTTATACCTCTCATAGTTTTAGAGATATGGATCATCCCTCCCAGTTCTACAAGTGGTCATACCCCAGGATTGAGGCATTTTTACCCAAAACCCTAAAATTTCATTCTTTACAACTTTGCCTTTGACAGTGAATCTCCATATTGCATAGTTAAGCAAATAAACACGAAAAACTGTTTTCGTATAAGGCCAAGAAACTCAATTTCGTCGATTCCATTGGTCCCGGTGCCCCGACCCCTGACCCGATTCCCACAAAAAAATGTTTCCTAATTTTCTGACATCGAATCCTTTCATGTGACACCAACATGAGCAATTTCCGTGCTATACTTGCTGAGATATTTGCGAAAAAGCTTCACCTACCCTCGAAAAACCATGTTTTTGGTCACTTCCTCGACCATGTCTCCGGAACCACTTGATCGATTTTGCTAATCTTCGAACTGGAATCATGGGAGGCATGTATCTTTCAGGGAAAAAAATTGGAGACGGACGAACGGGCGGACAGACATTTTTTTATTGTTGATTCTTCATATTTAGACGATAATAAATGCATCCCCCCAACTGCTACCTCGATCTACCCCATGTTACATTAAAATTGTTTGTAGTAAACTTATTGGACCTTCGTACTTCGTACCTGCATTGCACCATATCGAAAATTTATTTTACAGTCTAATGAAGATTACGTCAGAAAATTTTTGCCCTAGGTTCCTTCAACGGAGGCGCAGAGTTCTGGGAGACTATATGGTACAACCGTTAGAGGTTGCTGCATTGGGACCTGTCACCCTGGACAGATTCCTAATGGTGACAGGAAGGCTGCCATGATTTAAATGATGACCGGGAAGGAAACAAAGGATCGACAGATCTGTGTTTCAAGATCACGTATGTGATTGTCCCAAACTGATAAATCTACGTCAGAAAATATACCTCTCATATAACTCACTAATAGACATTCATTTTCGAATCGAATCAACATGTACAGGTGCACGTTTGTATTTCCTTACACTATGACTTTTTTCAAAAAACAATGGAATAATGGTAGGTTTGAGTGTAAACTTAAGTCATCAAATAGGGGTTGAAATAGGTGTAAGCGTGTTGTGGGAAAGCGGACGGATGGATGGTTCAAAAGATATGGGGGGGACGGGACATGTGAACGTCCTTTTAACAGTTTTCGCATTGGTCCCTCCTCGGTTTAAATAAGGCCGACACTATTCGCACACAGTGCGAATAGTATCTCTTGGAGACTAATCGCACACACTGCGAATAGTATCTCTTGGAGACTATTCGCACTCGAATTGAGGCCAGACGTTGATTTAATATTATTTCGCCGCGCGGCCTCAATTCGAGTACGAATAGTATATATTGGACAATAAATTCATATTCAGAACGTTTAATACGCCGTCGGTCGTATTTGAACGAATTCTAAAACAAAAATTGATCGCGGAAAAAGGATAAATGATAGCTGGAAAATTAGAAATGATACCGGAGAGACCTTGCAAAAGTTAGGACAAAATAAGGAGGGATGTCTATCATCGCTCGAAACTCCCAAAAAATCCCACTGTAGGGTTTTGAGAAAATCGGGGAAAACCCAAAAAATTGAGGTTATTTGCAAGCTTTTTGTTGTTGTTAAAGGAAAATCGGAGTTTTCCAAAATATTTTCCGATTACTATTTTTCCTAAATCTAAGATAGTTCAAAGTTTCTAAAACACTTTACCTCATCAATTTCAGTCATTTTTTGGCTGAGATACGATTTTTCGAAGTCAAAATTTCATCGAAAAAATGACCTCCGCGAAAATTTGTTTCGACTTTATACCGGTATATCG